>JAODUI010001369.1:0-26893 GCA_027563995.1 Papilio gigon | reverse complement strand
GAACTCTGTTTCGCCTTAAAGGCAATAAATAAACAGATTTTTGAATTTATTAGGAAATAAAAAAAAAACATTTCCTCGTCTGAAAAAAGTTTGTATGAGAAATGGAAAAGGGCTATTTTTAAGGCTTTCACGGGGGTTTTTCCAATTTTTCTCACCTTTCAAACCTTATCCACGAACATTCCAAGACCAAGTTAAGATAAATCCGTTCAGCCGTTCACGAGTTTTAGCGAGACTAACGAACAGCAATTCATTTTTATATATATATAGATTTTTATTAAATTACTGTCTTCATATTTAATTAACTTTATCCGGCTATCCACAGACTGGGATTTATAAATCTCAAGTTCTTTCACCGTCTGATATTTTAAGGAGAGTCAGTGTTATCACAAAGGTATTTTTGTAAAGAAACAATAGAAAAATTAGTACACACAAATGCACAATAGCACAATCGTAAATGTTCGTGGGTAATAAAAATCACAATTTAACTAAAACCCACCTCACTATGTTATACAACTTGCAATGTTAAAGCACTGATGCATATTCATTTGTACAGTCTATTGAACAATTTTATTTATTCTTCAAAATGCAATTCTTTCTTTTTATTCTATAAGTAATTAATATTGGTCTCAAGCAATCTCATCCAACCAATCTTTTCTTTGTCGATTTTAAAGCACTATTCTATTCAACACTTCTTTGTATGACTGCAGCACTATCTAACATTTCTGTATATAATTCGGGGTCAGGGTGAGGACACAGAGGAGTCTATCAGTCTCACCAAGCCTCGCACTAAGACAAGCACCAATGCTCCGGAGGATGCATCTCTTACGCACAAGACACCAGCTAAGAAAGAGCCAACGGTACTGCTTCTTTTTATTTTTTTGACTATCTCAACCAATTAAAATTTTTCATATGAAATTAAAATATCACAAAATAATGATTCAAATAATTTAGGAGGGAACTGAGGCAGCAGCGCTCAAAGTTAAAAAGCCAGCTGTTGTCAAGAAAGGAGTCAAAGATGACAAAGAGGTAGAATGTTCAATCAAATTTCTGCCTTAAAACGTGTTAACATAGAATTTAGAATTTAAAATAGTTTAAGACGGTTGAGATACTTAAAGAAGTACACTAAAGAATCTCTTCACGCATGTCTTTTAACATCACATTTTGAACACTGCACCACCAATCTAATCTCGATAGAACCTGCATTAACTATAGTTAATTATGCTTTAAATAATGTAGATATCCGATATTAAACATATTTTGATTCTTTAGGAGCCTTTGGCAATTCAAGGAGGCAAATTTGAAATACCAAAACTAAAGAAAACAGTTAAGAAAACTACAGACAAACCTAAACAGGCAACACGTAGTGAAAAGGAAATAAACGATGGGGTAAACATTACTTTATGAGTATGAAAATGATGTCATTCTCTTCTGTACTTGTATCTGTAAACTTCAACTTTTTGTACATATTTTATCTGTATCAAAATATTATAGAACACACACACAATACACTTTCCTATTTCTAAATGTTCACACAGCACACACCTACTCTTAGCTTACACACAACACATTCGTGATGTCGATTGCCTCAAATAAATCTACTATTGTTTCTTCAATATCTATTGGCTTACATTGTGGTCGTCGCAAGTCGCATGTTCTTTTGTGTCTTTTTTCGCAGCTATGGTATGTATACGTTTGTCTACAAAATCTTATCCTATTTTAAATCTGTCTTTTCCAGCTTGGATCAATGTCAATGTCTTAAGGGTTTTGTGTTGTTAAAAATAATACAATTTTTTTGTTTTTCCAGTATGAACTTGACTTTGTCGATGACTACGAACGCCCGGTATTGGAGAAGTATGAAAAGATTTCTCCAACTCCTACAGTCAAGGAGAAGAAGGAAAAGGAACAAACAACGGTGAGTTTTTAGAACATTTCTATGATTAAATTAACGCTTGATTACGATTCCATCCGATGCTAAGTGATATAGTCGAAAAAGGTTAGTAAATACCAACTTCACTAGTGTAGGCATTAACGTCGTACTTCGACGGAAACACTGACGCCAACTTATTCCACTCTTTTACTGTGCGCACGAGGAACTATGATTCAAATCGTTTGGTACGAACGCGCGACACATCGGAACATCGAAGACTTAACATAATGCAACTTGAGACTACTTTATAAATTAAATAAAATACTATTGAAACAGGTGACAATGGTAGCACAGGCCCAACATCAAGCACAATATCTCGAAGTGAAGGTAGAACAATGATAGACGTTTCATTGTGTGGCCCTATATCGGAAATGTATTTATACATCATAAAACATCTTTAAATACACAAATTAAAGTTACCTATTGATATTGCCATTTTACTATATCGTATGTTATTTAAAGATGTTTATATCCTACACGTCTCTATATTGGTTGTCTTGTGAAAATGGATCTCCTTGACAAACCATAATTTATTATATCAATGTAAATAATCATATATCTATATTAAATCGAATAATAAATTTACCTACATTAAGTCCATATCCAAAGTAAATAACTGTTACACTGCTCGTTGTTATAAAGTTTTTTTTTATAAGGCACGATTGTATTTTTTATTCATGTTATTTTACGATTTTTTTAGACTGAAAGCAGAAGAACTTCGATTCAAGCAGAGGTAAATATTGTTAATATTCATATATTTTAAAAGTAAAATGAAAAGGGAATTAAATAACATGGAAATATGAAAATATTCTTTAGGTTTTGTACCGTTATTAATATTAACTATTTTAACAGATGAAGGAAGAAATCAAGACTGAAAGTCGTCGAAGCTCTATCATTGAAAACAAAGCTCTCAAGGTAAACATTATAAATATTCAACTAACATTTTTTTATACTCAATATTTTTAAAACACCATCTATACGAGTACTTCTTGAAGCCGGCATACCGTGGAAGGCATTGGGAAAGGCCCAACAGTGGGCAGACAGGGGCTGATGATGATGATCAAGTGTACAAATATATTAAAACTAGATCTATTGTTATCTTTTATACCTGTTACTTAATATTTTCCTTCTAGTAATTTTAACACCGTACTACAAATGAGGTGCTGAACTCATTTTTTTACAAAGTAATTTACTTACAACTTTTTATTAAATAACACAGCTTACAAAGGAAACAGCTGAAAGCAGGAAGTCGTCGATTTCATCCATATCTGAACAGCAACAAGTGTCTGCGGTACGAAAGGCTTCGCTTAAGGTAACTTTAAAATCACAATAGTCAATATACTACACGGGCACAAAAACATGAGACGTGGATCACACAATCTTTTGACTAAAATTGTATCATTCTGATATGCTATTTCTAAAGCAAGGAGCAATATACAGATGTACCTATTTCTTAGTCTAGACTCTACTTTAGTCTAATCTTTATCTAGACTAACTTGTGAGAAAATGAAGTCACAATATTAAGGTCGCATTTTATTGTGCCACATTCCTGAAGTACAAGTTACTGAATTAAAAAAAAAGAACCGTCCCTTGATTTTTGATAAGTTTTTTCTTAAATAAATTTTGCTTCCGAGCTTTTCGCATAACCTGAGCCAAATCCGAGTTTTATCAGTTCTAACTAAATTGTATGATATTTTATTCCTGAAATTGAACCACGTTTTGTTTTTAAAACTTTTAGTATGTAACTTGAATTTAAAGTTTTTAGTTTTGTAGTTTTACAATCCAATTGCGTTTTGGTTGATGCTTTTATCCACCATTTTTTAAAGCGCAAATATATTTTTTTTATCGCTTTATGCTTTTAGACCGCCGTAAGAGAATCACAAGTGAATGAATTAGAGCAAATTAAACTAAAGGTAAGAATGCTTATTAGATGTTGGGCATGCTTAAAAATACCTGAAGAAACAACTGTGAAGGACTCATGTAAATATACGCATAGATATGTAATTTATAGATGGAGTGTTTCATACAAATTTTACGTCACAGTGTTATTGTAAAAAAAGCGCCAATAATCAATCAATATCCAATGGTTAAGGGTACGAAATTCCTATCGAGTGGTTTGATTTCAAATCCCACCATTCGATTCATTGTCGTAAACAATATACAAGCTTAGTGAAAGTGTTAAAAGAAATATTACAGAATTAACAAAAATCTGCTAATATCTTACAAAACATTATTGTTTTCCGGATGAAGCGTCTATAGAATACATATCTGTGCACATATGTGTTTTAATGTGCTGTAAAAGCTTTATGTTTATTGTACGTTCTGTAAATAACAACCTTGTCAATAATATTCAATGTACGTAGGAACATTTTTCGACAAAAAAAAGTATACAAAAATTCTTATTTTCGAAAATAGGAAGATACAACTAAAAGCAAACCGGAAGAAAAACCCGATGATCATAAAGAACACAAAACAGAAACAACACACCCATGGCGAACGACCAAACCAAACTCGGAGGTATACAAATTCATACATTTACATACATACAACACACCAATGTAGATCTCAAGCCCGCTACCTACCCTCAGATTTATATGCAGTTTTAACTGAACAGTGTTAAATAGTAAGCGTGTAAGCAATTTTAAAAACGGTGGACCTTGCATGAAAATTTGCGTAAAAGTGTTTGTACCAATATTCACAAATATGATTACTGCAGCGCCCCTATCGGGCGGAAGGTGAATCGATAGACCTCATAAAAAAATTGTCGCTATCGCTACGAACTACTTACTCTGACTTTCCCTCATAAGTACAATTTTTCCTGTACATTGAAATTAGTTGTAAACTGTTCAGTTCAAACTGAAAGTGTGTACCAGGCTTCGCTAACACTTATAATATTTTGTTAGGAAACAAATGATAAATCAACACCAAAACGCAGTGTTAGCTTAGACCAACCTAGAAATTCGTCCTTCCCCTGGCGCCGTTCGAGTAAAGGAGAGGTAATATCAATCTTACCAACTCTACAATATCAACTCTAGTATATTTACTTAATAAGAATACATCAAACAGGGCGGTGAGAATGAATACAAAGTTACACCGACAGACACAACACAAACAAAAAAAACATTACACAAAACACCGAACGAACCCACACCCACAACACATCCGTCTACACATGATAAGGTATAATGTGAACAACCTTCAACTTTAGCTGTCAATAATAATTTTCATTTAAACGGTTAACTTTTAATACAGGACACAGTTGATACTAAACCTGACGCAAACAAAACAGACACGACCGATTCTACTGTATCTAATTACCCATGGCGACGTCGTAGTTTAAAGAAAGAGGTATAAAACTTAATTAATTATATAAATATTCCAAATAACAATGTATGTACATTAATTATTAAAAAAAAAAAGATTTAACATGAAAGCAGTATTTAAAGTAATAATCTTTTAACACAGGACGCGTTTGAACCAAAATCAGTTAATCCTATAGACAGTTCGTCGAATCCTTTAGACAATGATGGCATAGATAAAGAAATAACTGATAAAAAAAATGAAATTATAAATAACGAAAAGGATTTGTACCCATGGCGACGATCAAGTACCACAAAAGAGGTATACATTACTTTCTACAAAATTACAAATTTTCGTATTCATACTTCGACAAATTCAAAGTTTCCATTTTAAATTAAAATGTAATTTGACGTTAATATACTAAATAAACGTATTAATCTTTGTTTAGAAAACAGATACAGAGCGCAAACAATCAATTCCCAAATCAGACAACACTGAGAATGTTGAGGTACACAAAATTATTGAATAACTAATAGATAGATACTAGTATATCTCTTAACACATAATAAAAAATTGTAATAATTCGCCAGGTCCCTGATAACATTAGTAAAGATGAAACACCAGATAAGATAACAGAACCCTCTTACCCTTGGAGAAAACAGACAAACAAGGAGGTAAACAATTGCCAAATAAATAAAATTAAAGTAACACATAGTAAAATTTTCAAAACCAAATATAAACACATTTATCCATTTTATTAGGTACCGATATTTATTACACCAGACGATGACACAAAACATAAAGAAGTACCTTTTTCATGGAACGTTATTCCTGAAATACCACAGGTACATGCACATTCTACACATAAAATCTTAAATACAAATACAAAAACAAGCAAACATTAATTCAATTGTTAACCATCAGGCAGAACAAACACCGGAATTGGAGGATAAATTCAAGCCAACACTACTCGACACACGTGACACTGTACCTTGGAGAAGGGCTAAATCCCCTCAGGTACACACACATATTTTATGAAATGTAACATCAGTACGCAATCAGAAAGGATAACTTGTCAAACTATCATAAACTACTGTTAATACGTTCTATTTGACCAACGTATTCAATGTGTAAATTTGGTGACTGACAGTTACGCACTATCTCGATAGCGAATGACGATATTGTCTCAGTTCCAAAAGGTCGCACTCCATTCTCATTGCGCCCTGATTATGTCACTCAAAACATTCTTGACTTGCACACCAACTTCTCCTATGCACTACACTATTATGCACATCAACAACACAATGTACACATTTAAACATTCCAAATACTTTCAATAAAAATTAAAACATTACAATTTAAATCAACAAATTTACGGTCATTCATATCGTCTATTCTATAGGCTGAAGACAAGGAAAAGAGCAAGCCGACTTCACTAGAAGCACCGCCTAGCAGCACTCCAACACCTGATGAGGTAGCTTGGCCTCAAAGTAGTTTTAGCAGCAAAATTAAAAAGAAATTCACATAATTTTACAAATAACATGAGCACTATATTTGCACAAGTTTTAATTGCACACAGACCTTAGTATACCGGCACAATTGGTATTTAGAACAGCACAAGTAGTTTTAGATAACAAACAAGTAGATAGTTTAACTTATTGGAAATTGCATACTGTAGGTAAAAAAGTTAATTTAATTATATAAAAAGAAAACGTAAGTATGAAACTAACTGTTAACATATATGTTACTGCGCTATATCTGCACCTATTTTTCTTTATATATGTACGTTGTTTTTAAATTTCCTGCTTTAGTTATTGCTTCTAATAACTTTGTACATGTTTATGTCATTCGTATTGGTATAAAATTAAAATGTTTTTTTTATTGTTTTTCACCAAATTTCACAGGGTTGGTGGTAAGTTATTATTCATTGTAGATTGATATTTAGTCAACTTTAAGTGAACAATTTATAAATGACATTAGGTATTTCTAGAAAAACCTAGTCCCTTCTTTTCAGGAGTAGATCCAGCAGGTATTTCGAAGTTAATTATCTTATGATCATTGCAGAAAGTGGCAATGAAGGAAGAAAAGGTGGAGGCAGAAGTCAAAAAGGCTAAAGCTACAACGCTTAAGAAGAAGGCTGAAGATCTACCTGAAATCCCAGACTACGAAAGGCCAGACCTTGAGAAATACGAAAAGATTTCGCCTACTCCCACTACCAGGGAGAAGCCCGAAAAGGATAAGGTATGTCAAAAATAAAAAATAAAAAAATTGAAACGAACACTCCTGCAAATTATCTAATCGCCACAATTATTTGTTTTGTTTAATAGCCGGCAGATAAACCGAAAATCGCAGAAGTGAAAGCTCCCGAAGAACCACCAGCTCCAGCTGCTCCTAAAATTAAGGAGCCTGAAGAGAAGCCAGCTGCACCTAAGATTGAAGTTGTCCACGAAAAATCACCAAAACCAGAAATGCCCAGGAAACCCTCCCTGTCACCCGCACCTCCTGGAAGACGCGGCTCGCTCATTCCTCCTCCGGAGGAAATGGGTAGACGTCCTTCTCTCATCATCAGCGACGAGGTATGTATCATATATTTAAATAAATTGTGTTTAATAAAATATTTTAATTTCCCTTTTTACATAATTGAATCTTTAGCTACATTAAAATGTACATCGTCACTGTTCTAAAGGTATGAATAAGTAGCTATACTTTACTGTGATATACAATTTAGAATAGTTCGTTTTATTGTTTAGTACAAAATTCAAATTCATAACAAGCTTTTATTAAATCCTTTTTTATTAATACAATTCATATGAAATCGTAATTGATTTTGATTTTTGCACTAAGCTAAACAATTTTGAGCCCCTTTTGTAGTATAGTATCCTACTCTCTCAAGCCGAACCCGTAACCTTAGACACCTTTGGTTATTCCTTTTGAATTACGCCAATAATCAGCAGTTTCCACGACACAGCTTTGAGTTAAACTTCGTTCGCTTGATTAGTGTCGAAAAGGTTAGTTAATTTATACGGATTTTAAACTAGTAGAGTCCTACACTCCCCGCTTTTAGTATTTCACATCTTAGCATTCACGATTATCACAAAATACACCGATACAACGACAGACAGCGTTTGTGTAGATATTAAGATCGTAAAAAACATAATCCACAGGAGAATAGAAAACTAAGACCTGGTGAGGTGATCGAAGACAAGAAGGTAACAGTCAAACAGCTGCGATTATTACGGGAATGCTTTACGTTAAAAATAACGCCGTGATAAGGATTTAACTGTAATTGTCAACGAAATCTTAATGCATTTGCATCTGACGTGGTTAGAACAACTCATGCGTTGGTAAAAATGGATAATCACATATTTCAATCTATAAATCATACGTAATCCTTTTGAATAATTTGAAATTTTAATAAATGCATCAATTATGTGACTATTCATATTACCTTCTAGTTACAATAGTTTTTCTCGTACAAAGCACAAAGCTAAATTGCACACACTTTTGAGGTTAAGAGCACAAAATAAACTGCACAGCTTGTACGCACGTATGCACACAAAATAACGGACACAGGTTGGACATGTTTAAGCAGGATCTATTGCAGACATAACTTTAGCACTAGCTGTATGGGAGAAAGCTAACAAAGATTAACACGACGATGACGCAACACATAACGTAATAACTCATGCACTAGCTGTTGAGGTCAAGCACCAAATAATGATTCAGAGGCGTTAGTCTAGGCAGGTCACTCAGGTTCGGCATCAGAGATTTAGGTAGGCACATCCATGTCTAAGGGGGTCTTTATCAATATTTTTTAACAACAGGTCACGAAATTACGTCCTGGAGAAGTTTTAGACGAGAAAAAGGTGAGATCGTTTGGGTCTGGTCACTTTTAGGTGGACGCTGCTCGCTTTTGCAAAGCATTTTGTTTAGTTTTATTTTTCTATACTTCAATATCACCCATGTCTCTGCGGACTCTTTATTGTTATGTCGTTATGCACAACTGAACACTTTACAATTGAATTCATTACTTCTCACCATTGAAAAATAAATCTGATTATATTAAAGAACAATTAATTTCCATTGTCTTGTTCTTTCTTTTGTGATCTTTTCTATTTTAGATTCATCCTGTTTCTTTTCTACGTCATGATACACTTCTAGTTTGTTCTTTCTATTATTCTCCAATCATGTATAATGTGCCCCACACAGTCGTCTTCACAAGCCGCTTCGCAGACCAGCGGTGTTCTCTATACCGAGATCGCTAATGCAAGTTAATCCACTTCTTGCTTGTAAGAGATCCACGACATGTTACTCGGTTCTCTTATCAACAATGCTTTTTAGTTTATTTACTAAAACAGCTTCTGTTTTCGTTTCGTATTTCCAATAACGATCGATATAGAATTTATAAAACTTTCCGCTAATTTAGTTTAATAATTTATAATATTAGAATGCTGCATCTATTAAAAAAAAAATAATCTCAAAACTTACAAATTGAATTATAAAATAAAAATAAAATGATCATCCATAATTTATCACCGGATCTGTCGATTATTTTCGACAACAAAATGACATTTCATATTTACATTGCGGCAAAAATATGACTCACGTTTAACAGTACATAAACACACATTTGTACAGAGCACATGTTACTTTAAGCACAATATTAACAGAGAATGCCTACTAAAATTATTATTTTTTTTCCCCCTCAAAAAGAAACGCGGCAGGCCGGGTGAACTATCGGACGAGGTACACAATGTGTGAAAAGTATATGTTTAGAAATTATATGTAATAGAAAAAAAAACTTTTAGATACGTGGCTAACATAGATTTCTTTCAAAAGTGATTAATTTTGTTTTTTTTTTTAAACAAGACGAATACAAAAAAAAACTACCAATTATAGAAAGGTGAACAGCGCCCGAAATAATTGGTTTAAATATGTCAATCGCTGTCCACATGAATAATATTGGTTTTCACTGTTTATGTAAATAATACATATGAAGATATACATACATACAAACTAGAGCCACTAACATCTGATCATACTAACTCCTCAGGTTGTTAATTATTACTAAGACATTACACGAGTTGTCATAATATAAGATGGTTTTAAAACAATTGCTAGCAACTCCAATCCGTGGCCCGGCAACAAAAAGAGCGAGATAGTATTCCTATCAACGTCAACAAAATTTATATAAGATTTGTACCCTACAGGGCTGAAGTGCACTGGCAAATCTCATACAATTTTTATATCGACGTCAATCCGAATAGTTTTTCGCAACTTTCTATGCTAAGTCCAAGAAAGGAGAAGTTCTAAATGTCGATTTATCGATCGACATAACGTGTTAATATTTGCTATTAAATCTTTTATATTATGATGGCTTTGTTATAAAAATGAATTGGATATTCAACGGATGAAATGATAGACTTTGAAAGTCCGTTAAAATGTCGCATTAATCCATGCAAACTGTTCTGCTTTTAATGTTTCACAAAACTACAACTCCGTACGCATCCGTACTTATAGTCATGCATGATATTAACGAAACAAGTATCACTATTTAACGATTATATACATAATGTACTTAATACTAACATGGAAGATGCCGCAAAACGGTTTTCAAGTATCAATGCTCATATAAAATCTTTCTTTAAAGAGATTCCCTATTTAAATCACTGTTTCGATACACAGACACAGACGTCCTTAAAAATCTAGTCGTACAATATTAAACTTTTTGAAGATTACTTAAAACTAGCTAGTATAGAACGTAATAAAATAAAATATAAGTATATCCAGGTGCGGAATTTCAAACAAATGTGTCTAGCCGTTTTTGAGCTACACGCTAATAAAATACATTCGTATAAATTTTCACATTTATAATATTAGTAAGAAGATGATAAAAATCAGGTCTGTCTTCCTCTCAGCCAGAACAACGGTCAGACTATTCTGATGATTGAAAATTATTATTATAAATGCAACTGTAGAGGTAGGCCAAGAACGAATTCAAGGTGAACTCAAAATGCATCCTTAACCGTCGAGATTTGGCATCTCGACTGAGTTATGTTCAGTACGTCGCATTGTTAAAAAGATATTAATCTACGTGGAACTCACTTGTCAACATTATATTTATTTGCAAGTAATCTATTGATTTTATGTCATATCATTTAGTTGTCCAAAGTGCTTGTTGTATAATTCCTTATGCTAAATATCGTTTCGAATCGTAAATCAAAACCATCCAAATCCCGTCCATACCTGCTCATATAGTCGGAGAAGTTTATATTAGCTTGTAGCAAATGTAACATTTTCAGTATAAAACAAAGCCTATGTCCAGCAGTGGGCAGACCTGGGCTGATGATGATGAGTACATAACAATGAACCGTTTTTAAACATTGTAAACGTCGCCTGTCGATCCCCGCAACATTGGCAAACAAATCAATACAATTTAAGGTCGTTATAAATACAAGATCGCTATGCTGACAAATTTAGACACAAATATTTCAATGACAACAACAGAATTAAACATGTTATTATTAAAAACAAGGCACGCCCCACAAATAGAATGTTTGGGAAGAGTGATTGATAGACACATTTATGCGGGAGAGACGAGAATACACAGTATGGAGCTGCGTGGGACGCCAGCTGACCGAAGTATGGCAGCCGATACGACCATATCCAAAAAACACTTGGCATGCCTAACGCCGCTCTCACGGTCATAATGGTTCACGATCAATACCAGTAAAATCCAATAACCAAAATTAACAAACTCATTGAACCAGTAAATTTAATAATAGCTTAACCATTTTGAAATCTCGAATTTTTCTTTACTGCATTTTGCGGCAGATGTAAATAATTATCGTTTCTCATTCTTCACTACCGCAGATATCGTAGATTGGTTTAATTAGATTTAAATAGAAATTTAAACTCGTAATTGATATAACCAGTACGTTTGATATTGTGGAGATTACTTTCGCTTGATTAAAGCAGGTAATTCATATTTCAAATAAATAAAAAGCCATTATAACAACAATGATGGTTCGTGTAATATAACCATTTTATTTAGAATGTATCAATGTCGAGACAAACGTAACAACTAAATGATCAAGTGGTCGTCAACAGTAGTTTAGACATCGGCTACGGAGATCGTTTTGGACATATTAACACCGACGCTCAAGTCCGCACCGCACGGATAGCTCACCTTAATCTGATAATTAATTGAATTGGTCCGTTGATTTGTGTTGAGCATAAATAGATGCCCGCTCCCCCCGCGCCCCGCGCACTCCACACTATCTGTCCGCGACGCTCTCCTCAGTCTTTTGACATTCGCGTCCATTTTTACACAACGATACTGATCGACCTGTCCCCAATCGAAACTTATTCAAAGTTTAAAAATATTTTTTTTTTACAAAAAAAAACCTTAAATAAGGTGTAACTATAGATAGTAACATAATAAGCATTTAACGTCGACAATTGTTAAGTGGACATGAACGAAACGAACCTTGGACGGGAGAGGAACAAAATACGAAATGTTCCTTATAAAACTTTCCTGTTTCGCAAACGATATTTTTAATTTTTCAACTGTGATAAGTGACTGTGATTTAAAGAACACTGTTTTAATATATTCACTTTCGTTTTGTGGCATCAATAAATTAATTTGTTAAAACAATGACAACTGTGGTCAAAAAACTATCGATCACTACACTTAGCGTAGAACATACGCTAGATGTGGTAAGTATTATTTTGATTAAAGCCTTAAAAAACTTTGTGTACGACGACTTATTAAAAGTTATTAAAGTTTAATCAACAATATCATTAATTTAATTATTTCTCAATAAAATTTGTTACGAATCCTTTGAAATTTTTCACTACATTATAGTAGTTTTTTTTTTCTTATTGTCTTGATTATATCATAAGGTTGTATTATTTAAAAAAATGACACGGATGTAATGAATTACAATAGTATTTAGTAAGCGAAGTGTTAGCACTTGCGCGATATATATCAGGAAGTCTAGACCTTCATTGTCAGGTCATTTGGCGAGCGTTCATGACGCTCTGCATCTGTCATAACGTTACTTATGTCCCATGTATTTAGTTACAGGGCTATTTTTCATTCTAAATTTAATCATATAGTTCGTACGATTGAAGATTTAATGACTTTTATAATGTCGTCCCCGTGATATGTTACAAGATTTGATATTAACAAAACGTAATTAAGTCAATTCCAAATAAGCATAGGTTCAAACAAATAAAATGTTGAAATTTAAGATATGATGAAATCATATAACAATATCTGTTCAACTGTGATTAACTCTGGAAATAAAGAATCTTAGATAATATTTTAATATAGAATAAATTGTGTAGCGACGAAAATCTGGCGACTCGAGGAGACCTTCAGTACAAGACTTAGAGGGTCTCATCAACAAGTCTTCGACGCCACTGAGACCCACTGGCAATGATGGCCCACCGGTCATCGTCGATGCTCCAGAGAGCAACTCCGCCGTCGAAGGTAAGTTTCTTAAACATCCACAGTTACTATAACTATAGATTCAATCACACAAATAATTTCAACAACTTCTTTCGTAAGATGATCTCTAACAAAAAGTTTTTTTCCCACCTTTCTTCAACCAATTAAAATGACACGGTCATATTGTTCTTTGACACATTGCCAAATGACGCTAGAAAAATTCCAACACCTGAAATCTCAGTTGTGATAAAAATCATATTGTAAAAGAAAATAATATAAAACCGCATCTTCAAGAATAACATCAAAGTAAATGAAATATAAATGAACTCATTTAAACGACAATTTTTGAAAAAAAAATCTTCGTTATTACTATAGATAAGGCGGCCAAAATCGTTACACGTACCTCAAAATCTAAAAATGTATCCTAGGTATATTAAAAAATAGATGTGGTGGAGATAAAGAATTTTTACTATGATAAACTCAGATTACGACAGCTGCTATTTACTCCAAATAGCACTCACCACAAAAAAAATATCAGATTTTTTGAAACGAATGGTTTCTTCCAAATGTTTTCTACAATTTGGCCTACGGCAGATAATCTCAAAGTTTTCAATAAATGTATTGCTTCTGCTATAATGACTATATTCTCAATTCATCTGAATTTATCCTTCAACTTTACAAACTCTACCTGAAGTCACTTGTTGATTAGAATAGAATTGATATTCCAACATTAGTATATCACAATTAATTCTTTTCCTGGGAACAGATCAAGTTGGTTACCTCTCCATATTGGTGGAGAGTACTCCGCCGCCAACGTTCAAGTTCTACAAGGGGGTGACAGAAATTATCGAGGGAGGACGTTTCAAATACGTCACAGAAGGAGACACGGGTCGGATCACATTGTGCATGAGAAAAGTAAAGCCCAACGATGAGGGTAAATACAAAGTTGTCGTCAGCAACATCCACGGCGAGGACTCTGCTGAAATGCAACTATACGTGTCTGGTAAGTTACCTTTACGCTGACTCTCCCAGAATAAATGATAACCCGAAAAAACATCAATTATTTACCAATTCTAAAACTTCTCCTTATTTTCAACCCTGCCAAAGCTGAACGAATTTATACATATCGAAATTTAGTTAAAAAAAAATACGAAAAACTTTGTACTGAAGTAAATTTAATCCAAGTTCAGTAGCTTAAGTCATCAAATATTTGTTAATAAATTAACTTATTAATAGATGCCAGCGGCATGGACTTCAGAGCTTTGCTCAAAAAGCGAAAATACCAAAAATGGGGTGAGAAGAACGAAGAGCCCGATTGGGGTGACCTCAAGGAAGTCGAGAAACCAATTCCACCTCTAAAGAAAGTTGAAAAGGTAAGTCACTTAGAAATACAACTCTATAATATGCATACCTTAATTCTAAGGTATATTAAGGAGCGAATGATATAAGAAAAGCGTAGGTGGTGATATAAATTCATAAATAAACATAAAAAATTAAGAAATGGCAAATTGTTTTCCACATTTTGAAGTTCCTTAGACGGTAAAAAGAAAAACATTTGCTAAATCTTATAAGTAATTTAAACAAAACCTTAAATTTATCAATTTAAAACTATTATAATTAAAACTAATATTTATAATTAAATTCCGAACCTCAAATTGCAAATTTTCCGAATTAGGTCTAGTTTGAGTCTAACGGTCAATTAACGTTATTCCAGTCGAGCGCTCAATTCGAACGCTGGACTGGAATAATGTAAACCGGGTTTAAGCGTGTTATCCCAATACGCGATTACAATGATTTAGTTAGTTTTTATAAAGTAGAAACGGACAGTTAGTAAAAACAACGTCCGAACACAATACCATGCCTCTTTCAATTGTTACAATGTACCTTAATTGTATCCAATTAGTAATAATTAATGTGCTTATTGGTAAAATGTTTATTTGAATTGTCAGTTCTGCACTACGATAGTTTTTCTCTTTGGATTTTGTATGTAAATGCTAAGTTTGTTAAGTAAACATAGAATGCATCATGTTACAAAATTGATCCTTAGGGATTAGAAACCGGTTACTTCGAAGACGACGGCTTCATTGTGGTCGTCTCGGAGGGTGTCGAGATATATAGATTCCCGGCGGATAGACGCAGAAACTCTTCAAACTGGTCCTGGGTTAAGGTCCTCGAAATAACAAACCATTATCGTTCATTCCGCATTACAATATTTTCAAATTCACACACTACACCTTACTCTATATCTTATGACTCCATTGAAAACCTCTTTGATCGCACTTTTAAAACGACATAAATACGTTTTTTATGACAACGTCAATGTTTGAACTTTCAAAATTGTATTTTGGCACGACATAGTGATTTCTTGAAAATAAAATCCAACAAAATGGCTGGATGGTTGTTTAAAAAATTAACATGTACCTTCAACGTTAGTATTCTATATTCTTTAATTAACAGTTTGTATACTTTTAAAATTAAATGTTACAAAGTTCAAATCTATACACACTCCATAGCTTACTGACGAAATGGCTTGGTGTCATATATTCAATTATTTGAAGTAGGACATAAAGAATTCATCATCATGATTTATTATAAATTCTAGGGCATTTATCAAATCAGGAGACGTATGTCTCTTCCCGAAATAATACCCGATTGGCCTGCATTGATGGAGGCTGTGAAATCAAAGGTTCGATAAAAGGAACGAATAAAAACAAATCTAAAATTACAATAGACTTGTACTCTTTTAAAATAATTGAGACAAGCAATTTATAAACGTAACATTAATAATGATTTAAATTATGTTATACATTATAAAAGGGTAAAAGATCTATTTTAAATATGGAATGATTTAAATAAAACAATAAATAACAGATGAACTAAACTTGTCCTCAAAAATTGGCTTTATTTACGAAATAAACAATATTGCCAGTTTGTTTTTTTTTATATCAAGTAAATGGAGTCAATTTAGAGCGATTTAAATAAGAAATGGCTAAATAATGAAGTTTTAAATAACTCGCACAGTTTTTGTATCACCACCTCATTTCACGTTTCTTTTTAACTACATATTAAGGGAATGTAAGTGGAATGAATTTGGTATAATATTTATTGTCCTTTGCGTTGTTGTCCGTTTTGTTTACAGGTTTATCTGTGACGTCGGATTGAGGAGCTTCTGTCACGTCATTTGATTTTTCAAATATTATTTTCTATCCTCATTCATACACGTTCAGTGCCACCGAGCTCACTTATACGCAAATGTTTGTGGCATAGAACGTGTTCAATCATTAATTTCACCCGGTGCGTCCGGTGTTTGCCAGATTTTGGAATTTTTGATAATTTACTACTGTGCTAATTTATAATTGGATTAATACATTCTGTAGATGATAGTCGTAATAGATTATTAAAACCCTGATGTAGTAAGAGATTAGTGGGACTATTTTGATTGAAGCCTTTAATGGGTTTTTACTAAAAATTAGTATAGCGATATTAGATTAAATTAATTACTAATATATACAGACACAAGTAGACTATAAATTTTATAGGAAGAAAATTTACTAAGAGTTATGGAAATTTTATAGAAATCGCATAGTAGACGGACGTCTCTGGCAGAACTGATTCCGGATTGGCCGGTACTGCACAAGTGCAAAAGAAAGGAGGTTTGACAACGAGCGTTACTACGTCTAAGACGACACAATGCATTTCGTGTTGTATGCAAATTTTTATCGCACAGAGAAATATTTCACGAAATACGTAAAACGTTTTCTCTAGATAAAGTGGAAAGTGCCATCTACGCCATAGATAGACCAAATTCATGTATTGATGTCGATAAACATTCTTTATGGAAGTTTGAAGCGAGCAGTAAAATTGTGAAAAGCATATAATTATAACCTTCTTTTTTCAATTGAAGTTTTCTGACTTTAGCAATGTGATATTAAGTTTTGTTTTTTTTTTTTTAGAAAACAAGTTAAAATTTTTGGCTATTTTACAATAATACGGTATACATCACAGGCACATTTTCCGCTTTATCTAGAATTATTTCTGGAGGAATTTACACACGTTCCGTTGTATGAATAGCACAAAATTGTTCCCAAACTTATTCTATATTGCAAAAACTTTTTCAGCACATGAACGACGATAATTCCAGTAGTAGCACATAGCACAGGTCACAAATATGCACAGATCGATGTATAAGAATTTATGTATGTCTAATGCCAAAAACGATAGAATTACAAAAAAAAATATTTCGTTTTTTTTTCACTAAGTCTTTCATCGTTTTTGGTTTATAATTCACCATTACGTAGTATTTCAAGTTGTTCAAATCTAAGCACGTCTTATATTGAAATGAGGAAATTCCAATGTCTGTACAGAAGCATGGGTTTTAAGTGAGGGGTGATTATGATGACGAATGGCTGATGTATCTAACGCCTCGGTACCTCACAATGATTCCATTGAATGTCATGCATTTGAATGATCGTTGAGGTTAAATAATTGGGGGTTATCGTCAGCACTGGCAGCTTTTGGTCTGATGAGCACATTTGTTTATCGCACACATCGATCCTACATACATTATAGTTTAATTAATTGGTCACCGGCATTTCTTTCAGAAACCTGAATCTTTCTTGAAGCCCCTTGTAGATCAGTCCGCAAAGGAGGGTAAAGATAAAAAGGTGACCTTTGAAGCCATTTTCACGAAACCAAATGCCAAGCCCAAGTGGTTCTTCCGTAAAGATGTAAGTATCAAAAACGTTTAAACAATAATCATTATTTATTTATTTATTAAGGGATACATAAAAAGATAAACCGCTAATGCGTGGCTCACAAAAACATACGTGAAAACTCAGACCTCAGACCTGTAAGGAAAAAACAAGAATTAGTAGCAATGAAAGTAGCGGTGCCAACAGATTGACAAAAAACAGGTGAAGCACCGGGGCGACTTACCTGTGTGTATGTCCAGGGAGTATATGCGAATACACATGACGACGACATCCGACAAACTGCTGGCTCCCTTACTCTGCAACCACCACCTATAAAAAATTCACATCATTACCTTTGGTACAAATTAAAAAGCCGAAATAAGGACTCTGACCTCAGGGGATACATAGGCTGACAAACAGCATACATATAAAAAAAAAGCTATTACAAAAATCATAATTACATTATACATTTGTACAAATAATTTGACGCATTCGATTTGTACACTGTTATATGTTTACAATATATAGCTGTGTATGTATATAATATAATAATTAACATCGGTTTTCTATGATTAATTGTTTTTTTTTGTTTTGAAGGAACTTTTCCCTGGCTCTAAGTATAAGATGACAAACGAAGGAGACTCGTACAAGTTGATTATTATGAATCCCAAAGTAGAAGATACTGGCAAGATCACAATCGAAATCGGTGGCGTTACGAGCACTGCCTTCTTGCAAGTGGATGAACCAGACCCGACGTACACCTTCACAAAACATTTGAAGAAAACACTTACTGGGTACACGAAACACGAAGTAGTTCTGGAATGTGCCGTGTCCAACAGTCTGGCCATCGTATCGTGGTGGAAGGGTGAAAAGAAATTAGAAGACGGTGATGAATTCCAGACTTCTAAGGATCTATCAGGTGTTTGCAGATTAATTATAAAGACGGCCAAGTTAGAGGACGCCGGTAAATACATGTGCAAAATTGAAAAACAACCTGATAAGACTGAAAGTGAAGTTAAGATTATTGGTAAGTACACGAAGCTACTAAAAATCATTAATATTGACATCGATGTATTACTAATCAAGTAGCTTTTATTTATTGCGTTGAATCAATACATTTACATTTCAGAATATCCATACAAATTCACCAAGGTACTGAAATCGCAACAGGCTGTTGAAAAAGACACCATCACCCTACTTTGTGAACTTGATGATGCTATGGGTGATGTTAAATGGTTTGTTATATATTTATTACTAAAAGTTACTAGACAATAACAATGAAAGGAACTTGTTTTTAAATAAGAATTGTTATTTTTCAGGTTCAAGAACGACCAGCCACTGAAGGCTGACAAGCGTATCTCAATCGTCAAGGAGGGTCGTAAACGTAAAGTGGTTATCAAAGACGCTAAGGTCACTGATGCTGGCAACTTCAAATGCGTTAGTAACGCTGATGAAACTACATGCGAATTGATCGTCAAATGTAAGGGCTTTTCTTTATTTTCTACATCTTATTATAATTTAAATGTAGTTTAAATTTAGTGTTCATAAATCTTTATAAATCACGTTGCAGACTCGAATCGCTTCAACAAAAAGTTGAAGGATACCGAAGCAGTTGAAAGAGACAAGGTGGTGCTGGAGGTGGAATTACAGGACCAAACAGCCGAGGCTGTATGGTCTTTCAACGGTGCACCAATTGTACCGGATGAGAGGTACGTTTAAAACTATCGAAGCAACCGTGTTTTAACAGTAAATTTCTAAAGTATAATAGTTCTTGGTCTGTTTTTCAAAGTCTAATGAATCTAATTTAAACAGGATTGAAATTAAGAATCTGGGCGGTGGCAAACATCAGCTTATCTTCAACAAGCTGGAGATGGAAGATGACGGCGAAATCCTTTGCGAATCCGGAAAACTGACATCTTCGTGCAAACTTACTGTCAAGAAGGGTGAATCGAAGCCATCTATCGAATGTCCGGATGAGTTCAACGGACCCGCAGGACATCCCTTCGTTATTGAAGTGCCGTACAAAAGTACGTATGGATACTAATCTACAAACTGAATATTAGGGACAAACAACCAACTACATAACATTTTATAAAGAATTATAAAAAACCTTGTCTTCCTATAGTTTCAGGCACACGTCAAACACCAATTGAGGCTAAGCTACTCAAGGATGGTAAACCTCTACCGGCCAAAGAAGTCGAAGTTGTTGTAGAACAAGAGAAAATTTTGTTCAAATTCAAAAAGCCAACGAGAGAAGGATCTGGTAGATACCAGATTAAATTATCCAACGCTCAAGGTGAAGATTCTAAGGATGTTACCATTATCATGCAGAGTGCGCCGTCACCACCGCAAGACGTTGAAATCTCGGAAGTGTTCCAGACTTCATGTGTCGTGGCATGGAAGGTGCCACAAGATGATGGTGGATCACCAATCATCAAATATGTCATTGAAAGACAGGTAAGAATAAATGTACACTTAAATTCGTACGCTGGCCATTTAGTACATATTTCCGTCCACAGAAAAACAATGCTATTCTATTTATCCATTTTCATAGGACCTGTCGCTGAAAGCCGGCTGGGACAACGTCGCGGAAGTTGAGCACGGACAACCAACCAAACACAAGGTCGAAGATCTTGTCGCAAAGAAAACATACAAATTCAGAATTCGCGCCGTCAATAAAATCGGATCTAGTGAACCCGGACTCTTTGGCAAGCCTGTTCTTGCTAAGGATCCATGGGGTAAGTTTATGATCCCTTGACATCGCCGATTGGATGTCTTTTGTTATGTAATTTAACTTTTAAACCTGATTATTACCTTAATTTCCAATATGTTTATAGATGAGCCATCGAAGCCTAAGGGCGTCGAACTCAAGGATTGGGATAAAGACCACGCTGATCTTAAATGGCAAAAGCCCGACAACGATGGTGGCGCCCCAATCACTGGCTACGTCATCGAGTACAAGGTATGTTCGACATTTCTCAAGGTTATTTTTAATTACTGTAAGAATCGAAGTAAAATAATGTAATTTTTAGGAGAAATTCGGCAAAGACTGGGTAAAGGGCAAAGAAGTGGATGGCGATTGCCTAGAAGCAACTCAAGACGGTCTCAAAGAGGGATGTACATATGAATTCAGAGTCCGTGCCATCAACAAGGCAGGTCCTGGTGAACCTAGTGACAGCACGAAACCTATAGTTGCTAAGTGCAGATTTGGTGAGCATCTTTATTTTGAGTGTAGCAATTTTTTAATGCCTTATATATCATTTTCTTTAAACTTTAATTCCGGTGAGCACGAAGTAACAGACAATTATTTGTCGACTGAATTTATTCTAGTTAAACCATACATCGTCGGAGAGGGTCTGCAAAGTATGATCATTAAGAAGGGACAAGTTATTTCCTTCGATATCAAATACGGCGGCGAGCCCGAACCGGAAGTCAAATGGATGCACGGGGAAGAGGTAAAAATTCCCTTTAAAGATAAACATCACTATTTAAATTCAAGAAAAATACAATCACATAAAACTACTCCATAATTCACAAATCATATCTTACAATAATTAAAATCGATTTCGTAATGTCATATTGCTGGTGAATTCATAAAAAAAAAAATTTTAACTTTTTAATTATGAAAAAAAAATTAATGCTTCTTTTATTTCCTCCAAAAAAGAAACGTGGCAAGCCGTACAGGGAACAGGTCAGCTGGGTGATATCGATGTTGTATTTCATAAATGTTTTTAAAAATCTATCACACGTGCTACTTTACACTCTCGAATGTTGCTAACTTAACAACAGACAATACGTTACTAATACAGACTAATAAAGACAAAGAAGGTTTATATTTGCGTATATAATTATACGTTTTTTTTTTTCATTAAGGCCCAACTGGCAACAAAAACTCGCAAGAGACGCGAACATTGACATTTTCACATACAATCTGAACGCTTTCAATGTTGTATCAACACTGTTCTAAAAATATGTGTACATTGTACACATTTTTTCGTTTTCGAGGTTATAATTCTATTCTCAGAAAATTTACTTTATTATTTGAAGTTTATAAACACAATATTTCAATAAGAATGAAATCACGTATCAAATATCAATGATTACGTCATATTTGATACAATGATCTCCACATTACGACGTTGAATGAAATATAACCTCGCACATTTCAATCACGAACGTCACCAATGCGCAAATAAAACTTGGCACGCACATGGTGGTAGGTCACAGACATTACGAAAAATGACCATTCAATCGAACTTTGTATTAACGTCTCTATATCTTAATAGTATGACATTTTCAAAGACTTGACATTATTCAATCGAAATGTCGGTTATTTCTAACTATATGTATGAATTTATTGTTTAACACTCGATGTTGTCTTCTATCGCAATTGATTTTTCATATATCTACGTGTCAATCAATCTTTTCAAAATAATAAATCATAAGTAATATGAAAAATCAAACGCGACGTAATTTTTCGGCTTACGTTTTCCTAACTCATTTGTGAATTATAGGAAGTACGTGACGATGGAGATCGTATCACCATCGACAAATACGAGAGGAACACCGTACTGACTGTAAGGAAAACTACTCGAATTGACAGTGGAAAATACAAATTGATATTAACCAACTCGTCTGGTACTTGCGAAAGCATCGCTGACGTTGTTGTTCTAGGTAAGCACGCAAAAATAATGTTCATATATCTTATTTAAGTACCTAGAGCGTAATGGGTACAAATTTGTAATCACGTTACGAGGGGCTAGGAGCCTACCCTATTATTAGGGGGTGACTAAGCCATAGTCAACCACGCTGGCCCAGTGCGTGTAGGTTGACTTCACACATATCTTTGAATTTCTTCGCCGAATACGTGCAGGTTGCATCACGATGTTTTTCTTCACCGTAAGAGCGTCGGATAATGTACATATGCAATTCGAAAATGAAAAAACACATTGGTACATAGCGGGGATCGAACCTGGACAATATCGAGTACGGTCCAGTCCGGTCAAGCGCTTAACAACTGCGCCACCAACGTATTTTAATTTTACTTATTAATTATTTCAGACAAACCTAACCGACCGAACGGACCAATTGAAGTTGTTGAGATTCGCGCGGAAAAAGCAACTGTCAAATGGCAAAAGCCTGATGACTGGCAAGGATCTGATATTACCGGATACACTCTTGAGAAAATGGACTTGGTAAGTTTATCTGAATTGCTTGCCTCCATCATGTTATCAAAATTAAGCGGGATTGCTATAAAATATTCTTTTTTAGACGAATAAAATGTATTGTGGTCAAAATGTTAAACGATCGAAACGAAAGATGACTTCACAAGTAAAAAAGGACAAAAATGTAATGTGGGTAAAAATTATGCTTTCAGGATACTGGTAATTGGGTACCATGTGGTGAATGTGGCCCAGAGCCTACAGAGTTCACGATCAAGGGTCTAACACCAAATCACAAGTATAAGTTCAGAGTTCGAGCTGTCAACAAAGAGGGTGAATCAGAACCTTTAGAAACGGACGGAGCTATTGTTGCAAGAAATCCATACGGTAGGAAATTAAGTTACATGATAAAATGTTAAGGCTCGTGTTATCTAAATATTTGACCTTGACGTTTCTTATCTAAATATTTGACGCCTCTTGCGGCTCGTTTTGGAATAAATTGAACGCATCAAAAGCCAACTGTCACTCACGCAAGCAGAATAGACGCTGTCACTGTCACATTCACGCTTCTTGTGTTTACAAACAAGGCTTGTAAATGCCGGTCTCCGTAATAATTGTGATGTGGTTTATTAATTGTTTTCTGTTTTATCAGACCCGCCGAAACCGCCTGGTAAACCGAACATCATTGATTATGACAACATGTCAGTTACTCTACAATGGGAACCGCCAAGTGATAATGGAGGAAGGCCCGTACTTGGATACGTGATCGAAATGAAAGACAAATTCACCGCTGATTGGATAGAGGTACGTTTTATTAATAGTTTTGTAATATATTGAGTTTATGCGAAATATTGCATTAATTTTAC
The DNA here is from genome assembly GCA_027563995.1 of Papilio gigon. Lineage (NCBI taxonomy): Eukaryota > Metazoa > Arthropoda > Insecta > Lepidoptera > Papilionidae > Papilio > Papilio gigon. Next base: position 2,492 of record JAODUI010001369.1, on the reverse strand, counting down.
CTTGCATTTGAAAAAGTACTTTACAAGCATCAAGACTTAGTTGATATTTACATGTATAATTGTTTAAAAAGAAAAAATAATCTGTTTTGAAATTTACAATGTAGCTTATACTCAAAATTTATACATTTAAAGTAAATGAAAAATAAATCGGCATTGTTAACTATTTGTGTATTTATAGGTTGGTAAACTAACAGAGCCCAAAACGGAATACAAGGTTGAAGGACTCAAGGAAAAGATGATTTACCAATTCCGAGTTAGGGCTTACAATAAGGCTGGTGTCGGTGAAGCTTCGCAGCCAACTGAAAACCATCTCTGCAAACACCGAAACTGTAAGTAACGCCTATTTAGTAATTTATCCATCATCAGGGTTTAAAGCCTACCCTATTATGGCTAAGCCATACTCACTCCTAATTTATTAGGACCAGGTTTTCTTTAACTATGCTAATGAATATTATTTACTTAACAGTGAAGCCCCGCATTGAGCGTAGCACATTCAAGTCTGTCATCATCAAGGCTGGACGTACACACAAGTGGTCGGTGGATGTCATTGGTGAACCACCACCGGAGACTACATGGTATGTACATGGCTATTGTTGTGATCATTTCTTTTGGGAATCATAAGCAGCCTTTGTTTGCCCACTGCTGGACAGAGGCCCCCTATTCACTTATTATACATACATGAAGTTATGATTCAATAAACCTGGATACAAATTAGCCCACTGTTGGTGACCTGGAGAGTGGGGCATCCTCTCTTCATGTGGATGTATGACTAAGAGCAGAAGGTAGAAGATTGTATACTGTGGAAGACCTATGTTCCGCAGTGAGCAGCTAAAGGGGGATAATGGTGATGATGATGGCACAAATTACAGCAGTTTTTCATTATGTGTAGCCATCAGACTTGTTTAGATTACCTATACACTGGTATTTAAAGTGCCATTTCCACTAGGATGTCTTTTTTTAATAAAAATATTGGCAGATTATTGTTAATTTATCAATATTTCATTTATCACTTTAACTAAGCTGTATGCTCGTTCTAGGATATGGTCCACGACAATAGTCGAATGTCGGGATTCGAACTCTCGATAGGATACGATAGGCAATCCATACCCTAAACTATTGTAATATTATTATTATATTGGCGATTAGAAGCAATGTTTTATTCAATAGCATTTAGTATTTCATAACCGCAGTCTAGGTAATGCCAACTTATAGAAAACGTACATTTACTAATCCCAGGTCATGGCGTGAGAACATAAAGCTTGTTAACACTGAGCGTATCAAGATTGACAACAAGGAGTACCACACCGACTTCACCATTGTCAACGCGGTACGACGTGACACCGGCAAATACACGCTGCGTGCTGAGAACTGCAATGGTTTTGATGAGGAGACTGTCGAATTGACGGTACTTAGCAAGCCAAGCGCGCCTAAAGGTAACTAGATACACTTGTAATATAAAGAGAAACATTTATCTTTTGATTCATTCTCATCATTGCTTAGATTTTTCAAATCCAGACCACCGCCGCTCGCCTATGACTATCTGCGTATTAAAATGAACTTTAAAACCTTTGCTTCCAGACTATGTTCTATATTTAAGCCAAATTTCGGCAAGATCAATTAAGCTGTTCTGAAGATATGTAATAACAAACAAACATCCATCCATCCATCTAAGCATTCACATTATAATGTTAGTGCCTACTTCTGTTATTGACTTGTGAAAAAAATTTTTGGTAGAGTGATGGTTCAATTCTTGCTAGAAGCAGCAAATAATTGCTAGAAATATATTATTTTACATTATATCTAAATTATCTTTTCCCAGGGCCGTTGGAAGTGACGGACGTTCACGCGGAGGGCTGCAAGGTGAAATGGGAGAAGCCGGAAGACGACGGCGGCTCTCCTGTCAAGGAGTACGAGCTGGAGAAGATGGACCTTGCTACCGGCAAGTGGGTCCGTGTTGGAAGGTAAGTTTAGCATAGCAATGCCACACCTGAAACCTTGACTCTGATAGTTACTAATTTTGTAGAGTGGACGCAAATGTGTGGGTATTTTTACATTAAATACTTGTCCTCATGTTTCAGAGTGGCGGGCGACAAGAAGCCTCTAGAAATGGAGGTGACTGGCCTGGAGCCCGGCCACCAGTACAAGTTCCGCGTCACCGCAGTCAACGACGAGGGCGACTCGGAGCCGCTGGAGACGGAGCGCGCTGTACTCGCCAAGAACCCATACGGTCAGTTTATGAATTAAAAAAAAAAACTATTTGAACTTTCTTTCGTTCTCTAGATTTATTTTATTCCAACGTTCAGGAGACTCCATTGTTTCCAATAAAAAAAATATCGCATCACTTTAAAGCATCAATAGCCTAACGACTACAGGCACGGACTACCGATCTATTGGTCGCGGGTTTGAATCCGGTCATTCGACTATTGTCGTGAACCATATCCTAGCACAAGCCTTTTGAAACTTACCTGGAATGATTACTAGAAATATTAGTG
>JAODUI010000976.1:0-27656 GCA_027563995.1 Papilio gigon | reverse complement strand
GAGTTGCACGTGAGTTAAGCCGTTTTATAAGTTATATAGTGAAATGTCTCACGAAAGTTTTAATAGTTTAATTAAAAATACAATATAAAAAAAACGTCTAAAATATTTTCAAACATGACAAACACTCCTCAGGGAAGCTAAAATATTTCCACTCTATATAAAATTTCAATGAAATTGCCCATTATCCTGCTTCATAGCGTTTTTAAGTATTCCAACAAACAATTTTATAAGATTAAGTCGCGGTGGAATTACCTTCGGCTTCACGTTTATACACTTGTAACAATGATTTATTTTTAAACAAAAAAAATCAGGCGCCAATAGTCCAATAGTTAATTATCTACCGATCTGGCCGGCGTTGATTCGAAACCCATTCCACTAATGTGAACATCTTCGCATAAGTCCAGAGCTTAGTTGCTAATTAAAACATTAGTAGATTTTGCTTAATTTCTTCATATTTCTTGATACCATTCCTGATAAGCTTATAAAAGCTAGGATATTGACGACAATAGTCGAATGACAGGATTCGAACCAAAGACCGCTAGATCGTTAGCCCGTCTAATTAGGCTATTGGCGCTTCAAAGGAAGTTGGAGTAGTAAAATAAATATTAGTAAACTAACAACGGACACAACTAAGAGTGAAGGTCGGGATGATGTTGATATCAACAGTTCAAATAATAACAGCATTACATCATAGCATAGTAAACTAATTGTCCGCTATAAATTAATCTTACAACCTATATTAAGTCCCAAAACGCAAAACTAAGTTTACAGCATCTCAGAGTCCCCACAGACGCGTTAGCGACGATGTTATCTCATAAGCCCGCATACTGTGCAAGGCATTAGGAAAGGTCTACGTCCAACAGTGGCCAGATAAAGACTGGCGATGATGATGAAAAGTCACTAACAACGTTTGTAAGAATACAAGAAGGTACAAGAAATATTAGTAAGTTAAAAAAAGTCAGTAAAAAAAGACAGTAAGTTTGTTAGTTTGTAAAAGTGTCAATTAGAGTTGTGTTTAAATATATGCGATGTAAAATTATCATGGAAACGTCTCTATCATCTCGCGAATCAGTAGAAAAAGTGATTAATAATTTAAATGCTTGTATGTTACAGCGTCTAAAACGAGAAGGCCACGCTTTAACAAATTCCTGTTACATTTTGACGTGTGTCAGATTGTAAACGATCACACGGTGTGTTCGACAATCGATTCAGTTCTTAATTTTGCAATTTTTAATTATAACTATAAAAATAATGTATTTTGTATTCACTAATAGTCAAATGATTAACGGTACGGATTATTTATGTAGCGGTCGTGGGTTCGTATCCTGTCATTTTTTCAAGCTTACCAAAAATGATAACAAGATTAGTGAATTAACAAAAATTTAGTTTATGTAAAAAAATAGATTTTGTTTATTATTATATTACGTAAGTATTTCGTACTGTCCCGCTACATATGTTTAAAACATTTTTGTAAGTCACTATGTTTTTTTCTGGTAACAAAAGCAATATAGAACTCATGTCAAAGTTACACCGTTACTGGGGCGTAATGGCTGTTTTGGGTTAATATTTAATCTGTTGCGTCCATGTTTGCCGAACAGTTGGCTGTTACAACACGGTAAAAAATACGCTTTTTTATTACTTCTAATGTTCATATTTACATTATTGTAATACTGTAAATAAACAAGTTATTTTTACAATAAATTTTTACGAAATATTTTTCTTACAAATGTTTTAGAATTGTTCTAATCTCAGGAACTACTGGTTGGAATTGAAAAATTCTTTACATGTTGCATAGTCTATTTATCGAAGAACGTTATAGGGTATATAACATCACGCTACGACTTATAGGAGCGGAGCACTATTAAAAAACATAAATACTGTAAAATGAACACCAGTACGACTTAGGGTCCTTCAAGAAGCGAGCGTATCTCTTTCTCAAAGGCAACGCATCTGATCCTCTAGTGTTGCGGATGTCCATGGGCGTCGACGTCCACCTTTGTGATTACGACGCTCGTTTGTCCTCTTATCTTATACAAAAAAAAGAAGTTGAAAGAGACGTTTAATGTAATTTTGAAAAATTAATTTCTTAATTAAAGTAATTTGCAATTAAACGAAGTCGCGGATTGAGCTTGTTTATTTATTTATGTCGAATTAAACATTGAAGCTACTGTTACATGTTTCCTTTGTGTAAGTTTTATAAAGGTTTCACAATTAATATATCGGTTTCTATTGTATACCAGAAGCAACAAAAAGTGGCTTTTCATTACGTAAAAATGCTTTTTTTTTTATTTTCGAAAAGCAATGAAAATCTGACCCTTTATTTTTATGGTCTAATGGATCTCTTTGACGAGAGGAACATATTAAGGCCTCTTTCACGAGAACAATTCAATTAAACCGGTTACATCCCGTTTCAAGTTAAATGGCAAATGTGGTCCCAGTTACGGGTGACAGCGAGTTTAATATTTTTTTTTTGTTTTAGCAGATTTTTTTATTAATGCACTAATATTTTTATCACTCCAACTAAGGTCTAGGCTAGTGCTAGGACAATAGTCGAATGGGATGGACACTCTGGACCACGTGATCGGAAATCTGTACTCTTATCCATTGTGATATTGGCTAATTACTAAATCAACATTTATTGTTACATTGTGGTATAGTCTGATCTCGGCGATATTTCCAAACCAATACGATTTAGATTCGAAGTCGTGTGAAGATAATCTTGATTACATAAAGTTTACAATACAAATGCATTGTACAGTTTGGATCCACTTGATGAAGTAAAAGTAGGAGGTAATTTGATACTAATTGTATAACGGCAAATGTTTGTTATGTATATCCTGAACAGCTTAAAGGAACTCGATAAAAATTCGGCACAGACGTAGAACATCGTCTGGTGAAGTTCATTCATCCATTTCTTTTTAATTCCTTGCAGCCGAAGTCACGGGCAACGAGTACAGTAGTATCAGTATATAATTATATAGATGTAAAGATCGCAATAATTTCCCTTACATCTAAGTAGCTGAGTAAAATAGTTTTTAATCAAATATGATGATGATGAAAATTAATATATTACTCTCATCAGTAGAGTGAATAGGGACTAAGCTAGCGCGTACTATCTGTCGACATAATCACCACTTAACATTCAAGCACTAGCTAATTCATGGTAAAAAAAAACCCCGCTACCTCTCATACATGTACCAATCCCCACAGGAAGTGATTGGATATGAAAATTTAATGTGTGTGTAGTGCTGGGCCCGATCACTTAGCGCCCGCCAGCGCCGCGGCCGCCCGCTGAAACAATATGAACTGTTCACGTAAACCAGAACAAACAGTTCTCCAGCTATTCCTCAACAACACTGTGAATATTTAAAACCGATACGTGAAGCGTTTAATTATTATCAAGTAAACAATTATATTGATGTGATTAAGCTAGGACTTGAACGGTCGAAGTCGTTACGGACCATATACTTTAGACGGCATTGAAACGACCTATGTCCAGCAGTGGGTAGACGAAATTTGATATATTAGCTAGATGGAGATCTAATACCTCGTTGGCAAAGGGTACAGCTTTCAGATCTTTCGGTTAGGATTCACTTAGGCGTGGTAATATAAGTTTGTTCACCACCAAATATCTACTTTCATGGAGACAAAATTGGATTCACGCTTAAGGCAGCCAATCAGAAATACTAAGTAAAATATTTAGACGTAAATACACAAGCGTATCAGATTGAGACTATAGCTTATGTCGTAGGTTTGAATCCCGTAATTCGACTATCGTAAACAGTATCCTATTCCAGAGTAAAATACTCCAGATTTCTAGCTATCACTTTGCTCTGGAAGATTTTAGGTGGCCATTATCTCATTACGTATTGTAATATAAAAATCATCTGCTAATATTGTATTGTAATAAACTTTCGAACGAAATTCGCATGTTTAAGACATTTCCGTTTATTTGGGGGATGGGGGGGGGGGCTCTTTGCCCCGCTCTCGTTCCTCCTAGCATATTTTTAGGTCAGAGACCTTGAATGCGTATCATCTTTATTTCGTTATTATGATTTTTAAAACATAAACTTTCACTTGTTCTTAATCCGAAGGACATTAATGTTCTCTGCCCGCCTATCAGTCGGGTAAAAAAGAGAGGTATTGTCTTATAAAATGGTCATTTCCCGAGCTTATCTTTACAAGAGGATGATCTATAAAATATGTACATAATTCATGCAGCGCCTGCCGGAATGGCCTGAGCAGATTTAATATTTATCCAAGTACAAGACATTCGCTTGACTTACGGCGCAAGTTTCAACATCCCGCTTCATACGGGATGAGATTAAAAGGGAGCTGTGATTTATACGTACTATGATGTTCAGCATTTTTATATGATTCTTGTTTACTTTTAAAATACACGTATTTAAAAAAAAACGGAGTTAATTTTTATTTAATTAAGTAATTACCAAACGAAACGATTTGAATAATCGTTCATGCATGTCAAAGGAGTGGAATAAGTTGCCGCCGTCAATGTTTCCGTACAATACGATATGTAAGCCTTCTAGTAGAAGCCTTCTAGAGTATAGTGAATAGGCACTTACTAAACTAGCACGTACCATCTTTCGACTACATCATCACTTGGCATCAGGTGGGATCGTTGTCAAGCATCTGTTTAGTTTCCATATAAAGGAAATCACATACCATTTCCAACCCATCATATGTCAATTTGGGATTCGTTCAGTTAAAGATTTTATTACACTTTTTTTTTTATTATTTCAATCCTGTTTTAAAAGTCGACATTAACAATTGTTCTTTGCTATATAAATATTAATATGAACTGCATAATTTGAAGCTGGTATTTGTTAGTGTTTCAGCATAAATCATCTCGTTTCTGTTTACACAGTAACAACTCCGCTACAAACGTGATTGAATTATTTATATTCAATACGTTATTCTTGCTCCAGGTGAAGTCAAATGAATAATGCCGTTTGTTAAATTAAAATTTATACGTGAACAGTTAATAATTGAAAGTTTATTTATTTACAGAATCAATCTTCTTAAATTCACTAATATTCATCATCATCCCGCCCTTTCCCCACGGAGGGTCGGCACAGTATGTACTACTCTTCCATACATCTCTGCCAGCTCATCCACTTCTTACGCGTATCCTCTTTCACACAATCCATCCACACCTTCTGTCTTCCTCTACCTTTATAATCATCTACATTCAATCTCATTACCTTCTTGTTTATGTGCTCAGCTCTTCGCGTATATCAATATCACAAAAACCTTTTTATTATAATATTAGAAATGCTAATTAAGATGAATGGATATTTGTTATTACGTATCTTTAGAACGTCTAAACTAATCTTGCTGAATTGTGGCATTGATGAACATAGTCTGGAAGAACACGTAGGTTACTAATTGGTTTGTTTTAATTGTTTGCGGACGGAGTCTCGGGCGGGAGTTGAAACATGGAATGGTAACAATATGGAAAAGATATTTTTAAATGGTATTTTTTGTTCAATGTGAGAAAAAAGTTTATTGCAAGTCCGTTTGTTTTGTAGCCAGTCTTTGGTTGATTACTAAAGGAGATCGTATATCATCATCATCATCATCAACATCCCTTGTCTGCCCACTGTTGGACATAGGCCTTTCCCAATGCCTTCTACAGTATGCGATCCTCCGCCTACCGCATCCAACGACTTCCTGCCGTCCGCACTAAGTCGTCGGTCCACCTGGAGGGAGGACGACCCACACTTCTCGTATATAAATTTTGATAATTTCTAAAAGAAAGTAAATAAAATACTTACATATATACGAGATTAAAACATATCATTTTTTGTTATTTCAATAATGTTTTTACCATATTAACTAAGTAGTAGACTTGTACTGGGATATGGTTCGAAACCTCGATCAAGGGATAGAAATCCATACCCCTAATCTTTATGCTATCGGCGCATTTTATTGACTAGTTGTTAGTAATAATTTAAACTTTCTACGTCCCAAAGCTAAATTCTGAACGATTAATTTTAGTGCACGACCTTTTACAAACAATTACACTTTATAACTGAGCTTCGACCTTGAAGGGTGAACAGATTATATAGAAATTTAAAATCTTTTTATCCCTCGTATAAAGACTTCGACATCTTATCGTAATTAAAAACTTTTATAAAGTACAAAAGTCTGATATATTTAAGCATAAATTTAGTTTTCAAGTACGTTTCATAAAGTAACGAAAATTTGCACAACTAAGAAAAGGGCCTAGTTGACTTTAGTTGACTTTACAAAGTTCAACCCTGAAATTGTAAAGATTGTGACTTTGAAATCTCGACTTGCAAACATTTTCAGTTTCAACTGAACAGATAAAAATTATGCGTGTAAGAAAAATTAAGTATCATTCAAACTGTACAATACCCAGTTTTGTTTACACACGTAATTTTGTTGTTCAGTTGAAAATGAAAGTGTTCAGAAGACTTGATTCAGAGGAATCGTAGATGCGTTACCGGCCTTTAAGGGAGACGTACGCTCTCTTCTGAAAGGACCCTAAGTATTTGGAAATGCCACCGAGGACGAGGTATCTGTGCCGTGGTTGCTGAGATACTGCATAACAAAATTAAAAAAGTTTGCACTTTATAACATTTACGTTGATTAACTATATGCCTTCTATTATAAATTTCATCTTGTAAACTAATTGTACTCAAAAATCAAAGATTTTCCCAAAAAATTAACAAGTATTACTATTTAATATTTCTTCAAACTTCGACAACCTTTAATAATCTTCAACAATACTGAGCAAATGAATGTAGATGATTAATGCTATATTAACGTCAAAGTTGACTTAATAACTGTTCCCTTACTAATGATAAGAATATAAACGGCACGCGTACATTGACAATTTTTAAGTACTTAATAGTCGTAAATTGTCTGAAACCAATTAAGTGCAAATTGTCCCTCGTTAGTCTTGGGAATTGTGCACCATTTGAAAAGCTCTTACGTAATCACTACAAATTATACCATTTTAAAGCTAGATTATATCTCGAAAGTTATGTCATTATCTCTTTAAACTACGTCTTTTAATACTATGTACAAAACTATATAGTTCTAACTTGTAAGACCCAGGTGAGCTAATCGTATCCATTAGCGGCAGCTTGCCTCTGGGATATTGTGAATAAACTAGTATATAGTTACGTTAGCCTACGTCCAGCAGTGGACTACACTAGGCTGATAATGATGATGATGATGATAGTTAATAAGATTTTGTAAAACCTATTGTAATAATTGAATAAACGGACTTCCCAGGAGGATGTACTCCCAGGGGAAAATAAAGAAAAAAAACTTATATGAATTTTGTTGTCTAGGACTTAGTCAATCACGCTAGATGTGCGGTTTGACTTCACACATATCTTTGTATTTTCTATCACATATGTGCAGGTCGCCTCATGATATTTTCCTTCAATAAATCTCCCGACAAATGTATGTATGAAAGTCGAATATCGATTTATACATTGGTAATGTCGGGCATCGAACCTTTTCGTATAGATTACAGTGCGGTCTGTTTAGATGCTTAACAACTGCGGTTCTATTTGAAGGGCTTAAACTAAAATACAAATAAAACAGTAAATTAATTTCCTAACGTAACCTTTTTTTTTCTATTTTTACTAATGTGCGTTATCTCGACATAATTGTTCGTGAAAAAACAACTGACAGTCTCTAGGTATCTTATACATCTGTGCTAAGCTTTCTCAAACAATTGCCCAAGCTGACATCTCTTTTATTCTATTTGAAATTAAAGGCACACAACAAACCTCTTTTCCTGATTATCCTCTTGTCATATTACAAATTTAAAAATGGAACGCTTCCATTAAATTGAATTGAAATGAATGTGAAGGCGCAGTTACTGGATTTGTTCAAATGCTAAGCAATACGTATGCGTCACAAAACACCCGATGCCTATCAATCTTCATTCATTCATTTGTCGATTTAATGGCACTAACATCAATCCTTAATTTATTGCTCGTCCTATCTAAAATTCCGATACAAAATTGAAAATGGTATGCTAAGGCCGGTAACGCATCTGTGGTTCTTATAGTATTGCAAATGTCCATGGGCGTCGATGATCATTCTTGTGATCTCCCTAGTTTCGCGTTTCGCACTAACGTCTAGTCACGGAGCGGGCCGATAACACCTCGTACTGCAAGGACGAAAAGTACGCAAAAATTGGTGCCGCAGCGAACGTGTTAAAGTGATATTTTATAGTGTAACGATGTTATTCAGTTGTTTTTAAATTTGAATTTGGAATATGTTCCAAATTATTAAGAAATGTTTGGACTAAATTTTTAGTTATTGTTTTATAGCTACCCAATATAAGCTATTTAACAACACTAGTATATTGTATATTTTGAAAAAGGCATTGAGTCTGTGCTGTTAGTCTATGACTGGTGGATAAGGCAACTATTGACAGCTTTTTCATAGATAGAGTGATTAGGTCACGCTTGTTTTCCGTTATTTATATAAATTGTACTGATTTAGTAAAAACGTTGTTATTTTTTTACTAAAGAGTACGTCAGTTTAATTGTGAGTTAACTCTAAAACTACACGGCTGACTTTTCCCGTTATTCCTAACAAAGGCGTATTGTTTCACGCACAATGTCACAATCTAAAACAAGCACCGCTGAGAGGACGACATCGTTCTGAACGTTTTGTTCCCGCTATCGAGTAACTAAAAATATGATACAGCGAAAATGACATTTCAAATACTGGCCACACTACCAACAGCAAAAACGTCATGTTTTTTTAGATGACGTAATTCAATTGTTTTTAAATTTGAATTTAGAATATTGTCCCAAAGTTCAACTTCTTATGAAAATAGATTTACAATCTACACATATCAAATCTGAAGTATGAAATTTCCGATCACCTGGTCGAGAGTTCAAATCCCGTCATTCGGCTGTTGTCATGGTCTAAATCCTAGCAGAAGACGAGAGCTTAGTTGGAGTGATAAAGAAAATGTTAGTAAGTTAATAAAAATCTGCTAGTATTTAAAAAAAAAGTGTTACGAAAATGAATTAAGAAGTTTTAACATGGGACAAATATCGTAATGTCTGTCATTTACAATTCGAAATTATTTTTCAAAAATTGATTTTCGAGTACGTCAAACTGGTATGAAACACTTCAACTATAGGCTGTCTATGGATAATTATAAAAACTGAAATTAACACGTTTATGACTTATTTAAACAGTGACGCTACCAATTATGTACGTTTGCAAGTTTTGTATCAAATAATAGTGAAACAGTAATTTCAAAGTAGACTTTGTATGCAGAAGTGAATTGTAAATTCTCTGTAGAAACCACTAGAGGAACGTTTCTTACACTGTAAGGTTCCATTGCTACGTATAATTAAGCAGTATAACAATAGTAATATTTCACTTAAGACTGCACTGTGTAGTTTTGAAGACAAAACGACCCACCGTGTGCACTAAATTGTTTCATTTTAACAATTCGAGTTGAATATAGCGACTTTATTGCTCTGAAATATTTAAATGTTATCAAACGACGTAGCGCCAATAGCCTAATGGTAGTTCCGGACTATCGATCGAGCGGTCGTGGATTCGAATCCAACCATTAGACTATTGTCTTGAACCATATCTTAACAAGCTATTTCAAGCTTACCAGGAATGGATACAAAAAATATTAGTTAATTAACAACAATCTTTGAACCTTTAAAAAAAGAATAACAGTAGATAGTGTAAACGTTGCGACTTTCGACTGATTGATAATTGTTTTATAATAATTACAAGATTTTTACTGTTAAAATAAAATACCATCCTAAATTGTACATTACAGATTCAACTCTGAACACTAATAAATTATTCGTATCACGTTAAACAACTTCTTCGAGATTTCTGTTAATTTTTACTTTGTTACAAAGGTTAATTCTATTTAATACTTAACCAATACTTATTTTTGTAATTAAGTATAATGTGAGTGTGTTACCAGCTTTAATTTGAGGTAATGGCTCGTTCACACGTAACGTGCGAGTCAACATCGTGTAAACACGTGGTCTGTTGTCTGAGCTGAGAACAGGATGGCCATTAGGCCAGTGCAAACTTACAAGTTACGTGCACAATACTGTACTATTTGCACATGAAACTTGTACATCCGTGTCTGTATATTATAATACACGTACTCTTCTCTAAAATTATCTATTAATCTAAGCAAAACATTATTTTTTTTAGTATAATACCTAAAGAAGTTTCTTTTCCTCTTTTTTATTACCAAAAGCCCCAATAGCTAGACTATTTATCTAGCGGTCGTGGGTTCGAATCCCGCCGTTGGATTATAGTTGTGAACCATATTCTAACGCAAACTTGAAATGTTGGTAAATTAACAAAAAAACATACATAGGTAAATATAGATAATAATGGAAATAATGTCAGGTAATTAATAATTTTACCTGTGTCAAATTTCATGTTTCCCTGTTAGTGATATTTGTAAAAAAGTACAAAGTTCTTCTTACGAGTGATAATATTAAAAATAAAAAAATGTAAACTCAACACCACAACGATATAAGTAGCGCAATTTATCTAGGACTGGATTAAAAAAGAGAGACCGTTAAGCAAATAAAGAAATTGTTGAATACTTTTGCTACTGCAGTAAGTTTTAAAGTGCTCTCAAGATATTTTCCTTTCCTTCGCAGTTCAGTTACAGCTCTGATATTAAAATACTCGGTATTGTTTACTGCAACTAATAGAATGAATAAATTAAAACAAATAGAAACATATTTCTGTTCTAAAATGAATTGTTTTTGTTTGTTGATAGAATATAAATTGCAAGCACACATATGGACATAAGAGTCGAGGTGAATCTGGTCGTTGGCTCAAGAGTTAAGCACTTGACTTCTTATCTACATATCCTGGATTCGATATCTACCTTCTACCAAAGTGTTTTTTTTAATCATATATACATTATTCCGACATTATAACGGTGAAGGAAAACATCGATGAAATGGTAATTTTGCTTTAGAGAATAATGCGTCTCTAATTAAAGGTTTTAGTGGTTTCATGTAAATAAATTACATATTATAAATTGCTATGTGTAGAACTACTTAGTCAGAATTGGTTAAGATCTAATGCCGAAGTGCCCTCGAAGGTCTGACGTGTAATTTGAGGGAAACTCGTTTGCTGGAGGCCTCTTGAGGTTAAGTTAGCCGAGTAATTGGAAGAGGTCCTGTAATTAGATTCTCGCATAAATACGTTGCATTGTTAATTAGATTTAAAATGTTGGGTCGAGACATTTTAAAATTATTTACATTATATAACAACTTACATTATATTGCGTGGTGCGATAACGGGCACTAAAACAAGAAAGTTTTGCAAATGGATTTGGGTTAAAACGATATAAAATTTGGTATAAATGAAAATACAGTCTACTAATCGATTTTATTAAAACCTTCGTGGATCAAATGAAATAACTAGCGACATCTAATAACAAAATACTCAACGTTGTATCTGGACCAGTAAACTGTTCCACACGAAGCTCCGAAAAAGTACATCTGAAAGGATTTCACATAAAATATGTAAATGATAAAAGCACCCATATAATATAGCCTTGAGCCTCCATTATCCGTTGTACTACCTTTCACAGGGGAAACTCAATGACCTTCTATCGGTTTTTACTGTACACATGCATATGGGCCGTTCTGTGTACTCTGTTATTTTTCGTTATTAAATGTATGATACCTCTTGCCCGCAGGTTAACACGAGTGACGTATATACGATCACTAAAGTTTCATAGTATATGAAACAATAATCATTTTTTTTTTCACTATTCGCGCCAATAGCCTAATGTTAAAGAATTGGAATTGCCGATCAAGTGGTCAAGAGATCGAATCCTGCCATTAGACTATTGTCATGAACTCCTAGCATAAGTGTAGATCTTGATTGCAGTGGTAAAAAAAATTTTAGAAAATTAACAAAAATCTGCTAAAAAAAACTCAAGTACTGCAATGAAGATTGGTAGGGATGATGAGCACATAAGAATGTAATGAGATTGATTAGTTACAAAGGTAGTGAAAAATCGAAGAAACTGTGGATGTATTTATTTTGTTTAAGATATATGGAACAAGGGTGTGAGTTCAGATATGACGGCTGATAGAGATGTAAGGAAGAGTACATACTGTGATATTCCATGGAGAAAAGGGTAGGTTTATTACAGGTATTGATATTCAATAAATTATTAGCATTCAGTTATACGTCTATAGCCAATGGAACTATGGCCTAATCATCTCATCATAGGGTATGCTCCGAGCAACAAGAATTAACAGATGTAGAACTCCAGTAATTAGATCAGATCCTGACACTCGAGGTCTCAATAGAGAGGTTACTGTGAGTATTCAATGAATGTGCTCCAATATCCCGCTAACGTACATCTACACTAATTAGTGCGCGGAAAAACCGGATCGAACTAATGATATCGGAACCTTAATGAGAATATAGCATTTCTATTCTATTCACGATTTAGATTTTAGCTAAATGCTAAACCAACCAAGGAAATACCCTGGGAAAATATTTATTATAAGATTATTAGGGCGTTAACATATTACCTAAAACATGTAAGTTGGGCTGGGTTGTTGTTGAGATCCGATGTAATAAAATTTAAAAAAATTCACCGCATTTTCTTTTTTACTTTTTTTGGGCTATGTCCGGCAGTTTGCAAAGTCTGATGACGATAATATGTTTTTTTAATATTATTTTATATTCACTAATATTAAAACAAATATGTTTATAAGGAGAAACTGACTGGTAGGTAAAACTGCAGGTTGCTCGGTATAAGAGTGTAGATAAAAATTGTTAGATATCATCATCAACCTGCCCATTTCCCTACGGAGTATCGGCACAGTACTACTCTTACATACATCTCTGTGAGCCGTCATATCTGAACTCACACACTTCCTACGCATATCCTCTTTCACACAATCCACACCTCCTTCGGTCTTCCTCTACATTCATAGCCATACATTCAATCTCATCGCCTTCTTGTTTATATTCTCATCTCTTTGCATGACATGTGCATACCATGCTAACCTTTTTCTTCTCAATATTTCTATCACTGGCGCTACTTTCAAACGATTATTTAATTAGATATTAAATAATCAATTAATTTTTTTCCTAGCTTGGGTTCCATAACATTGACTTAAACATAGATAACAAACATTTGGAACATTCTGCGAAACTATAACGAGAATGAACGACTCGATAATCTGTAGGGGCATTTGTGTTGTGCGACGCGACGAGCCACCCAAACAATATGTGGTAATTGGCCTGCTAACGACGGCGCGTGCTCTTTATTGCCTGTAAAATGGCGCAGCGGCAGATACATGTTTAAATCGTGATTATTAGAAAGATCACTTGATACGTTGTTAGAATAAGGCGACAAAGTTACAGGATGTATCCAATAATATAGTACATCAAATAGACTTACTGTATAAAGGTTTAAAACGCCAGTAGGCTAACAGACGGACCATCGATCGTCGTGGATCGGCCGTGGCTTTGCATCTTACCATTTGACTATTGTGAACCATATCCTGACACAAGCTTTTCAAAAGCTTACCTGGAGAAAGGAGAAATATTAGTAAATGAACAAATATGTATCAATTTCTTTATTAAAAAAGGTGCTACATGTACACGAAAGTATGTAGAAAGATCTGCCAGTCTCGGGTTACAGGGCATCAGTAACTGTTTGGGCTACGAATTTGTTCGTTTCCGTTCGAAATCCGCTACAAACTAAATTAACTGAGGCAATCTGTGCATTTCAAATTGAAGATGTGTTATTTAAAAAATCTACAACTTTCCAGTTGTTTTTATTCTTCTACAATTGGTCGTTAAGTTTGTATTTTAATCATGTTTCAAAGCGAAATATGTTATTCTTATAAAACATGTTGTAAAGTACGGTAAGTAAACAATTTGGATTTTTTTTTCTAAGAGAATGGGGTGATACGTAAATAATTTTCGTTTTGTTAGATACTCCTGTGGCTTAGTGGACTGTTTCATGAAATATAATAGACATTTTACGAGCTTGTGCTAATGACAAGTTTGAGCAGCATTTTATCGCTGCTAGCTCTTTGTGGGGGACAGGGAAGAGCGTCGTAACTCATTGGCGCGATCTCTATCGCCTCGTCGAACATAAGCTTAGGAAGTTGTAAACAATAAACATATGTGTATAAAAATGTATACATTTTAAATTATTAAAACTTACGTGAGATGTAACACTGTACTACTTATAAAACGGTTTAACTCAGGTGTAAATCGAAGTCGGTACCGACTAGTCTCGAGCCCAGGCTTTTCTAAACTAGTCGGTACCGACACCGATTTATACGTGAGTTAAGTTGTTTTTACAAGTAGTATAAATATATTTTTTTTAATAAAATGTTAGTACATTTTTCTTAATTCACTAACATTTTTAGTAACCATTCCTAATAAAAGTTCTTACGTAAACTTAAAAAGTTTACGTAAGAACTTTTATTACGACAATAGACGAATAGTGAGACTCGAACATACGACCGCTAGATCGGTAGTAACCTTAACTAGTAGACTATTGGCGCTTACATTTCCAAGGGAATTTATTTTAGATTTAATATCTAACCTGCGAGGTTGTATGTATAGTTATGAAATGTTACAAGAATATGAAAAGTAATTGTTTTCAATTGAAAGAGGCTTACGGTCTTTCTGACAATATACTCTAACTATTATCGTATCATTTCTGTAAGATGTCTTTGTATTTTAGTTGCAGATGTAACTGAAGTTTTTGCATTTTTATTTCTATATTTTTTATTAAAGGGGCAAACGAGCGGCGAGATTACAAAGGTGATCGTCGACGCCCAAGGACATCGACATCACTAGAGGTGCAGATGCGGTGCCGGCCTTGATGAATATAGTCTTCATTTTTACTGTAACGTTTTTCTTTATAACTGATACAGATTTAGCGGAGCAGGGAACGTATAGGAAGGGGAATTAACTTTTCTCTTTGCGTCCCGTTCTCTGTAGATTAAAGGTAGGAAATGTATCTGCAAATGCTGACAACTGAGCTTTCGCTATTTTAGCGAATTCAGTTACTCGCGTACTGGTATCCACTTATATTGTAATATTTTTTTTTAGATTTGTTTTATTACTAAATTAATGTATTGCGTGGAATAGTGAAAACTTAACACGGTTTTATGACTAGAAAAAAAATGTTCACAAATTGTCATGCATTTCATAGGCATGCTCGTTTAAATGTAGACCACGAGAGTGGTGCAGCTAACCGAGTACTGGGATTCGCTTGAATAAACAAAAATT
The DNA here is from genome assembly GCA_027563995.1 of Papilio gigon. Taxonomy (NCBI): domain Eukaryota; kingdom Metazoa; phylum Arthropoda; class Insecta; order Lepidoptera; family Papilionidae; genus Papilio; species Papilio gigon. The sequence goes on along the minus strand of JAODUI010000976.1, from coordinate 12,338 downwards.
GTAGTTACAGCCGACAAGCGGTTGTCATTACAAATTCCATTTCAACGCGGCTTATAGCGCGGCTTGCGGCCCGGCCACTTTAGATGCAGCTTTACACAAGCTCTGACAAAAGCTCGCTTAATTACTATTTACCTGGCAGTCGCAGCCAACGACACTCCTTATTTTATACTCTCAATTTAGCACTTCAGTTCATTTAATTAAAATACCTTTTGACTTTTGTTTTGAAGTCATAAAAATAAAAATTAAAGTTCGTATAAAACAATGAATGAAAATAAGTACCTTGAAAAAGTTTTTTTTTTAATCTGTACCTGACTTGGAATTTGATAGTTAAAATCTGATTAAAGTACTGAAATCTACTAAAAAAAATTAAGTAACACTAACAATTGAGATACACATCTGTAAGTACAGATATTTGGCAAAAAGTCGAGTTAGTAGAGAAATGGTTATTACTGACAGGTTTGGTCTGGATGCATTCCAAACGCAACCGTCCCCGCCTTTGCATTGAAAATGACATTGTATACCAATTTTGCGTCTATCACAAAGTGATGTAATAAAGAAGAGTGGTATGCACATGTTATGCGAAGATATGGTGATGATACAAACAAGAAGGTGATGAGATTGAAAGATGCCTATAAAGGTAGAGGAAAACAGAATAAGGTGAGGATGGATTGTGTAAAACTGGATATTCGTAAGTGTGTGAGTTCAGATATGACGGCTGACAGAGATGTATGGAAGAGTACCCCGTGCCGACCCTCCTTAGGGAGAAGGGCAGGTTCATGATGATGTCATAGAGAAGCTTTTATATACTTAAGAATGTAAATTTTATAAAATAGACATTTGTACACAATTCTGTTTGTTAATTTGGTTTGGATGTCCGCCAGACTCAATAATACAGATAAACTCATTATGTACACTAGCGCCTTGGGCTAGCGGCGGCAGCGTAACAACACCTAATTAAATACATTGGTGAAAGTAACTAACATATGGAACTTTTCGCTTAGCCTTTCTTCAACGTACTAGTTTGAAAAATGAAGTTAAAAATAGTATTTTTTAAACAATTATTTATCAGAAATATATATTTATTGATAGAAAAATTATTAACAATGATTAATAGGAAAAAAAATTAAAATCGTCCATTGTCACCATCCACTACGTGCGTTTGTCAGTTGTTTTAAGAGAATTTCGAAGAAATCTGTCTATAAATTAGTTTCAACGAGATTCGAAGAAAAGTGGCAAAGACTCCGTATTTTTTGAGACCAGACGCTCGATGTTGGAATAGAGAAACCAGACTAAAATAATAAAAAGGCGAACGAATTTCTTTCAAATTGAAACTTTTTTAATTTCCCAACATTCCTTCCACCTTTGCCCTTTGCCAGAATCTTGGATTCTTTTATAACTTATTAAAACATAATAAGCTAACTTTTCAAGCAGTATCGCGGAAAACATCTTTAAAAAGGATACATTAGTTCAATAAACTCTATTAAAGATTCAATACAATTCTTCGAAACAGGTAGAGGCAAAAAAAATATCGAAAAGCGAAAATTAATTTTATTTCGCATCGTAATTATTTAAAGAAACCTGAATAAAACGAAATAAATTCAGAAATACTAAAGTTAATTTTACGTGTTTTTCCTAGAACTATATTCAATTAATTCAGACATAATTATTTTGAAAGCAATTGTAATCACAATTACTTGTTGTCGATAATTAAAACAACACGGCCGAATAAATATTCGGTCGTTAAAACAATATTATAATTGCGATCATTGCAACACTGTTTATCGTTGCAAATTAGTCTCGTTTGTTTACCCCGCGTAAAGGAAAAACATAATAATTGCCTTTATCATGATCATATCAGCCCGCTGTCGCCAACTGGGCGTTGGTCTCCTCCAAACATCGTCACGACGACCGACATGATGTTTTATCCAAAACCATATTTTTTTTTAAATTTTCCTTTAGAAATCCAACCAAGACTTTCTAAGTTAAAGCTTTATATCATTTCCTTTGCAAATAAAAATAACTTACTGTCACACCGCTCCTATCTAAACTTTACATTAATAAAATTAACGTTGATTCGATAATTAATACACTTCAATCTTTTTGAAGCATCAATAGTCTATTACTCAAAAGTATGGACTACCGATGTAGTAGGGTTTGAATCCCAAAATTTGACTATTGTCATGAACCATATCCTAACAGAAGTTTTTTCAAGCTTACTAGAATAGTTACAAAAAATAAAAGTTAATTAAAAAAATATGCTACTATTTAAAAAAAAAAACCTCCTCACCTACTCGGTGTAACGACACAGTATACGTAATACGTATTTTTTAATATGAAAAAATTAATAATACCATATATCTTTGCATTATGTTTGTGCAAAGTGGATAAAATAAGTTCAGAATGGTACAGCTGACGTCGCGGTAGGCCGCCGTCCATACTAACTTTTATTAAACATTTCAGAATATTGCGGCGACGCGGCTGGCTGTACAAGAAACGATTTTTTTAATAAATATTAAAAATTGGTACTATATATCTATATAACATATAATAAAAAAAAGAAAAAATGTGAAGTTTTTAATTGAGATGAATTTAAAGCGAGACCTTGTCATGATGGAATTAATAATATATTCTGTACCATTATTTCTTTTTGTTTTTTTTTGTTGTTTTACGTATTCTTTCCTTGTTTTTTTTTAAATCACTTTTTTGAATCTGTTTTTTTAATTCTTTAATTATTTGAGTCCGTACTCTTTTTTGCTTTTCTCATTTTATATGATCAGTTTTGAGTTCAGAGATTGTCCTAATGCCCACATCACATCTACATGCATATGCATGTGTCTGTAATTTTTTTTTCGTTATTTTTTTTTGGGCGATGGAAGCGTCATAGTACTTTTCTGTTGGTTTCAACCCATATAATATTTTTTAATGTAGGGGATGAGAATGTGAAACAGTTATCATAACAGTCGAAACCCACAAGTTAAGTCGCCTTACATATTAAAAGAAATGCATCTTCAGTCTTTAGCAATAAAATTCAAGTTTATGTTACACAATTACTAGCTAAATTATTCATAATTTAATCACAACTTCGTATCAGCCAAAAGAGTTATAAAGTAAATGAAATGTTCATATGTAGGGTACGACAGGCGACCACCTGTTCGCACGTTAGACGTCGCGTTGGCAAATTAACGCTGTTAGGTGTGGATTAAACGTGGACGAGATTATGTGTGAACAATACTGCGATGGTCATAGTAATATGCGTCAATATATTATATAAATTTATTACCCGGTATACGACTAAAGTACGTCCGTAAATAAAATATACTTCCAATGTGATTTTGAAATTTTGTTCGCACCTGTATGAACATATATCACCAGAAGGGGGAATAACCTAATATTTCAGTGTACGGACTACTGATCTAGAGGTCGTGGGTTCGAATCCCAACCATATTAACACAAGCTTGTGTAATCTAAGCCGGAATGGTTACAAGAAATATTAGTAAAATAAAAAGTAGTTATGGATATGTATGCGCGTCTGTACAATTACCACGTTAAAGTTTAAACACAACCAAATTGCTATGATTATTTTCAGCATAATTGAACAAGTTGCTTGAAATGAAATTGTTCAAAATTCAAACACAGTATTAAATTTTTAACGGTTGCGAGGGTGTCGAAATGAGTCAATTAAGTTGGCGTGTAAATATATTTTGCAGCTGTTGCATTTTAAAACTGGTGTAACAAGAAATTGAAGGGATTTAATAAATATACATGCGATTTGGTATTCATTAATTTTACGAAAAGTGAAGTTTACTGTCTACCGTCCGCGGCTTCGTCCACGCGTGATTTAAGTAAAACTTACATTAGCCTACATACAGCCATAACACACAGCCTTGGTCACGGAAGTAAGCAAACGCGTTCCCGTGGCCCTGCCATAATGCGTCAGAGGGCAGTCAGGGTTTTAGTGGGTATTCCGGTCACCCTCTGTGGCCGGCGAGTGCCACACTCTCTACGCCATTGCACCGCCCGGCGTAGAGGTGCGTAAATGCATTTCCTGACTATAAAAAAAAAATAATAATAACACACAGCCTATTACATATTATGTAATAAAAAAAATGTAGATTTTTGTAAATTTACTAACATTTCTTGTAACCATTACTGTTAAGTTTGAAAAAGCTTGTGTTAGGATATAGTCCTCGGCAATAGTCGAAATTCGAACCAGCGACCGTTCGGTAATGCACACCCTTAACTATTAGGCTATTGGCACTCCAAAGCATACATCTATACCAAATTTCAGCCAGATCGTAAGTTCTAACGTATCTCCAGAAAATCCGTCCACAAACACCCATCCGTCTATTTGTAAACTTTGGCATTTATGACATTAGTAGTATGTAACATCATAAAATACCGCGCAACGCCGGGTTATTTAAACTAGTTTCCTATAATTGAGACTAACAAATAAACAAGGTACCTGATGGTAAATGACCGACCTCGTGTCTGACTACACCAACATCCATCTTCGACTGAAAATTAAGTTATAGAGTTGTCACCCTCCCTCGGGGTAGACAGGACGCCACCCCTCAGTAATTGAGGCTTTGCTTATCGTCACTTTGCGTTGAAACAAGAAAGCGATGAATGTTTGTTTATAAAATAGTCTAAAATTACGTAAATTGACTTGTTTTTCTTTTAAATATCTAAAAAAATATCTTTATGTTAAAACTTTCTAGAAGTGGCCGAAACTAATTTTTTAATCAAGTAAGCCTTCACGTTTTGCATCCTAGTCGTCGTGTATAGATAAAGATTGATATTAACTAGACAATGATTATCATTTCATTAGACTGTGTCAATGGAGGCCTTCGTTTACTAAGTACTTATATTGTAAATTACTATACTTAGTTTGCAGATTAAAAGGAAATGTTAAAAATAGCCATGTTCGTCTGTTCACCTTTTCATATTAATATTTTTACAGGTAAACTGCGTTGGTGTATTATTAAAAGAATCCTTACTTTAATTATCTATGTAAACCTAAAACATTGGACGTTACTGTAGCCTACAAGGTGATGTAACAGACACGCTTGGACTGAATCCAGGCCATGCTTGTTAGCGAAGGACTATTTGCCGCATAATTGCGTTTGAATTATTTGGCAAGTATACAACCATTGGAATAGAATTTATGTATTCGATCTCACGATATTTATCCGTTTGTACATGCAAGTTGCACTTGTTAATGACGTTACATACAACCGAGAGTGTTCACTGCCGAACATCTTAGCATCTCAGTTACAAATTTTAAGTTTAGAATAAACTTTACTTCTATTGTTAAACTTAATTTGTCTATTGATCTTAAACATCTGAAACGATATTATAAACTCAATAAGACTACACTTAAACATAGTGGTAAGAAACTAAGCAAGCAATAATCTATTGGTCCAGGTTTGCCGATCACGTCGTCGAGTGTTCGAATCCCGCCATTCGTCTATTCTTGTAAATTCTAGCACAAGCTTAGAGCTTAAATGTAATAATACAATAAACATTAATAAGTTAACAAAAATCTATTAATATTTCAATACAAAAAAGTAATTCACAATTAATTAAGTAAGTAATTAAATACTATAAGAAATGTGTCAGTTCAGATATAAGGACGGAAAAGAGCAGGTTGACGATGATTTCAAAACAAAATAAAAACTATTTTAAATTACTTTATGAAAGGATTGACTAAAATTATATTTACAGTAATATACAAGATGATCTTACATATAAAAAAGCTATATATTTAGAAATCGTAGCTCGGTGAATGTATAAAAATGCTAGTCTATGGTCGTTCCCCCTTTTTTAATCCGACTCAAAAATTGTCGAGTTGTCTGGATCGCTGAGGAAATTAAAGATTCTGTCCGTTGTTGAAAGTTAATCCCACTGCAGTACTTAGCTGGAAAATTGCAAATTAAAAGAGCTGTGTTCGATGTAAAAATACACTTTTGTTAAATCCCTTTATTTTATTAAATTGCATAAAAATTTACGCTACTAAATTAAACGCAAAAAAAAAAAATAGTTTGAAATACAAAATTGATTTGATTAGATCGAGTAAATTTAGTTTGGATGGATTTTAGAAAATCCATTAATTTATCTTTGTTGAAAAAAATTATTTGTTTTATTTTTTTTAACAAAATAGATTTTTGTTTATTTACTAATATTTCTTGTAACTTAAAAAGATTTTACTCGGAAATGGTTTACGACAATAGTCTAATTGGGATTCGAACCCACGACCTTATATACATTATAATATGACCTTAATTTCTTACTTTATTACGACTCCATTTAATGCGCAGTTTAAGGATAGATGGGCAGCATCAGAACCAATTTGTACGGTTTGTTGTTCGACATTGATTATAGAGCTTGGTTCTTAATCGACAACTCTATACGTTGTTGAATATACTTTCGTTATAAATCCATTATTTACAGTACTCATACAATTTGCATGTGCGTTTCGACTCAAAGAAAAATCTCGTAAGAATGAATAGCAAATTAGTTAAAACCCCCCTTTGAAGAATATCTCATCAAATGAAATGAGCTTGGGAGAACACGAGTGATTCGAATTTAATTTCTAACTTGAAATTTTCTTTGAAATTCCACTTTGTAAAGGAAATTAATATTTCGTACAATAATGTCATTGAGAGTTTTGAATAGGTCCACTTGTTTGTTATGTAGAATGATGTAATTCAGAATTTTAATTACTGTTTACAATTATACTATTTTAATAACCTTTTAACATCTTTAGCACCTGGCGATTTTATTGCTTTCTTTGTTCCATACCACTGAAGATCTTTAGTAATAAAACTTAGAGTAGCCTGGATTGAAAAATGTATTGTTACATGTTTACCAATTTACTTTATTAAACGAAGTTGTTAAAATTTTTAATGTGACATTTTACACACTGAAGAAGGATCCCGAAGTGATTGAAACTAGTCGGTACTTACAGGGAACTACACTTGAGTTAAACTGTGATTTCTAATTTACTAAATTAGTTTCTGGGAGTTTAAGTATTTATAATAACAGTTTAAATTAGAGGCGCCAATATCCTAATGGTTATACGTATAGACTACGGATCTAGCTGTCGCGGGTTCGAATCCCACCATTCGGCAAGTGTCGTGAACCATTTCTAACACAAGCTATTTCAAGCTTACCAGGAATGGTTATAAGAACTAAAGACGCGATATATTTTATAGATTTATTTGTCACTCCCACTGCTTCGACCTCTCTGTGGCAACTGCCGTCCTCTTGACATCCTTCGAGTCTGCGCAGCGGAGAGACGCCACAGAACTATTAGTAAATTAACAAAATTCTACTAGTATAAAAAAAGATTATAATTACACAAATTTCAGTCGTGATTTCAGAATTGTTGCTCACCCAGAAGGGTCCTAAAAACATTTATATAGCACTAGCGTGTTCTCGTTTAGTCGACGTATATTTAAAAAAAGTACCCTATGTTACAGGTGTTTCATCGGCGTATTCCACACAATATACAAATGAAAAATCCTTTCACCGTAAAACACGTGCACGGCAGCGAACACATCATTATGTCACACGAGCTTGTGTAATGGTGCGAAATATCAAAAGTTTACACGTCAAAAGACGACCGCGACGTTTAACGTTGTGACGTGTATAATCCGCGAGTCATTTGACGTCACGCCGTTCGCTACGAATTAATAGGACGTCACAATGTCTCTGTTTTAATCGTGTGATTCCACTGTCGTACGTGATTTGACATATATTTTTATTTACGATTTGTCAAAGAGTATCATCGTCAGCTCACTGTACGTCCCAAGGGGCTCAGAGCGTACCCTATTATGAGGGGTGACTAGGCCATAGTCAAAGAGAATAATAGGAATTAGTGTATGTGTTCTTTCAGACTATCTTGTACATATATGTCAAATCAGCGACCTCTAAAGCTGTTTCGGAGAAAATTAGTAACATACTACCATCCATCCAAATTCTCGCATTTATAATATTAGCGGGGATAGTATCATGTAAATGGATGGAACAGTAATATACTACAGGCTGAAAATATAATAGAGGCTTCTTAGTTTTTTGTTTCCTTAGTTGAATTTAATATGTATTTGAAGGTATAAGTGGTTAACAGACCATTGTAATACAAAGATATATATTATAATGTTGCAAAGAATGAGTCGCTAGATTTCTACATCGGTCGTACGTGAGGGCCTCGGCCGATTTCGTCCAATTTATTGGAAAACGCTGTTATAAAATATAGCCAATTTAGTTTCCACTCTTCCAGAGAGCCATTTAAACCTATATTCAGAAATGTTTACGCCACATTAGAAAGTTATATGGCTTGGGATAATTTAAGTGAGCTTCACAAGTGCTTTATTGTAAAATGTCTTTTACTTAGAATACCAAATGCGCTGTAACTTGCAGATAAACACTGTGTTTTGTTTTTGGAAAAAAATCAAACACAGATTTTTAAAAATAAAATAAGTTTTTTTTCTAAGTCCGCTAAACAATTTTTTTTACACTTTTAACTGAACAGTTAAATGGATATTAGCAAAAGTGAGATTTGTACAGTTTAACGGACTATTGAAATGCTTTAACTGTTCGTTCGCTTGTACAGTAAATACTGAACGTGTATCTGATTTTATAATTCGGTAACAAAGCATCGTGAATTTGTAATTTGAATTCACTAGTCAATTCAATACTTCCTGTAAAAGATGCTCCTTTCCTTGTAATCGAGTGTAAAGGCTTCATAGGAAGTGCCCTCGAAGCTGCGATGTGTAAATTGTGGGAACACGTTCGGTGTCCAAGCACACTCGAACGGTAGGTTAAGTTGGCCGGGATCTTTCAAGGGGTATGTAATTAGATTCTATGTTGGAGAGCTCGTGTTGTTAATTAGGTTTACACGTGCCGATGTGGCTTCTATAAACTTATATATACATTTGGTTAAGAAACACAATTAACTAATAACGTAAAAAAAAAGTTTTGAATCTTCATTGTTGTCTATTAAGACATGCTAATCTGAAAGTGTCACTCTCACAGTACGAAACGAGCTGATATAATCTTCCCACCGCAATAGGATTCAGGTCAGATAAAATTGAAGAAATCACACCAATAGTAATAGATTTAAGTAAAAAAGATATTCTGAAATTACTTTATATGGTCGCTAATTAATATTAAAATATGAGAGAATTAAAAAAAAGAACAGTAAACTGAATGAAGACATTTAAACATTGATACATTTTCGAAAATCTGTTAACCGTTTATGATACCGAAGGTGACAACGATCGGAACTAAAACTATTGTTTTAACAGTGTCATCAACCTACCCTTTTTACCCACATAGTGTCGGCGTAGTATGTACTCATCCATGCGTCTCTATCACCCATCATAACTCACTTCCTTTTTACATTATTCACACAAGCCATACGTACCATCTTCGGTATTTCTCTACCTTTGTAGTCCACATTCAATCTCATTACCTTCTTGTTAGTATCGACTGAATAGTCTACTAATTATAATTACATTTTATAAAATTCATGTGACATAAAGTTTGCTGGAGCGCTTCAACATTAACTATGTCGTCTAACCAATTATTTAAATATGCAGCGCAAATGGCTTACAAGGGCTAGTTATTTTGAGTCTTAACTTAAATTTCTAACCTTTAATGTATACAAAAGAGGCTCTGTTTAAATATTTACAACATTGTGGTAATAAACAAGCAGGCTGGCATGCCTCAAAATAGACCCTCGGGTACAAACACCGGCCGAGGGTTCACGGTTTAATAAATCCTTTTTTAAACTTCCGAAATAACCCCTTTATTTAATTAGGCGCACAAAATGTTAACCGAAGAAAAACCAACAAACAAATTTAAGTGTTTGAAAAAAACTTGACAGTCACTTGTATTTTTTTTATGAAACTACAGTCAATATGTGACAGACTTGTAACATGTCTTGTCTCTCTTTTTTTCTAGTGAGAAAGAAAGAGACGATAACATTTCCTACAAAATCTAATAGTCGCAACTCACATTTAAACATGCCGACAAACTTATTCGCCACATTTGCAGTAAGTTCCAACTGTTCAAAACCTTGTATAAAACATATGTAGAGTAAAACCGTTACAGTAGGGTAGATAGTTGCTTTATAATTACTTTATATTACATTACGGCATGAAGTCGTTAGATGCGGAAGGAGGACCGCATGCTGTGGAAAGCATTGGGAAAGGCCTACGTCCAACAGTGGGCAAACAGGGACTGATGATGATGATATTAAATTAATACATGTAACAAAATACGTTCGTGCTTACATTTCAAAGGCGCTCGACTTTCTCTTACTAAATTTGTTGTACGCACCCAAGCTTAGTTACAGCGAAACTTTGGCAGTAGGTAGTCGTGTCTAATGAGAAAAATTATAACTTTTTGTCATGAAACAAGATCCGCAGGCTTAAGTAAATGCTATTATAATAAAGCTCCACTTTTAGGATGAGATCCTCTTACAGACTCCTCCACGTAGATATAAAAGGATTAGTCGGGGACTTATCGTTTACCTAAATGAATTACATATAAATGTAAGAAATAGGAAAGATTTTTATAATCAAGAGCAATGAATGCGGGTCACATAAGAGCCTAAAGAAACAAGCGTGCTTAGTTCCAGATTTATTAATTCTAGAATTATAGGTATTTTTTCAGTGACCCGGATTAATTGCTCTTAAGTGTATTATTATATGTTTCTACCGAATACGCATTAACACTAATCGATTGATTTCAATTATACATTACTGAGTAACGTTTGAACTATCAATAGTCTATTGGTTACTGGTACGTATAACGTACCGGTCGCGAGTTCGAATCCACTGGACTATTGTCGGGAACCATATCCTCACACAAGCTTTTGCAAGCTTACCAGGAATGGTTAAAAGACAAATTAAGTAAATTAACAATATTCTATTAATATATTCTCAAAAAACATACTATAATTAATAATTTTTAATGTGATAAAAAATGTCCACCCGAGCATAATTATAACCGCTAATAAGTCTGTGATAGTCTTACTAAGGTTACATTAGTTTATTATAATTTCTCATTTCCATTGAACTCGACTAACACGCTCTGGAACTCCGTCATAAATTGCCCGCCGCGCGCCGGTGTCACGCAGACCGCGGCGCAATTTTTCAAGGGAAACTTTTAAAAGCTTTCAGACATTAGTAAATTTTTCATTCAGAATAGCGAAAGCTGTCGTAAAAATTGACATTATATTACGCCTGTGTAAAAACAATAAAAGTAACTCTAATTATACTAATTTTTTTTAACTTTAAAGGTTATTTATTTCGGGCTTATGAAATGTTTTGTAACTTTGTCACAGGACATAATCTCATTATAAAACCATCTCAATTCCCCTTCGTCATCGCGTCATACGTGAAGGGAAGGAGAATTTCGTCAATTTTTTAATTGAGTTTATTGTCAATTGAAGTTTCTTAGGAAATAAAGAAAGTGAAAACAAAACCTTTGAATGCCTACAGTTAACAAAGATAGTAAGGAACATAATTTTTTTTTTTGAGTAATTCTGTTCCTTAAACAACCTTCCAAGTATTTCATGCGTTAATTGGCACATTCAGAAGTGTTCATTGGTTACTTAGGGATGTCTTTAGTGTAGATTTGGTGAGAGAAATCTTGAGGGACTAGGGATGTAGTGGAGTGAGCGACCATGTATTACTGTGGAGTTCGTCGACAAGCCAGCGCCTTTACATAACCACTCATTTTACAAATGAAGTCTCGAGCAAATCTCGAGACCAACAAAGGAGATTAAGCATTTCAATCTTATACTTACAAAGTACTAAGGCCCGACTTGCGGGAAATTTCGTCCCCTTTTATAAGAAATTAGGTCTGCAACCTCCTCCTTTCGTCTCCGAGGAAAAAATCTCGACCCTCGGATTACAACGAACGCTGGGAATATTAAAAAACTTTTTTATTGTCAACGCGGAATAAAATATTCTTCGGTCGAAGATTGTATCTTGTAATGTTAACACACGCTCGTATTGATGAAATTAATGATGCAAATAATTAACACTATTCGTCACTTTTTTTTTTTCGACAACTACAGACTCGCCGTGTACCTACACTGTTTTTTACGACGGACATTTCGCTTGTGTTTTTTTTTATAACTATTAACTTTATATTATATTATGAGAGCGTCGGTGGCGCACTTGTTTACTGTCCAGGTTCGATCCTCGCCATGTGCCTATGTGTTTTTCAATTTTCAAATTTCATTATATTATCCGACGCTCTTACGGTGAAGGAAAACATCGTGATGCAACCTGCACATATCGGCGAAGAAATTCAAAGATATG
>JAODUI010000256.1:0-29916 GCA_027563995.1 Papilio gigon | reverse complement strand
TTCCGCCAGTTTTAATTATTGTGTTAACTTTATTTTCCTACTTGTTATCTTCTGTGTGTTGCTTTTCTCCTTCTTTAAAATATATTTAAGTGGACGTGATTGTGTGTGTGTTAAATAAACTGTGTTGTGAGTTAACGGTCGTGTCATTTGAATCCCACTACCGCACTCTCCATCACCATCTTCTCACACGCGCCCCCGCGTCTACAACGTAGGCATTTGATTTTTTCCCCTAAATTACATTCATTTCATTTTATTGCTGATTTTTATTCAGAGTCACTTTACAAAGATAATTTCGAGGTTGCTGTCTTATACAAAATTTCAAGTAAACAACTTTAGTATGTTATAAAAGAGATTTCTCTTTTATTTATATATTTTTAGATCAAGGTGAAATTATATATATATATATATTAAACAGAAGTTTTGTGAAGCATATTTTGTGCGTATATTTGCGTTACCTAAAGCAAAACAATTTTTTATTTTTATTTTTGTTTGTCTGCAAGTCCGTGTTAGTTCCCGGTAATGGCTGGATAGATTTTGACGGGGCTTTTACTGGAAGATAGCTGATGTATTCGGGTGTAAGATAGAGTCATGACGCTTTCGAAGTTGCGAGAAAAAGCTAGTCAGTCGTAAGCTTTGTAATTACTTTACATCTAAGAGACTTTCACTGTTTTCAAACTTCGCTAATAACCCTTTTTCTTTGGTTTCTAGTCTAGCATTGTTGAATAAATTATTTTTTATATATCTACGTACATTATATCTCTTAAACATTTCATACTATATTGTTATAAATTCTCTAATCGCTTTCGTAGCGTTGTTTAGTACGACTAATAAATATGTAAAATCATTTTATAAGAGCCTTAATTTTCAACGCATAGAGATAAAAAAGGTCAAAGGGATTACGTATGTTCCCTAAGTACTTACTTAAAAAGAAAACTATTATGTAAAAAAACTTATTCTACGAACTTATCTAATAATCTTTATAGATCAAACGTACGTTAAAAACTATTCTGTTAGGTTTTTTTTTCCTCGTAAACCGTCTGGTATAAATCATATAAACAATTGCAGTTTACTTTTTTTGACGATCCCACCCGATGCCACTATTAGTACGTACTAGTTTAGTTAGTGTCAATTCACTCTACTCTTGAAGGCCACCACATCGAACTTGGATGGAATCACTGACGCCGGTAACTTATTCTACTCATTTGCTGTACGCACAATGAACCAAGATTCAAATCGTTTCTGTTGTGTTTCTGTTTCGGAGTGTGTGTATGAATGAAAAAAAACTTCAACTTGCATTGTTTATAAAAACATTTTTGTCCGTCTGCAAGATTAGATATTTGAATGTAAACAATACTTCATTGACAGCCTTATGTGATACGTGATACGTAGCAATCTCACGTTCATTTCTCAGTAACAACGTAAATTTATACATGAAATTAGAATACATTCAAAGCAATGAATGTTGTCATTAGATCGAGACCGACTGACAAAGGTTGGATGAAGTTAATTCCAGTGGCAGTTTGAACCGTAAACCAGTTCTTTGGATACCAACTTTGTTCCAACTCGAAACTTAAAGTTTATAAACAAAGTCCACTAAAACTTTTGTCTCAATGTACGTGAAGTCCAAAATATTTTGGACTTACTAACTCAACTATTTAATATAAGTAATTATTTTACAATACACATTTCTGTACTAGACAATTTCCTTTAACTTTTTCATGTTATTCATGATATTGTTTTTTTTGACCGGTTGTTATCTTAGCTTCTACATATATGTTGTGTGTGCGTTTTCATAGTATGTGTGAGTTAGATAAAACAGCGAAGTGACACTGCCAGTTATCCACATTCTATATAGATGGGCTTTAACCTACCTTACCTTACCTTACCTTACCTTTAATAAACAGAGGAGAGAACGCACAGTATAGGGATATTTTCATCCGTCCCCTTCGCCTGTCAAATCCACCTACCCTTCCCATCACTTGTTTATAGTCGTTGTATCTCACCGGTCGGCCATTCGTGTAAAAGATATTGTTGCGGACTCTACCATATTTTATGATTGACAATTCAGTCACTTAGCTTAAAACAATTTTAACGAGTGAATTAATTCAATTTATATCGTGTGTATTTTTAATAACAATTATTGTTTGTACTTAGCAGTAAAAAGTGGAAAAAAAAAGTTGTCACTGTTTAATTCGAGCTGGTAACAAAAGGCTATTGTACAACGTGCAGGAACTGTGAACCTGCGAGCGGAGCCTTTGTTACTTCAGAGCTATATTAAAAGTATGATTGGTAACTCAAGTGTACGCGAGCGACAGAAAAACTTTGAAGCATTCACTCAATCATTCGTTCATGTTTAGAAAATCATCGCTCAAGCTCATTGTGTACCGTTCGATTTTTTTATTAATATATTTATTTTTAACAGTTGTTTGTGTTATTTGTTATTTATAACTATTGCAACATTAGATAATTATTACACAAAGGACATTGGGAAATTAAGTATCAAGGCAGTTTTTTCTTCTGCATTATATTCACATTGGTTTTAACCCTACTACTATGGTCAACTTATAAGTTGCAAAGGTCAATAGTCAAATTGGTTAGAGGGAAGGGAAGAGGCGCCAATAGTCTAATGGTCAAGGGTATGGACTACTAATCTAGTGGTCGAGGGTTTGAATCACGCCATTCGACTATTGCCGTGGACCATAATCTAACCGAAGCTCTATCAAGCTTACCAAGAATGGTCCCAAGAAATATTAATAAATTAATAAAAATTTACTAATAACTTAATTAAAAAGAAAGAAAATAGTTTCGACCTATAATAACTAAAACTGAAGAGGTAAAGCTGGTTTAAATTCCCTTAAACTTTCTTGTTTTTTACTAATGTAATTCTTTTTCTAAATATAGTTCAAAGAGGGCTAGCCGTGCAACGAACATCCTTACGAACATCATATTGGCTTTATTGCCGTTGTAAATTATACAAATAAATGACGGAATCTAGTATAGGCATGTTTATATCTTTCTATATACTTCCGCGTGATGTTACAACTTGATTGTTGTTCCATGTGACATCTTTGACACTCGGCTCACTTCACGCCGCGTTAGCTTTAATGCTTGAGCTTTCAAAGTGGACAGTCTGAAAATGTTTAATACGTCCATACGTATTTCTTTCTTATTTCTAGATAATGAATAGTGAACGGCTTGAAAATATGTGTTAAACAGCTTGAAATTATATTGTTCGAGTTTAATTTAACGCTATTTAGGTTTAATATAACTTTACAGATATATTGGCGGCGCAAGGCCAACTACACTGCGCAGTTGCTCTCCCCACACTTCTCTTTGCGCAGCAAGTCGTGCGATATTTAGAGCTGCTAAGATATTGATTACCATAGTATAGTATTAAGTGATCTTGACTGTTCAGTGTTATAGTGATATTATTGTTTACAATATTAGTAAATTTTTGTTAATTTAATAATAGTAAGTTTATGTTAGATTATGGTTCACGACAATAGTCGAATAGTGGGATTCGAACATACGACTGCTAGATTGGTAGTACGTACCCATAACTATTAGGCTATTGGCGTGTGTTTAATATATTTGAAGGAAAGTGTTCTCAATGTCCGCTCTATAACTAGTCTTGTATTTTAATATCTTTATTGCAAATATTCTATACTTAAGAATATTCTAGCACAGTATTATCATGGGACATAATTATGTTAATTATTTATACAGAAAAATATTATTCAGATGGTGTATAAAAACTTTTTAATTTAATTAAATCTGAATTATGTTACGTTCTATTAACAATACGATGAACTCTAAAAGTTTTTCACATAATGAAAAAACCAAGATACATTTCGCGGCATTGCCTCGACAAAGCTTTTTCATAATTTCCTTTCGAAACTTTTTTTTTTATATCAGAAGATATACAAGAAAGAACAAACATAATTTCGAAATACGTCTGAAGGCTTTGGCTTAGCGCGGAGCTGTCTTCGCGGGGATTGTAAAATATATTTATACTAAAGATTGTACGAAAAATAAAGCGATAGACTTCATGACAATGTTAAGGTGGGTCCATGCTAACGAGCCGACGAGGTGACCGCAGCCAAGCGGCACTACGCGGTGTCACGTGCCACAAGTTACAATCAGCGCACAATAATGACTGTCGGACACTGCGAGCGCGATGCCAATGTCCGTTATAAAACCAACAATAGGTAAAGCACGAGTCAAGCATTCGAAGCGTGTTCATTCAAAGTTGTGTAAATGATTGTCGTCTGGGGTGTGGTCCGCTCACGCTTAGCTCATCCAACGTAGACCCGTCTTTAAGTATCGTAAACAATACAGCATTTAAGCGGTTTTTTCTTGCCAACATATATACTTACTGTAATCTTCCACTGCCGAAACACTGATACAAAAAGTGACTGTAATTAATTTTCTTTAAGAAAAAAAAAACGTAATAATAGTTTAACAGTGGAAATGCAAATAAATCATTAGTCTAATCGACTGTTAACTCTTGTGATGGCTAAAATTAACTAACGGCGAAGACTGAAAAGACATTTAAATATGTAGCAACGCAAAGGACACATTTAAGCTCCAAATTCGTTTCACATTTCGACGTCCGTTAGATTGCGAACCACGCTGACGAAACTCTGTATTCTATATTCGAATGTCAATTTATTCAAAATTATATTAGTCAACATTTTTTCAAAGACAGGTGCTTGCCAAGTCGCGGACTAGGATGACGATGACTGAGCGATGTTGAGAAGATTGACGTGGAAGGTTGACACCACCTCAATGTTTCACATTTTTCATAATTTTGTCGCCGTGTACATCAGAATAATTTTACGTCACTACGACAGATTGATTTGATACAATTTCTCATTTATAATTGAATATCCATACTTGTGTGTCGAAATGGAAACCAATTTATTCCAAGTTAGGACTTATTTCATGTTAGAAACATTTTGCGTCACGTCCTACACAAGATTTATTTCTGTTTTCTATCCTACATGAATACTTCCTTTCAATACGCAACAGGTTGAGGATATACAATGAGAAGAGCGGAATAGAGAAGCCAAAAAAAAATTTTCTATTTTTAAATTATAACTATAAACATATGTCAGTATAAAGAAGTATTAAAATACTGCTGTACAATACAAAGTGAGGTGTATATTGAAACAAAAATCTGCATGTATTCTGACGTCATAGGTTTCAAATCAAACGACTAAGTAATTGATAGCAAATTTTTGGTTTAAACCAGTTTACTTTTCACCATATTTCATAAATGTTTCCTTCTCATATTTCGTACCGCTTCGACGCAATGCAAACTCACCCTTACAACACTTATATAAAAATATGTAAGTTAATAAGTTACGTGAGTGATATATTAAAAAACGATTTCTTACATGTAAATGGGTGGTTTAATTTACTTTGAATTTTTGGCGTCGTAAAAGTGTTTTGTAATTTATTCAATACGAGAAAATTGCAGAAGTGTCTGGTCTATTTCTATGAACGACTAACCTTGTACAAGCAAAAACAAATGATATACTTTATTATTATTCAAGTGACATGCCGGCCATCTTGTTACCATGAAATTATAAAATTTTAATACACAAGAGACATAATAGTTACTCTATGTCTTTATTGCTGTTTGCATAAACTTATTAAATCATTACTTCAGTGTTCGTGTTCGAGGACAGTTTGGTATTAGTTTCAGAAACGACTATAAAACTTGCGTCGTTCGTAATCCATTAGATTCATGGTCCTTAAGTAAAAACATAAATTTACCTAATATATCATCTTATCATGTACTTAAGCAGAATTTTAAGAATTTTTACAAATCAAAAGCGTCGGTGGCGCAGTTATTAGCCGGAACTGGACCTAAATATAAATGGTACACATTCGATCTCTGTCAGATATCAATTTTCGAATGCACATATCTACAAAAAATTATTGATATTTGAAGTTAACCGGCAGGGAGTCGTTCGATGCCGAAGGCCGAGGACCGCATACTGTGGAAGGCATTGGTAAAGGCCTATGTCCAACAGTGGGTAGACAGGGGCTGTTGATGATGATGATGATGACGAGGAGGGATCAAAAAGTAGTTAGAATTAGATAAAATATAATGACTTACTTAATAATTTATTTTTCTACATAGTCTCCGAGTCTAAACACTGAGTCCAGCGCAATATGTCGTTCGCTCGACTTTTTGATCCCTCGTCGTAGTTTAGAAGGCATTAAGGAAGACCTATGTCCTGCAGTGGACGGACAAAGTAAGATGATGATGAACCAAACAACACCGAGTCATCGTAGAGGCCATGTATTTCTTAACAAGGATGGCTCCGACTCTCGGTAGTGTCATTTAGAAATATAGATTGTCAATTAACAAAGTAAACAATTCTCGATTGAAATAACCAAATATATATCTAACAGTTGTTACTCATATTACTTTAGTGTACTTGTATAACAAAAGATGTCGCTCCGTACACTTCTGAGAAACGTATCGAACGAGTCCAATTCGAAATAGAAAAAATATCATATTTCTAATTTATATCCAATACACGAAACTGCCGTCATTTTTAGAATGTAAATAGAATTGAAATATCTTTTCAAGCTACCTTAGACATTATTAATAATTCATGTTACTATTAATGTTAGTTGTTAATTATAAGTGTAAAGAATTTTAAGATTTCGAAAGAAACATTTGGAACGATCAGACAGAATCTGTGACGCGCGATTAACACGTTCGCTGCGAAACTAGGTCTAAATCATCTCTAATGCAACTTCCCTGTGGTGCGGCAAGGAAACACGTGTACTTCTGTGTGGTGGGAAGAATGTAACCGCGTGTCGCACTAACATCCAGTCATGGAGCGGGTCGATTACACCTCGTACCGCAGAGACGGGAAATACGCAAAAATTGATGCCGCAGCGAACGTGTTAGAACTTGTAACTAACAGCTCCGCCTTCAATTCTCATTTTCTGTTTTACGATTTTCAAATTTTACTCTGTTTAATACATTCTTACGAAAATGAGCGTACAAGGACGATGTAGACATCCTAGTCACCCCTTGAGGCTGGGATTTAGTTAAGGTGATTTTTTTTTGCTTCTTATTTACCCGACTGAGCTATTTAATGTTTACTGCGTGTATATATGTTCATGAATGTTTTTTATTGAGTATATGTGAGTTCGTCGCGTGGGAACGTCCATCAATATAGAAAATAAATGTACAGATGCGTGCCCATGTTATACGTCGGGACGTATCTTAACGCAAATTCATTTGACAACGATAGCTGCCTTGAATTTTAAATGACTTTTAGCACGTAAAATTTTCATTAGGATATCTTACACAGTTCTGTTATTTTTGTTAGTACAAAATTTATTAAAATGCCAACACAACTAACCATTGGAACTCATTCAAGTCTCAAAATTAAATTCTTTAAAAAAAGGCCTACGAAAACCTTTTTTTCTTGTCGATTCTCTCAGTGCTGTCATTTACAAAATGTCATTTCGAAAATCAACTGTCGACTTCGTCCATCTTGCGTCAAACTTACATGAAATAATTAACTTATAGATTTAATTTCAGTTTAAATACCCATGCATTTTGGATACGCCGGATATGAGGACGATTACACTATTCATAGTTAAATAATTCTTATGGACATGCGAATTACTATAGGTATGTGAGTCGCCGGTCTGTGAGCGTTGCTTCATAAATAACTTACATTATAATAATAAAGTTCGCGATGATGAAATTTTCATAAAATTAATTGTTCGTGAATTGTATTTAAAATGTTTATCGCTTGTATTAAAACGAGTAACTGGAAACTGAAGAATTAGTATTTTGTTACTTGGGAACGTGAACGCGGTCAGTTTTAATGAGGCGCTTTGCGCTGTAACACTATTAACAAAGTCATTGCGTTTTCTCTTATCGTATACATTTTACATTATAATTTTATCTCGATATACGTCAAGGTCACCGCCAGATGTCGCCATGAAGTATCGAATGCATATCAACTTGCAGTTCAAATTTTTTTGAATAAAAAATTGCCAAGTTTTTAACTTATCTATATGGATCTAAGGGTTTTTTTTACTTATGTGTAATATCAGGAAACAACGGAACAAATTTGAATAATTATTTTCGTAGAAACAAGCCCCACACTTACGTCATTTCAGGCTATATGTCAAAAAAAAAACTTACGCAGTTATCTCGTGCGGGTGAAACCACCCCGGTTTTGGTTCGTAATAAAAGGCAATCAGTTTGATTTCAAATATTTTATTTCATATATGATCTATTTATTACGACAATTACAATAATATACTATACGCTTAAGCAATACTGAACAAAACAATAAAATTTACACATTGTTAAACGTTCCATACTTACGTCATTTAATAAATTATTATTTGTCAGACGGCGTGCGCGCGCGCACCTCCGCCGGCCATATTTACAATTAAAACATCAAAAGAAAATCCATCGTAATCTCAAAGGGGTTAAGATTCAAAATTGATTGAACAATTACAAATCAGAATATAAAAAAACTGGTCGTGTAAAATAGGGACGATACGGAGGTTCGATTCCGATTATGAAACATTGGGACTTCCGATTGATTTTCATCTTCAGTCCCGCTAAATTTAATCGGAAGTTACACCGGAAATCTATATACGCCTAATTACCATTGCAACATGATGGAGTCAATTCTTCTCCAAATACATTTGTGGTGAATTAAATGTATTATTTGTAGAAAACTAAAAATTCCTAATAGGATATATAACATCACGCTCCGTCCAATAGGAGCGGAACTTTTAGTTAAGCAGCTCAAAAAAAAAACTTTTCTTTATAATATAGAATAAAACGACTGAGATATTTAATTGTCTTGTTAATTCTGCTTTATATTTTTGTCTCTGTTTCCGATTCCAGTTCCGATAAACTAAATGGAAAACTTTCGATACGGATAGAACACTTCCGTTACATCCCTGGTGTAAATATATCCAAAAGTCACACATACATATCCATTGGGGTCTAAATCTTAATATAATTGGAAAGTACAAACGGATTTTTTGCTTCAATTCCAAAATTCACAATGACGTCACACTAGCCGGAGTTCCAAGTAAAATGTTTGTATATTGGAGCCAATGTCTGATCCAATATTGGAAGACTATTCATTAAAAACACAATTAGTTAAAAGAAAAAGATAGAATCAGTAGTTTTTCCTGTTTCAAATTTGGAATAACTCCGTTTATGTTTTGTAAGACGGAAACAAGTTTGTAAAAATGAGAACAAAAACTACAAAGTACATTTATTATTGGAACAATTTGAGACATGCTCCATGGGGAACATTATCGGTGCGTTAAAAAGTACAAAATCGGTGTAAAACTTACAAATTATAAAATCACTATCGTCCTCGATAGATGGCGTTGTATTATATTAGAATTTTAAAAATTTGAAAATTGGTATATTCTGTAAATTTACACTAATAATTAGTCCTTTCGCTAACTGTATAAATGGAAGCTTTGTAGTGTTTACTAAATTTATTGTAATTATTTTTTTTTTCTAATTTTTACTAAAAAGACAAAACTCCATAAAAATGTAATGATGGCCAGTAATTATACTTTGAATCTTTGGAGTAAGTTTTCATCTGAAGTATAGCAATACGTATTTCTAAAGTTTGTGATACATGCGAGCGTCACCCGCGACATCTTACGTGTAACGATTTAAATTGAATATTGGACTCAACCCCCAGTCTTCTGCTAGTCAGTCAAATTGTAAACGTTAAAATTAGGCGAAATATCGATACAAAGTGGAATTCAACTGCCAATGATTCGTTGTCAACCACAACTTGGAATTCACTGAATTTCTATACATTTTTCAAAAACAATTTTAAAGAAATTCAAGAAAAAAATGCCCACAAAAAAGACACAATCACGGAGTTTTTCTTTTCCATGATTATTTTTCTATTTTTATTTGAATACTGGATTATCCTTGGAATTTCTCTGCTTCGAGAGAAATCCGGGAGAATCACATCCAATCTAACCCTTCAGTCAAATTACATTCTAATACTTAACAAATAGAGTTCAAATTCAGATAACACTGACTATCGTCATATAAGATTTGTTACATACCAATATTTACTGAACAGGAATAGATGGCGTCCAGCGGCCGCGTCGATACACCGCGGGTACGTCTCACCTCGGTAACTTGGAGATGGCGCCCTCTATGTCGTCGGACCGACAACAACACTAACCACACGTTCTAGTTTACGTCTAGTTTATAAACTGGTATATATCACTTGTTTGACTAATAACGTTCCCGACTCACTCGGTTATTCTCACGAAATTCCCGTTTCAATTCCATCTCGGATCAATTCTTCTGCCTCTCTCTGGAGTCCTCCCTGCACACGCCTCGGGGCGGGGAGTCGCGTCCCTTGTGAGCCTTCGAAGTCTTCCGGGACCTCTTGAACTTGGCCACGTCGTCGCCGAACACGTCCCCCGTCCTGAGAGCGGAGATGAGGTCGTCGAACTCCCCCTTCTGTCCGTTGGTGAGCGTGCTGTCGCGCGAGTCGCCGTGGTGCCCGTTGCAGTCCGAGTTCGCCTTGCCGAGCGACTTGCCCACCGAGCTCAGCAAACTGGACGCCTGCTTGCGCTCCATCGTTCGCTTCTTCAACTGTTGACAGAAAAATCATTATTAATTTATATCTCAGTAGAACACAGTCTGCTTGAGAACATATGACAGACAACTTTATCACGATATAAAAAGAAGAAATAAAATGGGCTATTGAAAATTCAGATATTGGGCTATGACGTCACAACATGGTTCGAGTTCATGCAGTTTAATTTACACAGTGACCGACCTCCTGCTCGTGCCTCGTCCTGCGCTCCTCGTCGTCGCGGCGGCGGCGCGCGGAGTCGCACTCCGCGCGCGCCTCCGCCAGCTGCGCCAGGAAGGCGTCCAGCGCGCCGAACAGCTGCTCCGGCGACGCGCTCGCCTCCTCGCCGAACGCGTGCGCGCACGCCTCCAGTCGGCTCTTCATGTCCTACAACATATTGATACATCTATTAAGATTGAGTCTTGGGGAGGGTGAGGGAGAATTGAACCTACACTTACTAAGAAATCATATATTCTAGAAACATATAAACTGTTTAAGAGCAGATTAAAATCGAAACATGAGCTGAAAGTAATTTCTAAGAGATTTAATCCCCGCCTATAGTAAAAAAGTTCCTATGAGTTACACGAGCAGAGGTATGTTCACCTGGAAGAGGTCCTCCAGCTGTGTGAAGGCGCACACGGCGTGTGCGTGGAAGTCGCGCATGACGGGCACGAAGGCGTCGCTGGGGTCGGCAGGGGCAGCGGGCGCGCGCGCCGCGTGGTACTCCAGCTCTCGCGCCACCTCGCGCAGGCCGGTGCGCAGCGCGCCCACGTCGCGCTCCAGCTGCTCCACGCACACCTTGGCGGCCGAGCGCACGTGCGGCACGTCCTCCTCCAGCAGCAGCACGTCGCGGAACTGTACAACAACGTCCTAAATGTAGATGGCTAGCTAGATCTACGACTGTGAATTTCACTTAAAGAATTTATTTCTACAGTAATATTTGCTGAACCTGCTTTTTTCGTAAGATTGTGATGCGCACATCACGCAACCGACTTACATATATGCGGGAGATATGAGATAAATGTACCAAAATATTATACCCGCAAAGATTTATGTTTACAACAAAGACAGTTGACCCCACCACGTGGTGATGTGGTTACCAGCTACTTGTAACTAAGATAGGATAGCGTGGTATAGAATAGTGTTATCGAACCTGCGTCTCCAGCAGCTCGACGAGGAAGTGCAGCAGGGTGGTGCTGCGGCTGACGCTGGACTTGGTGTCCGCCAGTTTGTTGAGCGACGACAGCCGGAACCCGGACGCATTGCCGCGCGCGCCCCTGCACACAGACATTAATTTGGTTGAATGATGTTTTAAATCAAGTGAAATATTTGTTCCTTTCTGACGTACGTCTTCATTTCTACTTCTTTTTGTACACGGGTTCTTTAGATCTCAAGTGTATGAGTGCCAATTGTAATCAGTGACTTCATTCACCTGTTCATGTAGTTGCCAAGCGCGAGTACGATCTCGAGTAGCGCGCGCAGGCGTCGCGAGCGCGTCATGTCGCGTGCAGCGCGCAGCACCACGGACGCGCGGCTGGTGGCCTCCGCCGCCGCGCCGGAGAACTTCTTCTTGAAGAGCAGCGTGCGGACACGCTGGGAATAGTGGGGGATCCTACACAAAGAGACAAAAAGTTTAAAATAAAAAAAAACTATATATATTTAATTTTCTGGTCATCAAGACCTGGGACGCAAATAATCTTTAAAACTAATATAGCAGTGGAATTATCCGGTAGGAAGTAACGCACTTAGATATTTCGTATAGGAATCTGTCGGCGCGCGCCATGCTGTCCAGCTCGTCCTGGTGCTCCTCTAGCAGCGCCGCCTCCTCCGCGCTGGGAGTGAACTTCAGCAGCTGCTCCACCATGTCGATCGGGAGCTGCTCCTCCTTGTCCATCTTCAAGATTGCTCTGCAAAGCGACAACAAAAAAAGTTAACACACAGCTAAGCAGCTATCGATTCTCCTAATCGTAGTAAATATTTACTAAAATGTCTCTGACTCCTGGTGAATAGTATTCACTACAAAACCTAGCGTTCTCCGAAAAAAATAACCACATAACACAAGTAATTCGATCGTGGACTTCGTCGTGAGACTTACCGACAAATCTCCTCGTCTGACATCTTGAGCTTGGACAGCAGGATGGTGCAGTTCTGCGCGCGCCGCCCGTCTATCACCGTCAGGATCTTGGTGCGCGGCTTGGCGCCCAGCTGTCTCAGATCCTCCACTAACCCCTCGTTCTGTAATTACAAAAGCGACAAATGGTCAACCAAAAATTGTCGGACACCAGCGGGTGATGGTGAAATACTGCTATCATGAATTGACTACAACTGACTTAATTTTAGTCTGAAATGATTGTTGAACACTACTTCGTAAGTGCATACAATATGTCAGATGTCAAAATGTAATACGAATTCATTTAACCGTGGCCCCATTTCAGATGCTGTTACATATTTTAATATCATTCAGTATTCGGCCTTAAATTACCGTTAATCGGCAGCGATAATAATTCACAACAACTTCTTAGTTTTTATTTGGTGAACGCATATATGCACCAGGGGGTAGATCTAGGCTGATGATGGATCGACTTTCATGACCAATCGCGAAGTCCCATTGATAATGATCGATAAATGACAATTACTTTATCTACAATATCATTTCATTGGTACTTTTTTCTTCGTAATATCGCTTGTAAGAGTACAGTTTGTTTTTTTTTTTATCTAAATACTTCATTTACTGATCTAACTACTAGCTTGCTAGATATTTAATTTGGTGTACGTATTGCGACACCAGGAGGGGTAGGAAATTATTGGAATGAGGGCCACGGTTGGGGACCAGGATTGGGTGTCCTCCTTCCAGGTGGACCGACGACATAGTGTTGACGGCAGGAGGTCGTTGGATGCAGAAGGAGGGCCGCGTGTGGAAGGCATTGGGGAAGGCGAATGTCCAGCAGTATTTAATTTGATATTTATCATCATCTTAGAGTAATTCCCCACCGCGGGTCGGACCCTACATTAGCGTTGATGCCATATTCAATCATGCTGATTAATATAGCAAGGATTTATAAAGGAGCATTCTCTGTATATAAGTTACTCTGTGGTGCAAGATTGGCCGCAAGTGCATCTCGCGTGCGGTCCTGTAACGACTTCAAATTGGCGTTATTGATAGCTTGTTTAACTCACAGCCTTTCCTTTTTTAATACCAACTTCACTCAAATGAATTGGTTAGTGTTGTTAGGCGGAAAACGTGAGACAAGTCATGCCTCGCGAGCACTTAGCAACACTGGGAGTTAAGCCTAGTTTCTATGAAGCGACCACGCGATTATATTCTTACAAACTGATGTAACCTGGTTCATACTTATATCACTTATTTGAACGTAAGCCAGATAAAAATGAAGGAAGAAAAAAAGGCCAACAGATGGCGCTTTAATCAAATTTAATAGGAAAAGGTTTAACGTTGCATTTTCCTATACTATTTTCGTGATAAGAGAAATTTGACCTTGGCTAGAGTAATTCCCGTTCATTTACTGACCAATTAACCTTACAGATTGCTGATTTGGCTATTGTAGCGAAACATAACGCGTAGTAAAATAATTAACTTTATAATAAATTTGTTATCTTACAATAATTAAATATTTACGCGCCATTTAATTTAACCTCAACAGATAAGTTTATGTAGGTTACTGTTATACGCCATCGATGTACTATTGTTTAATGATAGCAATTTTCTTAAATTATTACACGTTTTGATGTAACCTCTTCCGTTAATCTTACTGACAGATGATTTATTTAGTTTGAATTCCCACCACCGTCAGCGTCGAAATGGCGAAATTCATATATAAACAGAATAGCATGCCCTATAGCCTGTCTTGGCTCACATGAGGACGTAATCAGCACAATAAATAACATTGCAACACTGCGTTCAATTCCGTTTTAATAATTAACATCAGTAATTTCAAGATAAAACAAGATACTGTCGCTCTCTACTGATTTCCGATTAATTTCTGTTCGTATTATTGACGATTGTAGACGGTTTTAACTGGTAACTGTAATTAGTTACCAGTTAGGTTATAAGTTATTTCTCATAGAATGACTATTACATATTTACAATGAGCGGATTTTTTGAATACCAACGTTTATCATCATCATCATCATTATCAGCCTAATGTTGTACTGCTGAACGAGGCTTCTCCCATCGATTGCCACGTGACTGATCCTGTGCCGCCCGCATCCAGTGGGAAGAAAGTTTATATAGACGGAGGCAACTCAAAATTGCATGGAACTGAACTAAATTTGACACAGATATATATCGTAAATAGCGTAAAAGCAACTGAGTTTAATATTTATTTCGTTCCTACCAAACGTTGGAAAAATTGCACTAATTATAGACCCAAGACTGCGAGAGTATCTTAAGAGGTCCCATCATCAGGCCTCCGTCCAGCAGTGAGCGACATGTGGCTGATATGATGTTGGTGATGAAGTAGACTGTGTTAAATATCACATAACTTTTCAATTATATAAAAAAAAAAATTCTAGCTTAATATTTTTTTAATTTGTATTTTTATTCAATATTAGTACGTTTTTGTTAATTCAGTAATATTTTTTGTAACCAACCATTTCAGGTGAGCTTGAAAACCTCGTGTTAGGATATGGTCCACGACAATGGTCGCATGACGGGATTCTAATCCAAGATCGGGCAGTTCGCGGCAGGAAGTTGCGAAAGCCGGACTGTTGTGGAATGTCAGCCATCAAGATGGTGTGGATGGTACGGCGCTCTGTCGTGTCGATGACGGAACTCGAGGGCAGGAGTTTTCGTTTTGATTTGATAGAGCGGACGGCGTTTGACGAGTACTGTCTATGTTCAAAGTCTATTATCGGCACTGACAACGTAGTAGTTAACGGTTACAAACAGCAGTTACGGCTGTCTCAGCGTCTGCGTTACTTCTCAGAAAGTCATTAAAGACTCAGCTTATGTTGGTTTTGCACGAAAACCGTTACACTTACAGCGTTTGAAATTATAAAAGTAAAACCATTTTACTTAGAGCTGTCAGTGTGTGCATGACCTTAACTACGGCGTGCCAGCGTGAGAGGGTCGCGGACGTGCCGGCCAGTCACGTACCCGCTGCTGTCCGCCAACTGGTTCGAATCACGCTCGCGACAGGCCACTACAGCGATCCTCAAACTTTGTTCAAGTGCGAAGTTTGATTTGAACCTATAAAACTTTGGCTAATTCTAAATTCAATATTCACTTTTTTTTAATTGTAATGAAATTCACGTAATGTATGTTGTAAAATAACAGATATTTAATCGTGTCAACAGACATCATAAATTACTATACATTTTAGTAACTTTCCATCCATTAAGTTAATTTAGAGAACTAAACAAATCAAGACTTATGAGACCTAAAAAAAATATTTCGAAATTCGAGCATACTATTTTATTTGTCACAGACTTGGTTGCGCGAATTCATTCGTGCGATATTAAAAAAGAACTGGTTACTTAACTAATACTGTAAATACAAAAATTTAGTAATCAACTAAAAACGACTGAAGCGATCTGGATGAAATTGTAAAAATATATAGATTACTGTCTAGAATAGCGCATACTTAACTAGTGTTTTTATAAATGTCGCGCGGACGATGTTAGTAGAAATTAGTTGATAATTAATTTAAGATATAATAGTCGACAGTTTGAGAATCGTTGGCGGCAATTCTCTGTAACTGCAATAGGAAACTAGCTCACTTCCGACCTTCGGCCATTATGTCCCAGAGTTAGGTTTAACTTTCTTTTCGTTTTCGATACTGTGTGATGACATTTTTATATTAATTTCATTTATGTCTAACTGTTCACAATTATTAGAAATTTAGATTGTAGACTACCATCTATACGACCGGGTTCGATTCCCAAATCGAATCCCATGTATCAATCACACGACGTTCTTATGGTGAAAAACATCGTGGTGCTGCACATATGTGAAGTAATTCAAAGACATGTGTCAAGTCAATGCAGTGGACTAGCATTGAATCCACCCCTAATTTGGATAGGCTCTGTCTCTGTGTCCCTGGGATATACGGGCTTTATATAAGAAAAGTGTTCGCGTTGTTAACTAATGAAAACTTATTTTCCACTTTTCTTTATAAAAAAAATAAAATAATTAGACAAAACCTACCACTCAATATCAAATATTTAATACAAAATTCTTATGAGAGAAGTGGGCAAAGTGATGCGACCACAAAAGTGAACACCGACGCCCGCATCTACTATACTAGAGAGATAAATACGTTGTCAGCCTTTAAAGAAGTATGCTCACTTACTCGTATCCATCAATATGTAAAACTGGCAGAATAATTAATACCAATGTCTAAATAATTATATTAGCCCAGTAATTAAACTATTAAAACTTTCGTGAGACATTTCACTATACTACTTATTGCACGTGAGTTAAGCCGTTTTATAAGTAGTATATTAGCCCAGTAATAAATCATTTTGCATTAAAATATAAAATTCTATACGTGACCTACAAGCGGATGCGATTTAATCGACGCATCGGCAAAAGTAATATTCATTCATAAACTAAATTTAAATACGTGTAAATATTTCGCTGACATGCCCGCGCGTGACACCCAGGTCGCACACACACACTTTAATGTACATTCTTTCATATACATGGTTTGTCGGCAGAAAGGTGACTATGAAATCTGATTAATATTATAAATGAGAAACTTTGAATGGATGTTTATTAGCATAAAACGGTTGAACAGATTTGGATGATATTTGTCACAGAGGTAGCTTACTGTTAGGAATAGAGCAAACACTTGACTTTATTTTTTTTTAATTTCACGCGGACGAAATCCAGGGCGAAATTTGCTTATAGATTAATTTGTGATAAAAATGTTCAAACCAGCACTAACTGGCACACGAGAATTGTTCAATGGTCACTTCATTTTCTTAATATAATAAACATTTCAGTAAATTGTTTTACCAAATGTAATTAATTTTAGTACGTTAATGTAAATGTAAAAAATGTAACGCGCCAATTGGAATGGCAACATTATCTTAAATAAATTAAACACCTTATTCTTTATAAAATGAATTCTAAGAAACCGAAACCCATTGATGTGTGAGATGACAGCAGCGACCTTGAACTCATTCCACACGTCAACCGGCCGTCGACCCCGATTTATTAGTGGCTAGAGATGGACACAGCAGATGTATCGATGTTCATGCTGTATTGTAGAAAATAATCCCGTTAAATACTTCATACAATGCGAACAAATCTATCTATACAATGGAGTATTTAGATGTAATAATAAAAAAAACATATTTCGTGGACAAAAAGGACATACGATTAGATAAAAAGTCCATTTTTTTTCTGTGTGTCTGTAAGTCCGCGTTCATTCCGGGTAATCTTACAAACGGCAACGATTTCGAAAAGATCTTTACAGTAAAGAAGCTAAAGTGTTCGAGAATATCTCAGGCAATTTTCTTTTTTTAATTTATATTATTTCTTACATATGTACATTTATCTATTTTTTTTAGTAAAACATTAGTAGATTTTTCTAATTTACTTATATTTCTTGTAACCATTACTGGGTAAGATTGAAATAGTTTGTGTTAGAAATGGTTCACGACAATAGTCGAATGGTGGGATTCGAACCCGCGACCGCTAGATCGGTACTCCGTACCCATAGCCATTAGGCTGTTGACGCTTCGATGTTGATTATTTATTTATTTATAAGATACACAAAATAACAATACAGTAATAAAAAGTGCCTCTAATCCCATTACGGGTTTGTCTAGGCACTTTAGTACCGCGCCAACAAATTTTACAAAGGTAGGTAAGATACAAGTTAAGTCGCTACTTCGCTAATATATTATAAAATTGTCACGTTATATGTTTATCGGCTTACTGTAACAGCCCTTGTCTGTCCACTGTTGGACGAAGGGCGTTCCCCACACGCATGCCTAAAATTTAAGTTGAGGATAGATTTTACGAAAGTTTTATTGTATAATAAAAATTAATGATATATATTGCAGCATTGTTTTTTTATTATGCAATATCGAAAACACATCCCTAATGCATCCAACATGGCCGACCTTGCAGCACTCGGCTGCTTGTTTCACTACCGCCACTGACAGCGGAAGTCGTCATAAATATTATTACGTGTGACAATAATTTAAGATGTTTTTTGTTCGGCTACCTGACCCGACAGATATCCTGATTTTTTATTTATTCTGTCATAAGAACCTTTGGACAATGAACGCAACAAAAAATTAGGGATTTTTTTTTCATCTGTACACGCTTAGTATAGTAACCAAGGCAAAAGGAGATCACTAAGAAGCCTGTGTTCTTACAGATTACGTTCTGCATCAAGCCTTAACAGTTATGGAGATATCTCCTAACAAACCTTACGCATTCATTTTTAGATAATTCATAAAACAGATTCTTTAAGATCTAATGTCGTTTATAAAATCATCTCGAAGTAAATGGAATCAAAATGTCGGGCAAATTCCTTAAAGGTATAGTTTCCGTTTGACGTATTGATATTCAAGAAAATTCTTTTAATTCCATTAACTAACATTTTACTGACATTTCATTTGTTATATAAGTGTCATGTTTCCACATACATAAGTACCTTGAACCTCGCAATGTAGAAACACTCGAACAAAATGATGCAATGCTCGTACGACGAACGTCATCACACTCTCGTTATGTGTCGGTTTCCATTTTTAAAATTAACCGTTATTTAAAACTGTTATATATACTTTTTAAATTTAGAACGCTGATATAACGTTCGATTTTTAAAAGACGTTAGAACTCTTTTCTTAAATATTATTGTGTTTCAGTTGTCTAAACGATAGTCACTTATAAATTTGATTCGATCACATAATAAGTCAGCCGCCATTTTTACGTATAAAGTGACTTATTTGGCGCTAAAAAAAATAACAACAGGAGCAATAGCTCCGAAACGGTAAGAATCTTGAGACACATTTTTGATATTGATAGAGGGCGCTAGTATCTATCATATTTTAGTTTAACTTATGCCCATCGGGCCAGGTAATTTTTTTTTGTTGTTAATTTTTATGCAACTACAGACTCGCGGACTGTACTCTTTTTATCTAAAAAAGGCCAGATAATTTTAGACCACTGATCTCTATATTCCACTGGACAGGCTATACACGTTGCTATTTTGTGCCTATTTGAGTTGCAGTTCGTAGCGGTTTGTCTTAAATAAGCCGAAGTAATTTCCATGCAGCAACTAATGTAGCTAACGTCTAGAGCTCAGTGATTTAGATATTTTCGATATGAAAAAGTAACTTTAAATGTTACGTTTACATGTGTCCAGTCGTAATCCAGCGCTAACTTCGATCGCTAGACTGGAATCGTGTAAACTGATTATTAAATCATTGTCTTATTACGCTACTAATGATGGAATATGAAATACGAGCGCCATGTGATCGAATTCCTACATTAGTCATGTCTCGTCGGGTCGACACGAAACTCCTTATCTAATCTTTCGTCTATGTCACGTCTGATACACGCTAGATTCGAATTTATTTACTCTAATATGATAAGTTAATTCCAATCTGTAACTCGTGGTGACCGCCTGTAGTGAATACGACTCGATATTGCGACTAATAAACGCGCGACTGAAACTGATTATGGTAAAGCAGGCGTGTTTAGTCGAGGAATAGATGTATGGAAGTGTAGTACATACTGTGCTATTGGAGAAAACGGCAGGGTGATGATGATGATGATGTGGTGCGTATTAGTAGGGGAAGATTATTTCTTACCCAATAGCGAGCACAAAGACTTTAAGGTTGTCGAAGTGGATTAGATACGAGCGCTGGACCGGTCTTCTGGCTACCAATGGGCAAGCCTACGTTCAGCAGACGTGCTTAGACTGATGATGTGAAGTCATTCTATGCTCACTCTTCAATTAGGTCGAAGACTTGGCGTAACAACATACATATTCAAGCGCCAATTGTTAAGGGTACGAACTACCGATCTAGTGGTCGCGGCTTCGAATCCCGCGATTCGACTATTGTCGTGGACCATGTCTTAACAAGCTTTTTCAAGCTTACCTTAAATGGTCACAAGAAATATTAATAAATTATCAAAAATCTGCTAATAATTTTATAAGAAATAGGCTTTTAGTTTAATCACCAACTCACTATACGTCCCTGGAGAATCAAGGCCTACCCTATTAGGGGTGACTAGGCCTTAGTCAGCCACGCTGGACCAGTGCATTGACTTCACATTTATCTTTAAATTTTTCAACTATGTGCGGACATCACGATGTTATCGTTCAAGTGTAACTTAACAAACTAGTATTTTTAGTTAAAACATTTGTTTCATATTAATAATTCTTTCTTGTCACTGTCCTTGTCGCCGGTAATTGTCGGTATACATCAATATATAAAATAAATAACTCTTTGTTATAAAATAACAATAACGTGAGTTCTAGAAATATCTAATACGCTTGGTGTTTTGTGTGGTGGGTGTCATTCTGTCATCTAATGGATATATTGTCAGAAATGACGCACAATGGCCGTATCGATGACCGCTTGTTAATATTATATGCTATTAACCTAAGAAATATGTTGGTCATTCACCCAAGGTAACTCAGTGTCACTATGGTGACATTTAATTGTGTAGGGTTTTACGAAAAATTTCTTGCCTCGGCTAGACATGCGTAAACTAATTGAACAGAGACAAGACGGCCATGTTGCTTTTTGACTTTTTATTATGTAAAAATTCTATGATAAAGTGTAATGATGTAAAATTGGGGTAGATAATCTTATACAGTCATGAGAGGAAGTTGTTTTTACATGGAATTGAACGTCAATTGTAGTTTGTCTTCGGTTTATGGTGCTGATAAGAAACCGGTCTATAGTCGACATTTTTTATTAAAAGTGTTTTTTTTTAATAAGTACACATTTTTGTTAGTTTTACTAATATTTATTTTACCACTCCAGCTTAGCTCTACACTTGTGCTAGGATGTGGTTTATAATAGTAAAATGGCGAGATTCGATCTTAGGACCAGGTGATCAGAAATCGGTACCATTTACCATTAGACTATTGGCGCTTGACATTATAACTTTCACATTTCTATTGCAGATTCGAACCTAAGAATTTATTCTGAAAGTGTTAGAGGTAACATTGATAGGTTATTCCTGTTGAACTGCCGAGGTAACAAACTCTATTTAGAACCGCGTCCTTAGAGCCGTGCGTGGGGTACAGCCTGGAGATATTCCAGGCGACTTGTTCTCGTTTATAAAAAAAAAACCGTGTAAGTAGGTTACACGTAGGTTTAAAGAATTTGGCATCACGAGAAACAATGCCATTGCCTCAAAATAATACATTAAAAACTATTTAGTTAACCTTAAAAATAGATTTTTAAATTAGTGTATTGAAAGCTACCATTAATGTTTTATAAAGCGCTCATTCATTTGATTTATAAATTTGACAGAATCGAACTGTGTAGGCAACATTTTAACAGTTAATTAAACTGTACAATTTAACTTCGTAGTCAAAACTATACAATAAAAATTGAAGGTGAAATTGGAGAAAGTAAAGATTGTAATTTAGCGATTTTTTTTGTAATTCTTACAAATTAATTTAAACATTGGCAGGAAGTCGTTGGATGCGGAAAGCGGAGGACCGCATACTGTGGAAGGCATTGGGAAAGGCAACCAACAGTGGACAGACAAGGGCTGATGATGATGATGATGAATTTAAATACTCTGCAGAATGTAATTGAACACAATAAATTAGATACGATAAGCTGAAATAGTATTAGAAAACTAATTTTAATGAAATGTAGACGCTTTTCTTGCCATCGTATTAACGAATCTGACATATGTCGGAAAAAACGGTATTTCCCGCCAGAAATTCGATCCGCGCTGTCAAAAGGCAAAGGTCATAAAGCTATTCAGCCAGAATTTAAAACTTTTTAAATAATTCATAATAAATTAAAAAAAACTGAACATATGCGTTGTTTCATTTTGTTAAAAAAAAAGTTTTTACTGATAATAAATTGAAAAATCGTAACCTGAAAGTAATTTTAATAAACAATTATGTTGGTTAATTAAATTTAAAATACGATTATTTTAAAATGTTGACATTGTGAAAAACTCACTATGTCGTATTATTTGTTTCTAAACTCTATTCCAAAGGAATTGAGTTCATTTTATAGTAACTTATAAATTAGCTGACGGATAAAATTAACCAAAGAGGGTATTTAGTTAAACTTACCTTTAAATCAGCGTAACCGGTGTAATGCTAACGAACACTAAACTTACAAAAAAAAAAAGTTACTTTATAGCAAAATCTAACAGATATTTTTTTCGGCAAGCATTTAACATTTTGTTACGAATTTATTGGAAAAAAAAACTGGCAAAGTTCTTTTCACAATACGGCCGTTTTACACATGTCGACGTTAAAAATTACACAGGGAAAATGAAAATTATTTTGAAAGAAAAATTTCAACTGTGTTTACGTACACGTGGGCAACGTGAATAGTGAGGTTACTAAACTGATATGTCGATATCGAACGTGCAAAGTGTGAGAACGCGGGAACTGGAATGCTGACTTTATCACGATTACGTTGTAAGAACTTTTAACGTTATATCAATATAATAGTGCTGCGCACGCGCATGTCGATATACAATGACACGGCGTTTTTACATTACAATTGTATATCACTGTTCTGTCAAACAGAATAAAAAAGACGCCGTTTTTTTTAAATAAAATATTACCAGATTTTTGTTAATTTACTAGTATTTCTTGTGACCATTCCAGGTTAGTTTTAATAAGCTTGTGTTAGGTTATGGTTCACTATAGTCGAATGGTGGGATTGGACGCGATCGCTACATCAGTAATCCGCACCTATATCTGTCAAAACAAACGTCATTACAATGAAATAATTTACTAATGGTCTCCAATTACATTAACCTCGATTATTTGCTGACACAACCAGAGGAATTTACGCTAACCTTTGTGTTGATATGTGATGTATAAATCGTAGTATAATGATTAAGGGTACGAACTACTGATCAAGAGGTAGAGAGTTTGAATTCTGTCATTCGACTATTAACCACAAGACTAGATTAAAAAAAAAATTGTAATGAAGTAAATTCGCTTCTCATGAAGGGTCGATTATAGGAGAACCAATATTTGTTTATTTCTATCATATTTACATCTAAACATCAGTTTTTTGGAGCCGAGCGTATTCTCAAATAATTGCATTGTAATTTCTTGGATGCGGAAGGCTGAGGACAGCGTACTGTGGAAGGCATTGGGAAAGGCCTATGTCCAACAGTGGGCAGACAAGGGCTGTTGATGATGATGATGATTTCTTCGAAATACGTCGAAAAAATAAATACTCGACTGTACACCATTCATGTCTATATTCTTGATACACATTACTCTCCCGTCAGCAAGCTGTAAGGTTACATTAAGGTTGTAAATATTTCCTTTAACTTCGTAATAAGTAAATATTGACAATTTATATTTTTCAGATATGGTTCTAAACAAATTCAAATTGTATAAAACTATATTAAATCTCTTTATATAGTATTGTTATGCTTATGTAATAGTTGTATTCATTCTCACAAACCAAAAACGATTGAGCATGTTCTATATCAAGATGTACTAATTATGTTCACAAGCCCGCCATCTGTTGACAATAATAAGAAATATACATGAAGATAAACGCAACATCATGATTCTATTTACGAAAAAAATAATGTATTCTTTGATATAAACATTTTTATTATTAAAAATCTTTAAGTATAAAAAAAAACAGATGTTACTAAGTTGGAGGGCGGGATGTCGTTTGCAGCGGAAGGAAGACCGCATACTGTGGAAGGCATTGGGAAAGGCCTATGTCCAGCAGACAAAGGCTGATGATGATACGACACTAGCAACCTATAGTTAATGTGATTAATATGTTTATGGTACAGATAGATAACCTATAGATATCTA
Organism: Papilio gigon; assembly: GCA_027563995.1. NCBI lineage: Eukaryota > Metazoa > Arthropoda > Insecta > Lepidoptera > Papilionidae > Papilio > Papilio gigon. Next base: position 5,294 of record JAODUI010000256.1, on the reverse strand, counting down.
ATCTAGAGAACAAAAGTAAAGCGATAAATGTGTTCACATGGCTTTTATTATGGTAAATTTTCTGTTGTCATTTACAATACAAAATGCAATTAAAAAGTAAATTAAACCAACCAATATATACATAGCCCAAACACACACACATAGAGAGAAATACAACACCCACACATACAGCTACACAAAAATTGCTAAAACAATTAAATATGTTTTGAACATTGTATATAATTTTAAAAATCATATATTTATGGTCCGTGGGGCGGGACCTTGTGATCTATGACACAGCGTACCTTAGTTTGGACACCAGTCCCCTGTCCAAGGGTAAAAAATAAATTACGTTTTATTGTTTCATTGTAAAAAGCGATTCAATTAAACGTCATGTCAACACACCATCTATGGTTCATATTAAGTAAACATTTTGATGTCAAACTATCGATAATGCCAATCACTATGCGAGACTGTGGGCGTGTCGCAGCACTCGGTCATGACGTCACACGTTCTTGAAAAACTATCGAGATAACTGTATGACGGAAGTCTAGGCTACGTTTAAACACTAACTATAAGTTTTTATCTACTACGATATTATATTTTATAGATGAGATAAGAGACGATTACAGCCGTACTCAGAGTCGATTAATTGATACTTCTACAGTCGCTTAAATAGATCTCTCCTAAATGTACACTAAGGGACTCGGCATCAAGCAGCATCTGTCCTCCGTGGTTCGGGCTCTACTCCCCTTTGGTCACGTCTGCAGGTGCAATGATGAGTCTATAAACTATTTCGTGGTGCAAGGGAAGGTGGAAGGCACGAGATCTCGAGGAAGTTCTCCCATGAGATGGGCGGACCAGATGAGATCAGCTGTAGACGCCTCCCTCGCACTAATGCACCCAATAGTCAACAATCAGAGAAGAGTGGCGGCGGCTTTTGAATATCCGTATAATTTGGTATCGATTTAGAATAAGTCTGGAAAAACACATAAGCTATGAAATAAGATTTTTTAAAAATTCCGCGCGGAGAGAGTCGCGGGCGATAGTCAGTTGTAGAACAACAATAGACTAAACGACGAGGATTACTGATAGGTTAACTACGTTATTTTTTAATGTTTGTCCGCTCTATCCTTTAACTTCTGTATTTCAAAGTCTTTGTTACTATTTTAGAATATGTTCCATTTTATTATGTAATATGTTATTTGTGTTGCTATATTATGATGTCAGCAGTGTGTCAATTACTGCTCACCCCTATGTATGCACGCATACACACAGGTAAGTGGTCAAGTTCTGCGCCTGTTCTATGCCACACTGTTGACACCACTGTTCTCATTTTTGCCAAAGTTTTATTTCTATTTACAGTTTTGTCTGATGAGGATGCGGGGATCCGGGTTGGGAGCATGGCGGCGGGAAGAGAGGAAGGTTAACTAAGTTGCCTAGCAACCGGAGATACGATCCTCGAAACCCCAACAAGCTTTGTTTACTGTTGCTATATTAAAAGAAAATCTATACGTTGGTAAATATAGAGTTATGTATTAATAGAACAACTTTTATACAATTTTTTAAACGGTTCAAGTCTACACCTAGTTAGTGAGTAGGCCATAGTCAAACACGCTGGTCCAGTTCGGACTTCACGCTATCCTTGCACCGCGAGATCTCTGTACTGGACATATACAAATTCAACCATCTAAACATTTTTAATATCAGTAGTTTTCCTTTTGTATATAACTTCAGTTTATTATATAATTATTATAAAATATAAATTTACATAATGGATTCATTCTTATATACAAATATGTGGTAATTACATATTTGATTTATTTAACTTTATTATTATCTAAACTTTTGATGTTTATTATTGTTCAAAAATTTTATTTCTTTGTTTTTTTTCTTAAAAAATAACTCTTGGTACGTCTAATAGACTCTTAACTCTATATTATGAATTGACAAAACGATAATCCATTGAGTAGAGAGATAAATATTAACACGTCAGTATTAATTGGCTTAATTACGTAGATGTAGATAGTGGGCGGCGAGTGGTGTTCATTATCGTATACGATGTACATACTAAGATATCGAACGATGTCAGTATATACCCTCTTTATAGTATTTAAAAGGTCGTCAAACTGCGGCCCGCTGTAGATATGCGTGAGGCCCGCGAACCTTCCAAATGTCGATTTTAATAGACTTAAAAGTATGTGAGAAGTCCACCATCAAGTGGAAGCCTGCGTTGACAATTACTATAGAATATCAGATAGGCTTTCATTGGTTAGAACACAAACTGTCTAGTCAATTCGAGTGCGTATTTAATTAACGTCCTCTCACCGGGAGCCCATAAAACTACGACCAATTGATGCCATCAAATCAATCGCCAACTGTTTCTTTTATTGGAAACCGAGGACCGATTACGCGCACTTAACTTTTATTACTTAAATACAACTTATACTTGAGGGTGGACACTTAAGTATACTTAAATGAATTAATACTCGATTTAATTGTAGAAAATTATTAGTTTAGTATCCGGTTTATGATCTGAGTCCCGGTTCCGCACGTACAAGTGCGTCAATCTGAGCCTGGCTTATATTTTATTTATTTTATTTTATTTATACTCTAACAGATAGCTAACGATTTTAAGATTAATTAAAGTGTTAAAAGACTAATTAAAAAATGTCATATATGTAGTGGAATTCGATAGAAATGTGAAATTATAATATATCTATCAATATAATTTTACCCTTAGAATGCTATCAGATTTATCAAAGACACCCACGTTCGTGTAATAATTTACATGCTGAATCTTTACCAAAATTAATCCATAGACATTTTTTTTTATACGAGAAGGTGGGCAAACGGGCGACGTGATAACAAAAGTGATTATCGATAGTGATACTAGAAGAACTTCAGATGCGTTGCCGGCCTTTGAGAGACAGGTACGCTCGCTTATGTACAATAAATGTATTTGTCAGTCTTGTGTTGATATAAAATCTCATTTCCATTGAATTCAACTATATAGTTAGTTTCAAATCAATACTTAATAATTGTTAATTTTGTAACATAATGTAAATTACTAAAATAAATAGAGATAATCCTGGTGTGGAGGAAGGGGAGTGAACATTTGCTAAAAAACATAACGTTACTAGTATTATTGGACGATCGCTGTTGTAATCTACACATGTCGATATTTGAATTAAACTATATGTTCAAATAGTTTTTATATGTTCAAGGAGTTTCAATATGTGTTAATCAAAAGCCATATAATAAAAAAAGAAGAAAACAGTAAAGAACAAAATAAACAGATCGTCTTTTGTCATTTTATTCAAACAAGTTTTAACATTAAACTATTAAAACTTTCGTGAGACATTTTTATTAGTGGTTAAGTATTTCGTTGTATATTATTCCATAGTAGTAAGTAATCGCAAGTCGAACGACATACACAATCTCTTAGTTTTTAACACGGTAACAAAACTGTTTAATATTTTGTCCTTCCAAAAATCCTTCAGATTTTGTTTTTCATAACCAACATTTCAAGAGATCGATTTGAAATTTAAATTCAGCGAATGGAGGATCGCTTCGCTCCAAAAATTTTACTTTTAAAATACAACTAAAAATGGATGAACATCTTTACGTCCCAACTCTCACAGTACCAATAAATCTCCAACGCCGGAAAAACATTTTTATTAATTTACTTACATTCCCAGTAAGCTTGAAAAGGTTAGGATAGGTACAATAATCGAATGGTGGGACTCGAACCCACGACCGTTAGATCGGTAGTCCGTAGACTTAACTAAAGGCTATTGGCACTTCTATATTTAATACCTTTCTCAAATACACTTGTATTGTAAAGTTGAAGTGTTCTTAGTAACTACTGGTTGGAATTGAAAAATTGTTTCTGTGTTGTATAGTCCATTTATCGAGGAAGGTTTTAGGCTAAACCATCACGCGTTAAAGTCGCAAAAAGAAAATGTTTTGGTGTTTCAATAGAGGAAAATTATGAAAACATTTAAAATGAATTCGTCAATTTTAATTTCGGATAACGAGTTCATTTTTTTTATTTATAAAATAAAAAGTAACACGTAGATATATAACCTATAGATACCTAATCTAGAACACAAAAGCTGGGAGAAAAATATGCCTCATGAAGCCTTTTAGTGGTGTAAATTCTCCCAGTGTTGTCATTTAAAAAATCAACTCTCGACTTGACGTCAAACATGTATGACACACTCCATCTATATATACATATAGTTATATATTTAAATAACAAAAATAAACTAAGTTTACCTTGTTTACTAGGTTAACCTAGTCAGATGAAAATTTAACCAAATTCTCAATACAATCATCAACATAGCCTTTTCCGTTGTGAAGAGTCGGTACAGTATGTACTCCATACATCTCTGCCAGCTCATGTCTGAACTCATGTATGAGGAAGAAGTACACTTCTTACGGATTTCTTCCTTCACGCGAACCATCCACACATTCTTCGGTCTTCTTCTACCTTTATAGCCATCCGCATTCAATCTCATCATCTTGTTTATGTGCTGATCATCTCACCACATAACCTAACTACGCAGCCTTTTGCTTCTCAATTCTTTCTATCCAGTTATAGCGCCAGTGCGCTACTTTCAAACTCCTCTAATACACTTATTTTTGACATCTGAAGCCTATTTTACTGAAAGTTAAAATTGTCTACACACGTTAGTTATTTTCTGAACGATCGTCGTCGTTAGTTAAAACTGAACGTGTGTCACTGACTTTAATACGGCAGTTGTTTAAAATCGCTGACCCCGTTCCAATGAGAATATCATTTGAATTAAATTCGACATTAGGACTTTTTTTTGACAAACGATTTTATTTGCTATATTTGTTACACAATTTGCAATAAAATTGTTATAGAAACAATTTTTTTCTTGTCATCATCTTCCACAGCCGATCGTATAAAATTTTCTCTTACCGATTTTTGCTATTTTTTTTTTTACAAATAAGACCTACAATTACGTCATGTTTAAGGTATATTATTATACTATGTATCTTAGAAGTATAGTTAATTTGTTTACGCCACTCCGCCAATAGCCTAATGGTTATGTGCACAGACTACCTAGCGGTCTTGTGTTCGAATCCCAACATCCGACTTGCGAACCATATCCTAACGCAAGCTTTTTCATGCTTACTATTAATGGTTACAAGAAATATTAGTAAATTAACAAAAATCTACTAATATTTGCATATATAAAAATGTACATATTTAAACTATTAAAACTTTCGTGAGACATTTCACTATATCACTTATAAAACGGCTTAACTCACGTGCAACTCGG
>JAODUI010000032.1:7858593-7872649 GCA_027563995.1 Papilio gigon | reverse complement strand
CGAGAATGCAGCGTCCGCGCCTGTGCCATTCATACCTAGAAAATTGTTAGAGCCTCATCTAATAGTAAATATATTGTGCGGGGCTCATCGCGCCTCCTTGGCCGTCAGTTTCTCGATGAGCTCCTGCAGCGGCGCCAGCTCTCTTCTTTCAATCAGATTGAACTCCTGCCAACACGACAAAGTAAATGCTCGCCGCGAGACCCTGCTGGCCAAGGGCGCAGGGCGCGAGGGCGCGGGGCGCGGGGGCGCGGGGGATCGGGATATAAGCCCGGCGTGGTCTAGACGGTGAGAAGCCACATAGCGTTTGTTTATTTAATTAACTGAACAATCTTAGAGCGACCCACTCGCCTTCTTCACTATTATAATAATGGATACTGTGAAATTGCGCTTTTTGCCGTACGCGTAATATTTTATGTCAGTTTATATGGTTGGTGTATGGAGGGACATTGCAGGGGCTTACCTGCACGAAGAAGATGAAGTGCTTGAAGGAGGTGTTGAGGTGCGCCTCCTCGCCGAGCTGCACCACCTCCGGGAAGTGCTGGTGGTAGATGTGCGCGTAGACGCGGAACAACCGCTTCAGGATCGTCTTCGCCATCGACAGGAAATTCTTAGGGAACGGTACGCCTGCAACCACAACACCGCGCGTGTTCTCACCCGTTCACCTCCGGATTCATCCAATTTTAATCGAATGATTAATTATCTTCATCAGGGTAAATTTAAATTTACCCTGATGAAGCACTGGCCCCCACGAGCGCCGCATATTCGGCGCTTACACTGACCTAAAACTGACTTTAGCCGTTTTTTAACATAACGTCTCACGAAAGTTCGCCGTAGTTGCTCCAAGTGTAGGGTTGTTGTTACGCAGCACAGTGAGGAGAGACTTGCGGATCTCGTCACTTACCTATTTTGGAAGGGAAGAGAGTTTCGTCGTCGAGCTGGTCTTGGGCCCAGGTCATTAGGTAGTCTATGTACTTGGGCGCGGAGCACTTGATTGGCTTCTTGACGGTGTGCCCGTCGGCCCAGTGGTACTCGTACTTGGGCCCCGCCGACATCACCGCGCACGACTCCTCCGTGCAAAACTCGGTGATGGTACCATACAGCATGTTGATCTGGTTGAAGAAGTCCACCGCTGCAACATACGTCTCATCACAACAAGGACTCAACAGCGGTCATTTAGAAACACGCAGCGGACCAACGAAAATATTCACATTTCCTTTAATATTGCCACACGTGCCAGATCAATAAAAGCTGTGGTAAAGGAGTGGAAGAGGGAATCAGACAGCGTCAAAGAACTTGCTGTTAAATAATTGAAGTAACTCAACAAACAATGGAGTGAAATTGATGTCACGAGGGTCACCTGTGAGTGAACAATATCCTCACCGCCTCCATAATACCTCTCTGTACAACCAAGTTCAAACTTGCAACAGTTCCTCACTTATAAGACCGTTTATAAAATTTGTGTGCAGCTTTACAGGTACAGTATAGTGTGAAAAATCAAACAAATGTTAGTGTGAGCCGAGGGCCGGGGCCGGCACACACACACACATGCATGCGCCTGTCACACTGCTCCAACCAAGACTTATGCAACATATACATTTGGATATTCTTTGTAATGATTGTGTATTCTTTGTATGTTGACAGCTCCTAAGGGAACATGAAGTTGAATGTGGTCTGGTACATTCAGATTCTACAAAGAGTAACTTGCGTCTAATAAAATGAAACTTACTGTTGACAGCAACCCACTCATTGAGGTCCTCGCCCTCAGGTAGCATCACCGCCAGGCGCAGGTTCCCCGAGCCTAGAGTGGCGGCCGCGTGTCGCATCAGATCATACTGATGTGTGCCCTCCGGGATATTTTTTTTTGGCTTAAAAGTTTTATTAGATCGACTCCCACTGCAATTGCAAATGTTCTTACGTATCGCTAATAATCATAATATATTGGCCAGTGGTATAGTATTAAATAAATTAATACACATGTTTGAAATCTATAGATATTAACCACATACCATACACGTGGGCAAAACTTACGTACTATGATTTAACTTAAACTTTATTCTTATTCTTATTGATAAAAGCAAAATGTTTCCTTCAAAATAGATCACACAGACATCAGGTGCAGTTGTGGTCTAACGCTACTAAATTATTTATAAAAAATAAAAAATATTTGTTTTAATAAATCGTAATGAGGTTTTAGGCCATTACGCGTTAAGATGCTTTAGCATCAGTTGATCATTGTTCGATTGAAATAAACAAACAATAAACTGGTTCAGAGGAAGAAAACCAATTCAAAAAAGATATAGATACTTGTTTAAGTTAGAGGTTTTGACTTACAATAGAAAGCTCATTTTGATCTTATATTAATTTATCCGAGTAAACTAAATTATCGTCTTGCAATATAGCACCAAATCATTAAAATAAGGTTAGCCTGTTAGCCTAAAACAATAAAATATTTGATACAGTTGTCAAATGTCAATTGTCAAAAGTTTATTGCTTTTGACGTCACGTCAACGTCAACGTCAACCTTCAAAGTCGGAATAGTCTGACCAAAAACGGCATACGGAGCTGTAAATGGTATCCCAGATGATGGCCGTAACATTATACGCCGGATTTCAAAAGTAGTAAAGATAACGCAAACTTTGTCTTTTAAGCCGAGATTTCGAGAACTTAATTATTGTTAACGCGTATTGGCGAACTCCTCGTCTACCTGGCATCGGCCCGCCTTACGATCTTTGCGACGTTCACTTAAAGTCGCCGATTAAGCGTAACATTGGTACACGCGTTTATGTTGAGAGCGCGATGCATCTACAGTGATTATCCGGGACACGAGATTGAAGATAAAATTATTGTCGAACTGTACGATAAAAGATAGGTTCAATACGACAAGAATCTTTTGATTTTTTTTGAATAGGCAGTGGTACACTAAATGTATCGTGCCCTCACTTTTGATAGTCAGGGTCGAACCTTTCTCTTGAAGGCTGAAATGACACTAAAATTACAATATAGTCCCACAGTTCAGACCGACAAGTTACTGTGAATTAATAGATATCTCTAGCACCCCTTGTTATTGTCAAAGTAGTGTATATTTAGGGCTATTATCGTACTGAAGCTATCTTACCAAAGCTGAAGAAACCATGAGGCAACACTGAACCATTGACCTTTGAAGCATAAGCTATGAGTCGTAGTACTTTGAGTTTATTTGATTTTCGCCATATTGGCGCTGATGGTAGTAGTTACTAGCGATGGAGAGGAATCGAACTAAAAGTTGACAAACTCATAATTGTCTGTCAGTAACATGAACAGGCGCGTTTAAAGTTGAACAAAGCATAAGTCGTCATTCCTAAGCAATGACCTATCTATCGGTGCACTGAAACTACTTAGATTAGTGACTAGTGATCGGTCAGTAATTCAGTTTCAGAATATTGTTGCGTATTTCGTCGAGCGTTCTTATTATTGCGTAAGCTAGCCAGAACGAAATAAAATGCAAGGTTTAAGTTTCCAGAGCTTGAAGAAGCATAAAGCGGTTAGTATATATATTTCATCCTTATTTTTGTTATTTTCTAAATACTTCTTACATAACTAACCTGCAACATTTCCCTAGCAAAATCATTTTATTTCTTTATGCTGTGAAATAAACTTATGGTACATGGCTTAATAATGCTGAACAGCTGGATTGTTTGTAGTTTCTTTTCGCAAAATCTGAGAATCATTAGACAAGTTTGTTTGTATTTATTTAGTTTGATCCATACGTGGTAATGACAAACGTCGTACTGCAGGCAATCACGGGGCGGGGCGCAAATCTCTGTTTATTTTACAAATGATTGCCAAATTCATGAATATTAAGCAATTAGCAGCCTGTTATTACATTATTACCAGAAATGTTTCAGTCATGGCATTAACAAACATATGGAGAAAAGAGTTTGTAACTGTAGTTAGTAACTATTTAAGATTTGAATTTGAACAGCATATTCCATTTTAGGAAAATTAAATTTGCCACACCTACCAAAAATTTATAAGAAGTGGAGACTTAGGTTGCCATTTGTATTTGATGAATGCGTAGAGTTTAGGCATTGCATTAACATTACGAATTTAAAATATCTGGAGCACTTTTGTCACAATTCTTACACTTTGACAATACTATTTAACCTGCTTAATTTGTGTATTTGTAGTCATTAAACAGTTTTGAATTTGTCTAAAACAAATGACAGTTATCAGAGAACAATTAAGATACAATTGACAATTAGTTCATAAAATGATAATGTATTGTGTTTATATGTCATACATTAAAAAGAGTCAAGTTTGCCAACCATGGCTTTGGATTTTGTGTCACAAGATACCTTGTTATTGCTTGTCCCAGAATTTTCAAAATGCTAGGTTGAGCCATTCCTCATGCACTGCACATTTAAAATTAGACATAATTAAGAAGTAATGAACTGCCATTTTTAAAAATAATTATTATTGTACTGGCAGCGAAGCAAAAAAGTTTTGTATAATTTTTAGTTGATCCCGCTATATGTGTGCACGGGCGTGGGTGCCATGGGGGCGGTGTTCTACCTGCTGCGCCTCGCCACGCGCTCCCCTGACGTGACCTGGAACCGCAAGACTAACCCCGAGCCATGGCAAGAGTATAGAAATAAGCAGTACAAGGTATCATCAATACTTTTTATCATAAACAGCACATTATTTTTTGGCTTTAATATGTAGGATCTCAGCAAGTTCATGTAACTAACTAACATGTCTATAACATGGTCTAATGTTATATTAAAAAAGATTAAACTGGTTGTGTGAGTACTACAAATTGACAAATCAGAAATATTTATAAGATTATTTGGGTCCCCAACTATTTGGTTTATGGAAAATACTTCAATGTTTGATTTGATTTGGGACTCCCAATTAAGCAAGCATTGGGTACTTGTGATAACTGGCCCAGCTCCCCTGTGTCGTGTCGCATATTTTTTAAGGAACAATCTGTGTATGCACAACAGAAATTAGGAAGTAATTGTAAATAATGAAACATTATGAAAGAAAAATCACTGAAAAGTAAATTGTTATGAAATGATTTCCAAAAAATCAAATTCAAAGTGTATGGGAATGTGCATGCATTGATTATATGTCATGTGCAAGCGTGTCACATGCATGCATCGACGTGGTGGTGAGGAGCAATATTTGTAAGTAAGAATGGAATATTTGATGCGGGTGTTCCAACATCTGCTCAGAACAGGATTTTATGCTGGTATGTTCGTGTATCAAGCTGTGCCTTTAACTGTTCATTTTGAGTAATACCTTCTTTGTTTTGTCAACAGTTCTACTCCCCAAACATTGACTACTCCAAGGAAGAGTCTCCGGCTCCTAAATTTTAAGTTTTTAGTTTTTGTTAATAATGGAAAGTGCTGTAAACACTAGACAGTTTATTTAATTCATAGTTATAATTTGATATCCAATGTCGTGACTTTTATTTCAACTTCCTTCCACTCTGGAATATTGGAAATAGCTGCAAGTTGATTAATAAACATTTATTAACCTAAAGTCTCATCCTTTTTTAATTAAGTTTCAACTTCCAGATGTGATGTAGGGTGTTCCGAAGTTCTCTTCGTTGCGCAGTGTGACCATGTTGGATGAAGGTAAATATCGCTCGAAGCCAACTATCACAGTGAAGTATAAATCATCGAAAAGATGTAAATCAAATTAGTCGAATATGTAAACACTATAGTTTAGACATTCTTAGGACTCTTGTATTTATTAAGGTTATTTGGATAGAACTTATCCATTAACAATCTACCCTTCATCATCATATTCATCAACCTGCCCCTTTCCCTATGGAGGGTCGGCACAGTATGTTCTACTCTTCCATACATCTCTGTCAGCACATATCTGAACTCGCACACGTCCTACGCCTATCCTCTTTCACGCAATCCATCCACACCTTCAGTCTTCCGCTACCTTTATAGCCATCCACAATCAATCTATTCACCTTCTTGCCTATGTGCTCAGTCTAATATCAAATTAACAATCTACCCGGGTTTTTTTTAACCAACTACGAACAGGAGGAGTTTCCAACGTTACTCCCCAAGATTTTAAAACTTTTTTTTAATCGAACGGCAGTGGTCGACGGTGTCTTACTTTTTTTTTTCATTAAAAACTGTCCTTTAGTTTTTTGTTATTCGTAATAAAGACTAACTCAGCTAAATATTAAACAGTTTACAACGCTATTATTCGAATTGTGTATTAATACTTATTCAAATAAATATGTTTGCCCGATGAAGTATTGATCATAGATTATAATTGTCATTAACAGTATCTCATACTGACAGATAATTTTATTTATTTATTAAGTCAAGCCAACAGCATACATATAAAAAAGCTATTAAACATATGTAAAGATTAACAATCACGAACATTCGAAAAATGAACAATGGAGCGAGTCCTCACAGGAATACTTGAGCGTAACCTCGCGCAATGTTTATTACGCACTTTATTACTTTTTCAAATTGTTAAACCTATTTTGGTAACCTTTACTTCATTGAAACCTGGTGGTTATCATTTAGGTTCTTGTAAATTTGATCAAGTTCTAACTGGTATTATTGTAGATAAAGAGTAGTGTGCCACGACTGCTGTAATTACGTGTAAGTGAATATAATGATAAACATTTTCATAGGTGTAAAAAATAATTAAAACAACATAAAATATCCTTCCTTCATTAAAGTAAAAATAAATAATTATCTGATAAAACGAACGCGTGCTACGAGATCTGCCCGTCTTACATAAATAAGAGTTAAAAATAAGGAGAAAAATAAAGTGGAGTAATATCTTTCTTTATATTTATATACATATTTAACACTTTACGCGCCAGAGTCGGATATTTCCGACACAATTTTTTCGAGTCCATTCCGCCAACGTCGGATATTTCCGACCAAACACCTTTACTCAGTTATTCCGTTTTTTAAGTCTTATAAGTTTGTATTTTGTTACAATTATGTTTGTGATTGGTAAATAGGTAATGAAGTAATCATTTACAATTGATTAAAACAGTGTCTTAATCAAACAAGCCATAAATATTAAAACTTTCGTGAGACATTTCTCTATATAACTTATAAAACGGCTAACTTACGTGCAACTCGGTGTCAGTACCGACTAGTTTCGAGCCCATCGGGGGCTCATCTTCAGGGTGAGTGGGAACTCTACTATCGCGCGTTCGCGGCCCGTCGCTCACTGTCAGTGACACCGAGTTGCACGTGAGTTAAGCCGTTTTATAACTTATAAAGCCATAAATAATGTTGTAAGTTAGTTAAAATACTCATGACTATAATTGCAAACTTTCACACACCTCCAGCGCCAAGGTCGGAAATATCCGACCGTGTCTGACATCATAAACGAATGCAGCTTCATCGAAAATTCTATTGGTGTTGTGCGAGTCCGCCACCAATTAGCCAAATTTCGTCACGTGCAGTTTTTGCTAAAAAGTGTAATTTAGTATGTACTCATAGAAACATTTGTTTGTTTACCTTTTTTTAATGGTACACTATACCTTTTCTTCACAGAAGCAGTTTGTTGTACGTTTATTATAAGTATTTTTAATCCTTTTGTTTAGTTTTTTTTTATCTTTTTTAAATTCCTTTCATGGTTTTTTCAGATTCCATAATATAAGTTATCAGTTTGTAAATTTATTTACTTGTTTGTTATTATTGTATTACACGTTATTTCTTTGTTTATATTTAATTTGTTTCGTACTTCATTCATGAAATGAAATTTATCTTCGTAGACTAAAGTATTCACTTATGTATTTGTGTTAGTTATCCTTCCCTATATGTATATAATTTAGATGAGAGCAAAGTAGCCAGCAGAAAACCAGCGCAGGGGCGGTTTAGCCCGCCCCTGCACACGCTGAGCTGGCGCCTTTTGCCACGCTGTTTTTCTAATAGATCTGGCTACAAATGCGTTTCCTGTCTTTCTACGAAATTGTAAATGGACTAAAGGGGACGAATAACCCCGTTTATTGTAGGTATACATTTTTGTCTGACAGTGCTCGGCGCATATTTAGCTTGGCGGTGAAAGGGTTAAATTAGTTATAGACTCGAGGTATTAAATAGCAATGTCTCTTCATTTGTGTGATTCTGTACTCTTATTAAAAAAGGAAATTAGTACATAATCGAACCGCAGGATCACTAATAACTGTGAGATAAACAAAATATTGCACTGCGCACTTATTACTTACTTTTGCTTATACTATGCACTTAAAGGTAACAAAACTACTTTCAGGCCGAACCGCCCACCAACGGATTAAACGCTATAGCATCGAGACAAAAATCGAATGGGTTTCGTGATCGATCTAATAAATTATCGCATCGGGTCAACTCGGTCTGTCGCCGCGTTGCTGTCAGCCAGCTGCCAACTGCCAACTGTCGGCTGTCGATCGCTTGAAGTCGAGACTCAAGATTCATGTCCTATTGGATCTTCGACCACAAAATTTGTTTTATGTTATAACTTGTTAAACTTGTTATTGTACCGGCTGCTGTTCAAAAGCAAAAAAAAAATAATGTAAGGTTATTTTTATTCAATATGATTGTCGGTTGTACAACTGTACATTAAACAGTGTCTGTAGTGACGAATGTGTTAATCATGTGAGTGTTCCGAGAAGTATTATTTGTTTTATCGCTTATGAAATGGAGCCTGGCGTAGAAAAAGACTGGAAGAAAAAAATAGGGTTTCCAATAAACTACGATTCAGGTCAAAGCTCCGACGATGATTTGTAAGTTTTATTATTTGTAGTGATAACTGTTTACTAATATATATCTATGTGTATAAAACAAGCAAGATGCATCGATGATCTGGTCAAGTTTGCGGGAATATCCTGGAGTTCAAAGTTCAGCCGAGGACCGATCGTCGTGGCGATCTTAGGGGATGCCTACGCTCAGCAGTGGGCGATGATGATGACGATGTATAAAACTAAGGTTGCATTTAACGACGCCTCCTACCGAAAGTCATGCAACGCGATCGTTATACAATGTGGACGATTAAGTACCTAGAACTGTAGTAACTTTGTGTCAGGTTTAGAATTCAAAGGTAGAAATTTGAAATTGATGTGTTTTGAGTTTTGGCCAAGTTTACCCTCACCAATTGTTACTTTAAAGCTTGTATCATGAAGCCGTGGCCAGTATTTTTATTAATTAGGATATTTTCCAACCCTTTGATAGCCATGTTGAGGGAGAGGATTGTTTCGCCTTTCTTCCCTACCCTGAACTAACCTTTTTGAAGTATGTACTTTTTGAAGTACTTCAAGTTAATTAATTGCTTTGTAAATTGTATGTTTGTCAAATATATTAAAAAAATGGTTTTATCAAGTGTCAGTAATTGTATAAAAAGAGAATGATGTAAATGTACAAGGCATAGTGCAGCGGCTGCGTGAGCCCTGTGTGACGGGTGGGAATCTCTTCCTACAAGCGGGCTCACAACATTACACCCAAGCTTTTGTTACCAGGTGACCGATGGTCTGAGCACGCCTCCTAGACATATTTGGATATGCAATTTATGTAATTAGTCAACCGCAGCGTCCTCAATGTGAGTTAATTGTGTCCAGGTGTAGGATACAATTGTTAAAATTTATTCTATTTTCTCCATTTGTTCCATGTTAACCCAATTTTCGTGGGACATTGATGTATTAGTGAGTAAGGCAGGTTATTTCTTTTCGAGAGCAACTGATAGTGAAATAACAATTACCAATTAAACAAATGTGGCAGCCATATGAGTGGGCCGTGCTAGGTTCGTGAATGTGTGTAGTTTGTGTGTGAATGACGAGTGAATAGTTATCAGCGTGCCGGCGCGGTGCCGCTGGGAGGGGCGGGGAGGGGGGCGCCTGATAGCAGCTAATCTCCGCTATCGGCCCTCCAGCTAATACGTCTCATTACGCGGCTATAAAACACCACTTAGAGATTTTTGTATTTCTGATTTTTGTAGTTGTTGTACACAAGTTGAAGAACAAAAACAGAGAGCTGGTACAATATTGAAGTTCCGAGTTGTAGCCACGACCACGGCTTCAGAAGGCTTGTGATGGAACAGAATTTGATTTGAGGTTTAGGTCGAGGAGTAGGCAGCGTGCAGTTGGCTGGCAGGCACATTATCTTTATGTTAGAGGTTGCATAGTGACAATGCACAGTGTGTGCGAGATTTGGCAGTGTTGTATATTTGAATAGTGGCGGCGTGACGGTGAGGCGCGCGGGAAGGCGCGCGGGGCGCGGCGCGGCGGGCCAGCTTCTGGCGGACGCGGGCGACGGCGCCGAGGTCGACCTGTTGGGCAGCACGCCGCCGCGCGCGCGCATACGCGACAAGGAAAAGCGCAGGTACCGCGCGGAACTACGCTAGCATCAGTATCGTCCGACTGTCGCACTCTTTCGCGACTCACGCCGACACTGTCGCACCGACCTTGATGGATCTTAGCCCACGACCAGAACGACAATACTCTGTACTCCACTTGCACCCGAGCCGTGCGGCTCCACAAGCAACACATCCCGGAGCTAAAGATTATTTACTATTGAAATTTATAAGTAACACATTACAGTAAATCATATGTGTGCACAGGCCGATCTACCGCAGCAACACGAGCGGGGACGTGGCGGGCGGTGGGCGGCGTGCGACCGGCCTCTCGCCCCCCGGCCCGGCGCCCTTCTGCTCTGCACCCGCGCCCCACGGTGACTGCCCCCCCTGCGCGCACACACGATGATTTCCGCTTGCACTGCGTAAACCCCTATTTCACGGGAGATAGTTTTTTAAAAAGTATAGCTCGAAGCCACAGCTCCCCGCAGTTCGACCACATATCTAGCGCTGGCTGGGGTGTTACGAGCGCCCTCCTCACACGTATGCCCTCACAATGCACATTACCGATGGGAGGTGGACGAGCACACCTATCTCATTACCTACTAACATGACTAAAGTTAGTCATAAATATCTGCTGATATACGAGGCGAGGGACTATTTACAATTAGTTAGTAGAAAGTGAAAGGCCAATAACCGGTGTGAGGTTGTAATGTTGTGTGTGCCGTGTAGCGCCGCAGCGGCTCCGGAAGCGCGCCAGTCTGAAGCTCGAGCGCGCACGCGAGCGGGACCACAAGGCGGAGCGTGATGGCGGCCGCGCAGACTCGCTGCCCTCGCCCGGCGCGCCCGGACCCGCGCCGCCCACGCTGGTCACTGCCGCTAACTACTTTGCGCTCGTTAGCTCACCGGCCGCGCGGGCACGAGCGACCTGTCTGTTTCGGTGCGTGCAGGTGGAGTCGTGCAGCCGCTTCATGTCGCTCAGCTCGCGGCTCAAGTGCAGGGCCGCGGGCACGGCTGGTGTGGTGGGTGCGGTGTGCGCGGACGAGGATGCTGCGCCGCGCGGGCTCGCGCTCCCACAGCTGCCGCCGAGCCGCGTCAGCTTCCACAGCACCTTCAGCATGCTCATCAACATGGGCAACGTCGACAAAGGCTGCAAGCGCACGGTACCCACGTCAAATCTCTGAATCGACATTTTGAATGTCGTTTGTCACAAACACCTTACATAATGTAAAAAAATAATAGACGATGTGAGGCGCGGCTGCGGCCCGCCCGGCGCCGCGCACGCGGTATGCACAGTGTGTTCAAAATTAAGTTCATAAATAAAGACATAAATAACTTGGAAAACGCTCCCCCCGAGTGTCGGCAACGGGAGCGTGCGATAGAGATATAGATATATAAAGATGGTTGTTACTCGCCGCGGGTCGGTCGGCAGGTGAGCCGCGAGGAGCAGGTGTGGCAGAACGAGCTGAAAGACCTCATCTGGCTGGCGCTGCGCGCGCGCCTGGCGGGCCGCAGCCTGGCGCAGCAGGACGCCTTCCTGTGCGCGCAGCGGCGCTCCGTGCCCGCGCTGCTGCAGACCCTGCTCGATTACAGGTCGCGACCTCCACTGCACGTTGGCGCTCTTCAAATTATCGGTCGTCTGGAGTCGCCTCGAGTGGCCTCGACTAGAGGGCGCTCCGCGCACTTCGCAACCAGTCTAAGTGTACCATCTTCACAACCCCGACACAAGCAACGCCCGACTCACTGCAGAGCTTCTCTACGAGCGCCCCGAGCGCCCTAGCGCCTTTCTCTGGGCCCGTCCGAACGAAACCATCGCCATTTTATAAAGATAAACTATGGACGAAAACTTATTTATATAATTTCATAAATAAAAAACATAAAAATCAGCAACACGAAGTTTGATCAATTGCAGATTTGTGAACTCATACCCGTGCCCGGGCGCCGGCGCGGCGGACGAGGCGCCGCAGACGTGCCTGTCGGCAGAGTGCGCACGCTGCGTGGCCGCTGTGGGGCGCGGCATGCGCGAGGTGCGCGCGCTGTTGGAGGCCGTGGACGCCGCCGAGGCGCTGTACCCGTCGGGCAGTGCCGCCGAAGCCGACCAGCCCTGCCTGGCGCGCCCCGCACTCAAGAACAGGATCCGGGTGAGCAGGTCTTTATTGGCGAACGTGCGCGGCAACACAGCAGGCGCGCGAGACAGCGGGGCTCCGACCACTCGGCCTATTAGTTCATCTTTGGAAATCAAATGTTCCTCTGCCGTTGCCGCATGTGCGACTCGGAGAACGGCTCTTGCTTGGCAGCCTTCGTCAAATCGCCATCGAGAAACTAGTGCGGTCCGCCAGAGTATAGACAGAGATGAGAATGTCGCTCAGGATTGCCGACTGCTAGGGTATCTCCCCGCTGTCTAGCGTGCGGTCGTCGGCTCGGGTGCGGGCGGGTTCTTGCTTACTCAGTATGAACTTGGGCTGCCGCTTCGCAATAACCAGGTCGTCAGGCGCTAGAACACGACAAAAGTATATATTCAAAACCCCTTTATGATGGTGATGTCCTCTGTTAAGATGGTTATGCCGTCAGTGGCGAAACTTGCTAGCTCCGAGAGTGGGAGCTGGGGGAACCTTGGCTACATTTGTAGACTCCGAATCATGTAAATCCCATGGAGACTGGGCAGTGGTGGTGGAAATACAGTAAACACAGGGTTCATACACGGTGTGCGTGTCGCAGGCGATGTGCCTGTGGTACAACACGGCGCTGCACATGCGCCTCAAGTTGCTGTCGCTGCGCCGCATCGCGCGCGGCGTCCCCGTCCGCGCCCGCGCCTTGCTCCACCACGCCTCCACCGACTCCTCCAGCGACTACTCAAGGTAAATAAATCAAAAACTTGTTCATACACCTTTCTCTTAACTTTATCTTTGTTTGTCACAAAGCTCTCTAGGAGTAAAATGAATTTGGCGTGTTATTTATAAAATCAGCAGAAAATCGTCGGTGTCGCAGCAGGCGCCGCAGGTGCGGTTCAATGTGAGCGGCGCACCCACGCCCACCGACTCCAGCGGCAGCGACCTGAGCGCGCACTCGGACGCCGCGCCGCCCGCCGCGCCGCCCGCCGCGCTCGGCGACGTGCTGGACAGCGGCATCGACAGCAGATCCGGTGCCACTCTGCCTCCGCCTCTTACGCCTAAGACACGCTTAGCAACTGGTGCTTCATGTATTGCGTGGACTTTGAGCCGGCGTAACCGAATACCACACTAACTTGGCCTCCCCAAGTATCCAAGTAGCACTTACCAAACAAAACACTTAATATTGAAAATTTGCCAGGCGTTTTTTCAGACTGCACCTTGTTATACAACTAGATTTATCTACAGTTTTGCTCATATATGTTCAAATTCATAATCTATAGCGAATTTCGTAGCGTTGACCGCGGCACCGCGGCACCGCGGCACCGCGGCACCGCGGCGGGCGTAGTCGGAGACTCTTTATTAAAATGTCCCTACAAACAACCTAAATTCATCCTTAAACCCAGCGCCGACATGCACAGTAGCGCTTTTATCTAGAAAATAGGGGAAAGTCACACGTGGGGTAAGACTTACGAGGAGAACATTTTATGTTTGGTTAGCTCGTGTTGCTCGGTCAGACTCCATTTACCTTCAACTATACTTACACTTATTGCTTTCAGAGAACTTGGGCGACACGACTCCCGAGATTGTAATCTCCGGCAGCGCCAGCCCGGCGGCCGAGGCGGCGAGCGAGGCGGCGGGCGAGC
>JAODUI010000032.1:7825585-7853918 GCA_027563995.1 Papilio gigon | reverse complement strand
GTCATAGACAATCGATCTGGTCAAGCTTCACATTGGAATTTGATTTTAGTAACTAAGGTTTTTTACATACTGGCTGAGGACGACCCCGCGCTCATCCAGAGCTGCGATCACGCAGGTGAGTGGTCGGCGGGCCGCCCCCGAAAGTGCGACGGGTCTAGGGAGGACGACGAGGTTGAATTGTTGAAAATTTTGCAGCCGAAAGTGCGGTGGGGGAGAAGCGCGTGCGCGAGGCGCTGGCGCGGCTGGACGCGGAGCGCGACGCGGCGCTGCGCGAGCGGCGGCTGGTGGGGCGCGCGCTGCCCACTGCCGTGCCCACCTACGAGCCCAAACTGCGCCAGCTCACCTTCAAGTGGCAGCGCGGCCTCAAGATAGGTGCCGGCACCTTTGGCAAGGTCCACCGCCACTAGCACATCTTGAAACTCTATTTTAAGTAGAAGTTGCTCGACAGGATCGCCTCGTCGTTGGGCACTCAGCGGGGTGGAGACGAACGCAAAGTTATTTCATAAAACATTGGATTTGCGACGTGCGCAGGTGTACACGGTAGTGAACACGGAGAGCGGGCAGCTGCTGGCCATGAAAGAGCTGAGCGTGGGCGCGGGCGACCGGCGCGCGCTTCAGCGGGCCGCCAACGAGCTGCGCGTGCTCGAGGGCGTGCTGCATCCGCATCTCGTGCGCTACTACGGCTGCGAGCTGCACCGCGTTAGTACCCGCCGGCTTGCACCCCGCACTCAGCACCGTGCGCCCCGTATGACGCCTTCGCTCCCGGCCGGCAGGAGGAGATGCTGCTGTTCATGGAGCTGTGCGTGGAGGGATCGCTGGAGGCGCTGGTGGGGGCGTCGGGCGCGCTGGCTGAGCCCACTGTGCGTCGCTACACGAAGCAGCTGGTGAGCGCGGTGGCCGAGCTGCATGCGCGCGGCATCGCGCACCGCGACATCAAGAGTGAGTGCCCCCCGCGCCCCTTGCGCCCCGCACAGGTCTGGCTCGCAGGCGGTCTCGATTAACGCGCACGCGCTTTGTTACCAGGCGGTAACATCTTCCTGACGAACGAGGGGCACTGCCTCAAGCTGGGCGACTTCGGGTGCGCCGTCAAGATCCGCGCCAACACCACGGCGCCCGGCGAGCTGCAGGGCTTCGTTGGCACACAGGGTATGTCCGCCGCTTTAATGTTTGCACTGGGATTGCGCGGGCCGCGGGGGCCGCGGGTGCCGCGGGAGGGCGCGGGAGGCGAGCGCGGCGGCGCGGCGACCCGTGCGCACCGTCCTCGACTCCTCCCAAGTTTACACTACAATGCTACCGTGTCGATTGTGTGCGTGTGCGCAGCGTACATGGCGCCTGAGGTGTTCATGAAGTCGTCGGGGCACGGGCGCGCCGCCGACGTTTGGTCGCTGGGCTGCGTCGTCACCGAGATGGCCTCGGGCAAGGTATGTCTCTCTCCCAGACCCCTCTTTTAAATATACAGAACAGATAAACTTCGCGAACTTGATGTACTTACGTTGCTTGTGCTACAACTTGTACCGAAAAACCATCATCATTTTGGTACGTCTTCATGACCGCAAGTCCGCATTAATATTGACCTCCACTGTTGGAGCTCCTCCGCCCACGGCTCATGTAGAGCCGGCCTGAGTGTGTGCAATGTGTCTCGCATGGCGGTGTGCGCGCAGCGGCCCTTCCCCGAGTACGACAGCAACTACCAGATCATGTTCGTGGTGGGCATGGGCGGGCGCCCCGCGCTGCCCGAAGCGGGCGCGCTCTCGCCCGAGGGCCACGACTTCTGCGCGCGCTGCCTCACCCACGATGCCGACCTGCGCCCGCGCGCCGCGGACCTGGCGCACCACCACTTCCTGCTGGTGCGTACCGACTTTTACTCAGCCCCATAATATTTTGTTGTATTGTGTGCGGGGCCGCGCGGGGCCCCGCGGGGGAGCCATTTCACTTTTTTATACGAGAAGGAGGGCAAACGAGCGGCGGGTTCACAAGACCGATCATCGAACCATACATACATACAAAGATACATACATACATACATGCGAGCTGGGGCGAGCGACATCTATCGTTGACCATACTGTTAACATGTTGGCGAGCACAGTGTGGGCGGTGGCGCTGTAATGCGCGGCCGGCTGCTTGCAGGTGAAGGCGGACGAGGACTGCGAGTGCGAGCCCGCCTACCTGCTCCCGTGACCGCCGCGCCGCTACTGCCGCGCGCCGCACACACGCGTCAACGGTTCATACAAATATCATAGTTTGTATCGTAATTATGTTCAGAAGCAGGCGTGCGCGCCGCACGCCGCACGCCGCACGCCGCACGCCGCACGCCGCACGCCGCACGCGCGTCGTGGAACACAATAACTTGCAATCTGGCACACGTGAACTAATTGAGTGCGCAACATATCAATGCGAATGAGTAGTTTGAGCGAGGCGTCGACCTTTAAGACGCCGTTTCATATTCAAATGTCACAGGGTTCGGCTTTGGGTGAGGTTACAAGATATAAGTAAAGTGAAGCAGCGCAGCAGCCCCTCAGCAGCCCCTCAGCAATCCCGCAACGGGACTTGGCCTTCCACGAAGAACGGAGCAAATTGAATATTTAGACTGCATGCACAATATCTTCGTTGTAGCAACATGGACGTCGAGCAGCAGTAGGAAAGAAGACATTAAATTATTTTGATGAAGATGCTTGCTGATCGTTTGACACTCAGGGTTCAGGAGAGCTCTCCCGCCAGCGGACGTTTGGTACTTGTTACCACGTGTCTTAGCGAATATATGAATCCCAGTCGTATAGGTGCAGTGAAGTGAGTGCCAGAGTGCTGGAGGCATTATTAGTGTAGACGGGGCGGCGGCGGCGGCGGCGGCGGCGACTATTTTTGTATAGGCTGGGTAGCAGGGACATTGTAAACATTGCTGTATAACTTGTAGTAAGTATTTACTACATAGCATAGTTTGAGAGGGATGGATGTTGTAAATACTTGATAAAATAAAGTATACATTTTCAAACACATCTCCGCACTCAATAAGGCGCTATAGTGTCGGCCGCGGCCGCACGCGCACCGCGGCCGCACGCGCACCGCAGCCGCACTCGGGCTTTAGTGCTCCTTGTGGCAGCTCTATCGTATTTTGGTATCCGAAGTGAAAATAAACATTTATATATTTCTTTGTAGTTTTTTTTTGTATGTGTAGTAACACAATACTGGTGACTTCTTTTGAAAGAGCGATAAAAGTCAATCCAATGTCGCGCCGCCGGTCACCATCACGCGACCAGCTAGCATACGGGAGAGAAGAGAAAATGGGGAAATTGATGCGGAGGGGAGTGGGACCGTCGACGCCACGCCTCGCAACTAAGAGAAGTGACATGCGAAGGTGTTGCGCCGACGGCTGGCCGCGGACGAGGTTGGTATAAAACACAAGTTTTAGTTTTTGTTTATTTATTGAGGCTAACATCGAGTCGACACAGATACCACTGACACGTGGGGAGCGAGGCGCGCGCGCCGCCGGCAGCGGGCCGCCGACTGCGGACTGGATATGATTTATTTACTTGCCGTCGGATATTATTATATTATTAAAGCTATACACATTCAATTACTGTAAAGATTCCAATACATTCGAGCGGCTGGTTAGAACGGCCTCGCAGCCGGCAGACCAGCGAGGTAACTACCATAGCGCTATGCGAACACCGAGCGCGTTCTACATTCCAGATGTACACAATGATCGCTGGATGAGTGGCGATACAGGCTCGGCATTGAGGTTAAAATTGTCGTAAATTGGTCCGAAAACAGCTTTGTCAATTTACCACAAGAGAGCAGAAGCAATGATAGTAAAGTGAGCAACTCCGATGTGAACAACTTTTCGTAGCAAACGTTTTTATACTCGCGTGATTTCAAAATAAACTAACGAACAGAACAGTCCAACATCCAATAATTATTAATGTACACATTGTGTTATAACATTCTTTTATAAATGCAATTAGTTTCGTTCGTAACTCTAAACATTTCGTTCGCGACGTGCCAACAGCGAGCGACGCTAGTAACAGGAACGGGCGCGCGCGGTGCGACACGCACGCGGCGGCCGGCGTGGCGCGCTGCCAACTACTCCCGCGTTGAAACACTAAACACTATAATAGGAATCAATTTTTATTTTAACTAGAACAGTTTAAACAACAAGTATTAACACTCATATAAATGGTTTACAACAATATAGCGTAGCTTGCTGCAGGAGACACGAGCATGAGGCAGCCCACCAGCGCCTCGCGCGGCGGGGAGACGCTACGATCGCTTGCCACCTAACTTTGATATGTTACCGATATTCTTGGCGCGGAGCCGCAGCCGCCGCCGCCGCCTGGCAGCGCGGCGGCCCGGCGCTGTGGCATGTTTCATTACTTATACCTAGCACTATTGAATTTCTACGAGTTGATCTATAATCGTTGCTGATAGAATTTGTAAACAATATAACAAACATTGCCGTCACACAAACAAGTTCCATAGAACTACACTTAGAAGCACAGTCGGGTGCCACCCGAGCGGGACTGGTTGTCGTAGTTACGCATTGCATAGTGCGGCTACATTTTACATCGATAACTAGATACGCGTGGAAGCCGCGCTCCGCCCTCGCCGGCGGAGTATTCTATAAAACTGGCAACAATGAGCGGCTCTTCCCAGACCAGCGACTTGTATAGGAGAGCAAAACTCAACACCTCGAAGTCTATCGGCGTGGCTAGCCGGCAGATTCGTGCCACAATTGAACGGCGCATAAGATGGCTTCACAAACTCTATGGGAATGTTTCAACCGACCAAGTTTCCGTCTTCTGGTTGTACGGTGTCATTATGTGTTCCGCTACACGTGTACCGACAAGCAGCAGCTGGAAGTCGCCCGCGCGTCCTCGCCGACAGACACGCGGGCAGATAGATACAATGCCTTATTTATAAAATACAATACTTCATTTCATGTAAATAGTGGCGCATAAAAGGACATCACCAGATATTATAAAAATCCTATAAGATTGAATAAATAACTCTAATTCGACTAATTACTTAGTATTTAACAGTTGTGTAAACATACAACCTCCGCGGAGGCCAGCTGAGAGGGCGCTGGCGAGGTCTCGGGCTCGTCGGCGCACTAATGAGCTTGGTGTACTTCGATGTACCTATAGGCATTTTAGAAGTGCACTGGTCGCCGCCAAGCGCCGTGCGTTCGCCGCTCGCCGCTCGCAGCGTATCGACGCGAGCGCTGACTACATAATTAACTCTACGAGTGTGAATCTAACATCGAGAATTGACCATCAATAAAGACATTCAACATATAAATATACGCATCATAACAATTTATAGATTTGCTTAATTCTACTGATATGTGTATAGACGGTGTCTGTTAAAGCGGGCCCTCGGCTCCGGGCAGCGGCCGGTCGGCGCGCGCCGGAGCGACCGCTGTGACGTCATTCTTACACGCCCTACAAAATTAGTTTTAAGTAATTCTACAGTTGATATGTTTATGTTTCCAGCGTTAAAATTTTTTTTCTACGGTAAGTGCAAGAGCCGGGAGTGTGCAAGAACCAGCACGAGCGAAGCCAGCGTGGCCTAGTGGGGGCGCGCGGCTTCAAACATGCGGCGCATGTCGTCGAGCGCGTCCTGCAGTGCCTGCTGGAAGGCCGCCGTGCTGGTCTCCGGCGAGGCGTGGAACGATGCAATGCAGAAGATGACGCGGTCCTTCTTAGGGTTGTAGCTGCAGCCGTAGCCGTCGGGCACCACCGCACCGTACCCCATGCACGTGTCATCAGTCGTCGTCGCCACCTGCAGCACCAAAACCCCGTCAATACTCTCAGGGACCAGGCCCAACTCAATTCTGACGGTAGGTAGGTAAGTTGTGGGTAAGTACCTGGCTGGTGCTGAGCTTAAACTCAATCATCTGCTTGTAGGTGGGGTCGGTAAAGAGTGGCGGCAGAGCGCCGGCGCCAGCCTCGCGCGCCGCTTCGCGTAGCCCCAGCAGATGGTTGTCGATGCCGTGCCCCAAGATGTTGGCCTCCATGATGGCCGTCTGCTTGCGGGCCGCCTCCTCGAACAGCTGCAGCTTCTTCTGCTCCTGTCAGATCGCGGCAGCGTGTAGTTTCGCGCCGGCTAATGCTATAACTTATACTCTTTTACTCGTACATCTTCGAAAAACAACTTTTGTCTATTCTGTAATTGATCGCAAAATTTAAATAAGTGTTAGAGGAGAGTTGGTGTCGCTCACCCCGTGCAGGTCGAAGGAGACCTTGCGGGCTGGCCCGGCCATGGGCGTGGGCTCGTCGCGCGCCGGCTGCGGCTGGCACATGGCCTGCGCCCAAACGCGCGCGGCAGCGTGGGCCGACCTGATGTTGTCGACGCGGCCGCCGCGGAAACGCCGCAGCGAGGCCGACTCGTACGTCGCCACCAGCCGCCCATGCAGCCTGCGCACAACGCCGCTCAGCATATTGAAATTACAAATCTCTCCCATTAAAGGGAGTCGCTTTATCCTTTTCCTTTAACAAAAGTAAGTTTGATACAAGCACGAAAGTTACTTGAAGTACGTGTACTGCAGCGCGAGCTGTATGTAGACGTCGGGGCTGGTGCGGCAGGCCTTCATGAACTCCCGCCCGTAGCTCATGTACGTGAACACCGCAAAGTCCAGATCTTCGATTTGCCTGCGGACATTGGCTTTGTTAGAATGTCGCCACGGACAGGTCGAAGCAGAGTTGGCAAGCCTCCCGCAAGATGGACCGAAGACTTGGTTAAGGTCAGGGAAGTGCATTGGATGCAGCCCGTGGAGCGCCCTAGAATCGATTGGGGCGCGGCGACCTTGTAAGGGCGCAGAGCGGGGCCTTGTCCCGGGCGGTCGGCGGGCGTCGCGGCGTCACATGGTATTCACGCTCCCGTCGCGCCCACAACGATCGAGCGGGAACAGAGGCTTTAGTGCGGTGGGTCTTCCGTAAGGGTTTCGGGAGGAGAGTCCCACATAACGCCTGTTTCCCCCCCCGGGATACACCGTATGCCTAATGCATTCCCCTAGTGAACAAAAAAAAGCGCATTGGATGCGAGCGGCACAGGACAGGTCAACGAGGATACCACCAATAGGAGGACCCATGCCAGCTGCGGACGACATTAGGCTGATGATGATAATGACGATTGTCAAAATGGCATCGTTTGCGCGGAGTGCGATAGGCAACCATCACAGTGTACTGCGAGCGCAGCTCACCGGTCAAGGTCTTCAGCGGCGCGGTCGACGAGCCGGCAGAGGTCGGGCGTGAGGCACCAGCGCATCGGTGTGGGCAGCGGTTCGGCGGGCGGCGCAGCGGTTGGCGCGGGTTGCGGGGAGACGGCGGCGCGAGCCAGCGCGCGCTCCGCCAGCCGCACCACAGCTACGCCCTCGGCCGCGCTGTGCTCATAGCACATGCCCAGCATGCCGTCCGACGCTATGATCAGCTGCGCGCGACGTTATGCAATGCCATGCAGTTAGTTCTCGGTTCCGTGGCATCGTGTCCCACAAGGGATCGAGCAAGCACATTGTTACCGTTTCCTACATTCAGTTATATTGCACTAGCTGTCCCGCGCGACATCGTCTCCATGAAGTTCCAAAGGACTGACACTAACAGTGATAACGCAAAATGTATCAAAAAAATGTTTACGTTGCTAACTTTTTTTGCATCACGTTTTTTGTTCAATTTCGTCAATAGGGGTTTAACAGCGTGATGATAAATAGTCTAAAACATGTCATGTGTTCTCTTAGCCCAGCTTCTTTCTACAAAAAGAATGATTCAAACCCGTGCCGCGGCTGCGACCACACAGAACAAAGATACCAAGTGTACGCTGGAGGTCTTCTCTAGTCCTAGATCAGTACCGGGCGCCATCCGGCCCGCCGCGGGGCCAATATATATCGCTCGGTATAATTGGGTTTTGGCGGGCGAGCAGTATACAGTAGATCTAGTTTTACTAGGGTGACCTTGTGCACTGCAAGTGTACCTGCACGGTCTTGTCGAACCAGCGGTTGGCGGAATGATGGCTCGCGCCTGCGCCGTGCATGGCGCGCAGCATGGCGGCGGTGTCGGGGTCTGCGCCAGCGCGCTCGCCGCCCGCCTCGTCCACGCACAGCACGCACAGCGAGCGAGCTATTTGCTCCAGGTTCGCCCGATTCTGCGGCTCTGCGACACCACTCGGCCTCTTACTTACTTGCATGCTCTGCACATTCTACATCATATTATGCCGGTACAAGCAAATATTCTCGGACTTAGATTTTTATAATAGAATAAACAATCAGGTCTGCGGCCGTGATAACGGACCTTGTTCAAGCTGCTGGCGCGCAGCGGCCCAGAGGTCGCGAGGCAGGGCGGTGAGCAGGCCCAGGCGCGGCGCGGCCGGAAGGCCCCCCGCCTCCACCATGGCGTGCAGCAGTTGCGCGCGCAGCTCGCCCGGCGACCGCCGCCCGCGCTCGCCGCAGCGCACCTTCACCGGGTAGAACTGCGTCCGCAGACACACTTACATCGTCAACGTGCAATGATACTTCAATTCAAGTTAGATTCAAATCAAATTAGAGTGATCCCAATCAATCCCGCGATTCACAACGCATACAGACTCAACAGACAGACAAAATGTGAAAGTATTATGTGTAACCAAGTCTGCGCTGTGCACTCATGAAATAATTCATAATAGGCATACGTAATTTCGACAAGCGACGATGACGAGCTCCTCCTGGTCTTCAGGGTGCGGCTGTACTGGCGGCAGATGTAGGCGGTCACGACCAGCCTCGGGCAGGCGGCACACGCCCAGCAGCCGGTAGAACTGCTGCATGCACAACGGCTGACCCTTCTCGCGGCTCGTGGCGCGCTCCAGCGGCAGCTCGCCCCTGCACGCACACGCACACATACCTCTGACGATCTCAATTCGACTCGGCGAAGAAACAACTACATTGTATGTAATCTTGGATTGCAAAACGTATGTAGATCAAATGACAAGTCTCTCGACGTCGTGCGGATGGTGCGGTAGCGGGCGTGCTAGGGGGGAAGCAACGGTGGGAGTGCACCTGTCCAGCATCTCCTTGTAGTCCAGTAAGTCGTCGAGCAGCAGCGCGCCCAGGTCAGCGACCTCCTCCAGCTTGGTAAAGCGCCTCCGCGGAAAGATCATGCCGGGATTGGAGTTGATGGGCAGCGGCAGACGCACCTTGAGATACATGTCGTCCAACCACCAGTCCGTCACCTGTGCACACACCTCTATTGATGCTTTGGACACACACAAATGTCATCTGTGTCTAACACAGTGTTCAAGTGATTTGCGCAAAGAAAGATGTGATATAGTTGCCAGACGTGAAGGCGACGAACAAGTACTCTAAGAGAAACGAGATCAAACATTTTAGAGAAAGGTTTATTTATTTACTTTTTAGTAGACTTACATCTATATATGCAGTAATATAAATTTTACAATAAATTCTGCAAAGCCAAAAAAAGTCTACGCATATAGCGCTTGATTGAATCTATTCTTCAGCGCACAGTCGCAAGTAACGAGCACATCTCCATCGGGATAGATCTATTGCTCACTCTCGTCCATGCTTACAACAATACCCGCGACTTATTAGATACAATAGATACAATAAATACAATATATTTATAGTGTCTGTCGCCCCCTCCCCCCCTCCCCTCACCAGCAGTATCGATAAAATCATTTTTATAAATGTAGATATGACTCATAAATGTTCCTCGGGCCCACTCAGTACAATGCCATGTTGCTACCCTGTTGTATTAATCTGTTCAGGTGGGCTAGTTTAATGCACTGTGCAGGTGGGCCATTTTTTTGGCTGCGGAAAGAATATGAGAAAGTATGTAGTTAGGTGAAGTTCCAGCACAAGTCCAAAACGTCTCAAGTACCGCATGCGCTCGAGGACAACAATAACAACAATATTTTAATTTGTAATCTGAAAATGTATTAAACTAGTGTGAGTATACTAGAAATATCTGTTGTAGGGCACGGTCGGACTGAGGAAGAAGATGGTCCGCCGCGATCTTCTGCTGGAGCTGTCCGTCGTCGTAGATATGTTCTTGACGTTCGGCGGTTCAAGTTTTCTCCGATAAACCTCCAGGTTCTTGGCAATCTTGTTGTTACTGGCGCCGGTGAGATACTTTAAGTAATATTTTTTAATTTTGGTCGGAGCTTGCAGATCGTTGTAGTTGTTGAGGCCCGCCAGGAAGCCGCGCTCGGTGGCCGGCGCGGCGGGGGCCGCGGCGGGCTTCTCCAGCACGTTTGATTTTAATTCATCCAGTAGTAGATTTTGAAATGACACAATCTTGTCCTGCCACAGAGATAATTTTGACTTTTCTTCTTCTTTCAAAATGTTCTCGTATTGTCCGGCATCTTTCCTCGCACTAGGCGGCGCGGCGAGGCTGTGCTCCTCGCGCAGGTTGACGACGCCGTAGTTCCTAAACACGGGCCTGAGCACGACGTGCGTGGCGCGCGGCGTCGCCGGGTACTGCAGCACGAAAGGGACGCGTCGAGCTTTTGTTAAATCTTTAAATATATCCTTTGAGTAAAACCGTCTTTGCGAAAAAAAATCTTTTGTATTTATAGTGAAGAAGGTTCTTTGCTTCCGCGTAAAGTTGAATAAATCCTTGGTTACCTGGCGCGCGGAAGTTCTCGACTCGTTGTACCTGTCGGCGCCTGCGGGCGACGACGTTTTTAGTTTTTCTGTAATTGATTTATATCTCCTGTTGTACTTTAGAACGTCCCGGTCGTCGCTCTCATCCTTTCTCCCGAGCTTAAAGATATCTTTGAAATCCGTCGTTTTGTGATGAAACTTCTGAAACACAGAAACCCCTGCGTCAGACCAAGCCTTTCTGTTGTTGGCGTTGAGGCTGAGGAGGAGTTGCATGTTGGAGTCCAGGGAAGCGTCGGAGAGGGAGAGGTGCGACGCCGGCTGGTACGAGTTGTACTTCACTCTCCTGTTCTCGTTGGTCGCGTCGGCGGCAGTCACGAGTCCGGGTCTCGTTCTCGGGGTCGCTGCGCCGTTGTTCGACTTCGTATTTGCCTTTGGTAAGCTTGTCTCTTTACCGTGAATCGGATGTTTATTGTTTCTATAATAGACGTCCGCCGGCCGGCCGGCGGATAAATAAAGACTTGCTTCATCTTTATTTGCAACCATTTTAAATGGATTCGATAGCTTTCCTAAATTACTTTTGAGGGTATTTTGAGGGTTAAATTGCACCCCGCCCTGTTTCATCCCCATTCTATTTATTTTATTCTTTTGCGTGGCTCGAGAGCCTACGTTTGGTTTCGTTAGATTGTCTGAATGATTCTTGTTTTTTTTTTCGTCAAAATAAGCCTTATAAGGGACGGTTCCTCCTAGTGTCTCAAATGCCGCTGTGGAAGTTTTTAATTTATTGAGAAGGTCATAATGTCGAGTAAAGTGTATGTAGTTCATTTCTGTGGTTGGTTTTGAGAATAATTTTGTTGAAAGTTTAGTGCCTAGAAGTGAGGGTAGTTCGTTAGTTACACTTCGCACATCGCTCGCTCGAATACTGTCCGAGTGTGCGTCGGCCGCGAACGAAGCAGGGACGGCGAGGGCGGCGACGGCGGCAACGGCGTCCGTGCTTTGTCGCATTTTACTGTCGTTAGCTTTCTCAACTTCATGAACAGATTGAGTATTTGCTTGCACTGCTGCAGGGTCCAGTCCAGCCTCGTGATCCTTCCGCTTCTCTTCAGGACTAGAAGCGTTTGTATCGTCGCCGAGTCCAACCTTCATCACTTCCAACGGCGTTCTACTTAAATCATTTATGCGCAAATACTGATGTGGGTCTTTTATGATTTTAGCGACATTTTCCAACAATATGTTATACACAGTCCGTGGATCCATTCTTATTACTGATTCATTTGTTCCGCTCAGCCCGAGACCCAGCCGCGTCGGGCGCGACGAGTTCGTTAATATTATTAAAGGAATGCGCAAACTTCCTGTACTGTCGCTTTTACTTTGATTTCTGCAACTCTCGGGATTTGTTAAAAGAATAACGTTGCTAGCAATTATCAGAGGCCCATTGCAAATAGTTTTTGTTTTCTTAGTACTGTTCTCGGTGCGGGTTGAAAGCGTCATCGTCTGTTCTACTGCATTGTTGTTTTTGCTGTTTGTAAGCAAATTTGATAATGAATGAGCTAAATTTTGGAGGGTTTCATTGTAATTCTCAGTGGCGGAAATTTCGCTCTTGACCTCGTTAGGAGATGCTTGCAGAGAGGCTGGAGCAACCGCGCCGTGTGCGTGCCGAGCGGGCGGATTCTCATCGTACAAACTTAATGGTTGTGTGTTGTGGAACAAAGCCGAGCTTTCACTAAACACTGTATTAGAATATTTTACTTTCCTATTTGTAAAATTTTGTTTCATTTCACTACTTACAAGCATGTTGTCGGGTGGCATTTCCATAGTTTTAGTAGTGTTTAATGCATTTGATCCATCGATGTCCGTGGTGTGTTTTACGTTATAAAGAGGAGTTGATCTAGATGGAAGCGATCTGCCGCGCTCTGCTGCAGGGCCGTCGACGGCATTCACGTCGTCTTTGGTCTCGTCATAGAGTTCTATACCACGGTTCGACGTGGTGGCAAGTAGATCTTTTATAGTTGCCTCGGTGCTCTTTAATGTCTTAGGTTGCTCAGAAAAATATCCCGTGTGATGTTGTGAAAATAAAGGGCTATTCATGTTCGCTACATTATGTTTCGTTGATAAAGTATTATTGATGTTGCCCTTACTGCTTTGTGCATCAGTATCGTTACATATTTGTAAAGAGTGTGTTATCTCAACACTGGCGGCTGGCGAGTGGTTTGCGGTAACGTCTTTTGAAATACTTTCATAACCTTCGCGTACACTATTTTTCTGATTGCTTGCCGAGGTATATTCTAATAAAACTTCAGTATTATCAGACTGAGGGTTGATACCGATTAGCGCACGAACCTCTTCGGCGCCTGCGCCGTGTACGACGGGATCCTTCCAAGTGAAAGGTTCTATGACATTGTCTTCAAAATACGTCGAAGCAGCGGGTGCATGCGAGTATATCTGACTTGTAACGTTTGTTTCCTTCAAAGTTTCATGTGACTCTTTAAAATGGGTTGGGTTTTTTGTTAAATCAATGAGCGAGTCGGTGGTTCCTGGCGAGGAGTGCCGCAAGTCTACATCGCTAACATCATCCCTCGTGGATTTTATTAAATCTGGACTCGTAACAGAGCTTTGAATCTCACATGATGTATTTGAGAACGACACTTTGGCGCCGTTAGAATTAACGCTTTTGTTCTGTTCTCCGCGCGATGACAGACCGCCGAGGAAAGCACTCTGTGAGTGTTGAGCGACTGTTGATACGTTTTCCTCAGCCGCATTATGATTCTTCTTCTCGTCGGTCCACATCGACGGTCCTAATACGTTTCGCTGGTCCGATATTTCATTAATTTTTGGAATTAATTGAGCTGTTACAGTTTCTTTTGAGGAACCAAACTGAATAGGGCGACGTCCCGCCGACGGCACCGCCGACTTATTTGATTTCAGTCCATTAATCGAATAAGGAAATATTTTTATTTCAGAATTGTCTGTCGTTATGTTTTTCGTTTTCGATCGACTTAAATTCAATGACTCATTAGAGCGCTGGATACTTTTGTACACGTCGATGTCTAACGTTTGTTCAAATGTAGTTAGGTTCTGTAAAAATATTTTATCTGTCCTTACTATGTCTTTAAAATCTGACGACTTTTTTGGTTCGCTCATATTGTTTATCTTAAACTGCGATGTTTCTAAATGAGCGTCGTCAATGGCAGGCGACGTTTGTATTTGAAAGGAATCCGTCCCGCTACCGGAACCGCGCCAAGCCGCGTCGCGCACGGCGCCGGGAACGCTCCGATTCAAAGTTTTTAGATGAGCATAGTTGACGGACTTGATTATTTCTGTCAGTGTCGAAAGTGCTACAGAGTATTTCTTCGAAGTCACTGACTTTGCGTCATCCATATCTGCTGCCTCAACACTTTGAGTGAAATTTAAAACCTGAGATGTGGCTATTTCGGATTTACTTATTAGTGTTGTGATCGCATTAGAATGCACACTCATGCTTGAATTATTTGACGTTTCTTTACATCTCGTAGTGGTTCTCTCCTTGGTCGCATCTTCGAGCTCGTCTGCAGCGCGCGGGGCGGGCGTGCCCGGGGCGGGCGTGCCCGGGGCGCGGAATCGAGGGCTCGTGCTGGATATTGGACCCAGCATTTCATCGCCGGTAAGATGGGGCTCGATGCTTTGAGTTGTTGTATTATTTTGAATTGGCTTAGTTGTCAAAACAATTTCATTTGACTGTAGGACACTTGGATGATCCGACCGTTGCGACGTCGGGTGCGTGCGAGATGTGTTGTGACAGGCTCCACTCTCAGTGTCTTCACACTCGTAGGGCGATTGTATCGTTGGCATTTTAGATCCAGTTGTATGTGTGTATGTAAGTTTGATTTTATCCTGCGCCGTTGCAGCGATTTCCTGAGATGTGCTGCGACTCCCAATTGTTTTGTAAGAGCGATCCGGCACACCGGTCGGATCTGCGGTCGGAAGCGGCAATGTACTGTTCGCGGTATTTTCGGAAGTTCTTCTTTCAATCCCCTTTTTATCATAGCTTTCATTTGGATACATTGTTTTTACATCTGCAATAGAATTAGCCGCCTGAGTTATTTTGAAAAAGTTATTGTAAATACGATTTGCTCGTTTAGTGGCTTTAAAAAACGTAGGAAAATTTACTGCGGAACCCTTCTTCGTTTTATAATTACGTATTTCATCTACATTGTACTGGTCGAGATCGTGTGTGCGGTCGCGCAGCGCTCGGCGGGAACTCCGAGGAAGGTCAATACGACCGCGCGTGTGGTCTACGATGTCAATTACCCGAGCTACCTTCCATTTGGACACAGCCAGTGTTCGCGCCGACGCAGATATATCAATTGTATTTGTATGTCGTAGCTTTGAGGAAGGCGTTTTATTTGATTTCATTTTCTTCGTTGTAGTTAAAAATACTGAATCACCACCAACATGAAGTGCATTTGGTTGTCCGTCGGCCGACGTCGCTGGACTGACTGTTTCCTTTGATTTTAGCCGAAGTTGAGGAGTTAGTGGCATATCTATTAAATTATATGAAAGAGTGAAGTCATCCGAAGCAGTGAACATATTTCTTGTTTTCATTTGTTTTGTGTTATTGAAAATTTCCATAAAAGTGTTGGTGTTTCCACGTTTGGGCGATACATGTCTTCCGATAGCTTTCGTTTTATTTTCTATCGTCTCAGTTGGAAGCTCGCTACTTGTTACATTACCGTTTAGTAAAGCCGTCGAGTTCATTTGTTGGCCAACCAAAGACGAGGTATATTTAGTGTGGTTACTCAGGCTGCTGGTTTGGAAGAAGAAATTGTTTTCAACGGTCAAATATTTGTCTTTGAGATTCGAGGAGTCAGTTGCTTCGATCATTCTAGAAACATTATCCGAAGTGTATTTTGTTTCGTCCACGTAAAACGGTGTGTATTTGGAAAACCTACCTTTGGTGAATATTTCGTTAGTTGTTAAATTTTTTATCTTAGTTTTAAAATAAGATTCCTCGATCGCATTTCTAAAAGTGTTGTCTCTCTGATGTGTCGTCTTTATAACATTGTTTTTCTTGGTTGTCAGCACGGACCGGTCGCCTGGTGTTGCGCCGGCGGCGGCGAGCTTGTTGTGGCTATTCATATCTGTTGTTCTCGATGTTGGTAGGAACATCGGACGTTTTATTTCAGTTTTTTCAAAAGCTAATTTGGTTTTAGTATATTTTAAACTTGATTTCGTCTGTGTCTTTGCTCGATTGTGAGGAAACTTAACTCCATTACCACTATCTATATACACGACTTTGATTTCCTTTCTTATAGTGTTTTTAAAGGTGTCAAATGTGGAGGTAACAGGCGGTGGGTCGGGGAACTTTGGTATTTGTGGCAAGACAACTGTTTCCGTATTATTTTCCAAAGTGTGAGTTCGGTAACTAGATCTACCTTTATCTTCATGTAAGGTGAGATTGGAAGGGTTGTAGTAAGTACGAAGGGATACAGTTGTGGTTTTTGTTTCTTCAAGTCTTGATGTGGAAATTGGATATCTTTCACTGGTGTTGAAGGTCAGCACCCTGGCTTGATTGTTACGAGATTTAAAATCATTACCAAGTTGATTAAATATAGACTTGGTGTCATTTTTTTTGTAGCGTACGCGAAGGCTAGAGGTTGTAGCAACAGACTGCGCCGACAGTAATTGCGGTGTCGGTAGAGAGAAAGCCGCCCGAGTAACATTTTGGGCGTTGAGCGGTGCAGTCACCCGGCGCGCCGCAGCCGCAACATTGGGAATGGGGTAACTATAGCTGTTACTTTGTGTCACTAACTTTGTGTCATTATCAGACCTTGAAAAGCCGACAGCAATACTTCCCCGAGTAGTGCTCGTTTCTCTCTTAGTGTGGTTATCAAAGTACTTATACCCCGAAATGGTCGCCGGATGCAGAACAGTCGGTCTGCGTGGCGAGGCTGTCTTATCCGACGAATCGTAAAAACTTTGCGATGGGGTTATTGTGTCTTTTTGTTTTATTTGTTTCTGTGCTTTTCCAAAGTCAATAGGGCTGGTTGGGAGCACGGTACTAGTTCGTAGATTCAAGTGACTGTTTATCTTTATGTTGCTCACGACCGATGTCGTGGTAGCTTCAACTGCAGCGGCGTTCCTGCTGTCCGCGCTCTTGACCGCGGCCGTCGCCCCCGAAGTATCGTTCAACGATGTTATTTTACTTTCTCGAGAATGCATTGTATAGTTCTGTGCTCCTTTCTTTTTTTGTATTTCCTTTTGATTATTTCCTTTCATAAAACGTTTAGGTAATTGTGATTTTATACTTAATGTAAGGCTTCTATTCCGCCAACTGCTCCGCGGCACCGCTGTTCCCGCCGGCGGCGCGGCTTCCCTTGAACTGTCAGTCCTAGCAAGTCTAGTTACATTATAAGAAGTAGAATCGATGTCGCGGGATGTCGGAGAATTCACTTTCAAGTGCTGAAATTGCTTGTTTGGTTTTAGTGTTGTTAAAAAAGATGGGGAAGTAGTAGTGACTCGATCGCTCTTCGTTGAACTTAATCCCTTGGATTTTTGTAAGGTGTCATATGTTACGTTCGCGGTGGTCCATCGTTTGGTTATTTTATTTACGTTGGCATTCCGCGGGGTCAAGGAGTTCACCGGGAGAGATTCATAATAAACTTCATTTAGGACGTCGAGCGGTGACGTGCCTTGAAATGTTTTTAAATATGAATGATTGCTTCCTCCAGAAGTGAACTTGTCTGTGAACACGTTGTCAACGCCGCTCGTCGTGGGACGCAGCGTTCTACTTCTTGGATTGTTTGTGGGACGATTATATCTTATTTCATTTTTAATTTCGTTATTTTTTTTGCTGTCGGCAAGAGGCTCTGTTGTGTCTGTTGCACTCAATGGAAATTTACGTTCACTCTTCGTGTCCGGTCGCTGCGTTTGGACCGAAGTGGAAGTATGCGTTTCTATAGGATCAGTCGTCCAGGAACCGGCATCCAACTTCGATCCAGTAGGTTGTTGCGGGGGAACCGGAGCATACGATGCGTTTTTAAGTTCGGTGTAATTGGATTTGATGTAGTTGTACGGAGAGAATTCTTTGACGGTGGTGTTGGACCACAAGTCATAATTACAGACTTTCAAATATATTCTTTCTGCTTCTACTGTGTTAGGTACCTTGTCGTCGGTCGCAGCCGCGCGCTCGGCGCCTGCCGACCCTGCCTGGCCGTGTCGCGGTGCACCGGATGTGTCGCGAGTCGCAAGCGAGCTGCTATTGCTTGTTATTTCGTTCTCATCGTTCGCTAATTTGTTTCGTTTGGAAGTCATTAACTTTTTGTAATGATATGTAAAATGTCTGTCGGAAATGTCGGTCGATCGATTTCTATGGTCTCCCACGAGATTAGAGTAGTAATGATTCCTATCATTAGTAATTACAACTCCCTCGGTCCTCGCCGTCTCCGCCTTCCCTTGTTTACGCGTCGGCTTTTTGTTGTATATCTGCATCAAGGTTTTAATCTTTGAAACGGCCTCCTTGTATTTGACGAGCTGCTCCCTCCGCTCGCTTTTACCTAAACTAAATTTACTTTCCTCGCCGTCCACATCTTTCATTGAAGTTTCACAAAACGTACTGGTATTATTTTTATAACAACAGAAGTCGCTATATCGCTCGTAGGCGTAATTTGTCGATAGACTCGTGTACACTTTTATTGTCCCACCTTTTCTAATCAATTTAAACGTTTTTGTTAGATTATTTCTTTCACTTTCCAACAGCACCGCGAGCACCGATCTCAAATTGCAGTAAGACACATTCTTTGCGCTCGAAATCTTAGTGTGCTTGGGGTCGTAGGCGGGGTCGATGAAGTCGACGTAGATGTCGCCCTTGTCCTCCAGCGCCGCGCCCATCTCACTCAGCCGCACCGCCCCCGATTCCGCTTTTGCTTTCAAAGGCTTAGATAGATTGAGCGTTATGATAATGATGACGGACCTGCGCGCGGTCCTGTCGAACGTCTGCGGCTTCTCGTACAAATTGTACTTCTTGATTTCGTATTTGTGTCGGTCCTTGGATCCGATCAATATGTCGTACATTATTGTTTTAAATTTAGATTTCAGCTGATCATCCACAAAAGATTCTTCATACTTGCGCACGAAATCGAAACGAGAACATTCTTTAATGTTTTCAGTGGCCTGAGGCAAAGTAACATCGGAGAGTTGCAGCGGCAGGTCGTGGCACGCCCCGGCGTACATGGTCTTGTAGTGGGCCAGGTCCTCGTCGGCAGCCGCCTCGGGCTCAGAAAAAACATTGTCATTTCTATTTATAACATTCACATGCTTTTCGTTTAAAGCGTCGCGGACACACGCGCACAAGTTGCTCAAGATGGTTGAGGTGACATTCATTAAAACGTCCTCGTCGGTCGCGGCGTCGATGGTCTTGAGGACGTGCGCGAGCAGCTTGGTGTCCTCGGCGGCTGCATCTCCGGCGCCGGCGCCTCCGCTCGCCACGTTTACAACTCCGCCGCTCCATGTCAGCACCACCGAAAGCAACACTCTAATTTTGTAGCTCATTATTGAGCAAGAAATGTTTTATTTTCCGAGGAAGCATGTTGACTTTAGGCTTCCGCAGCTCGCGATCGCCCGGTGCAAACAACGGACCCACAGATGTTATTGTTTGCGGCCTTTACAATGGGAGATGTTTGCGGAGAGCCGATAAGCACCAGTGCGCCGCGGCACGCCCGCGGCCGTAGCGTGCCAGATACAAAAACGGTCCTTTGTAGTTAACTTGTATAGAAATTTAAAGCAAACAATTATTTCTGTTTGTCACGTTGTTACCCCTGTTCGTCTGTTCGTCACCGACGTCGACGTGCCCGTGTATGTGTGCACGTGAGTCGTACTCAATATGTGATAAGTCAAAAAGTTCTATTCAAAATGGTGTCCGCAGAAACTTACCCAGTTATCCATTTTCATCTGGCGCTCCCGCAACACCTCCTGGAGCCTAGGCCCTTGGTCCGCTAAAAAATCCTGCACGAGCGCTCGGGTCTGCGCCAGTTGGTGTGGGGGTACGAGGACCGCCGCGTATTCCAGGTACGTGTCCATGGTTGCCTGCAGCTCCGGCACCGGCAGCTTCGGCAGCTGAAGGTTCTACAAGAGTAGCTCACGGTGAAACGGGCGTCGGGCCGCATACTCCAAGGCGGCGGGGTGAAATCTACCTGGAAGTCCTCGTGATCCGCGCCGTCCGCGCCGTCCGGCTGCACGCCCAGCCAGCGCCGTGGCAGCGAGAGCAGCGATTCGCCCCATGCTGAAACAAATCTCCTGCATGTTTACACCGCGCTGCCGTGAGAGCGCGCGGGAGAAACACTCACACATACATAGCAGCTATTTCAATAAAAAAAACAGAAGCAATAAAGGTTGTGGAGTTACGACCGGTTCGACTTTACAAAAGAAGAAGTAACGTCTATTTGCGTTATTCAAGTATTGACTTGTTATCATAGAAGCGAATGATCGTTGCAGCGGCGCCCCGCCGTCACGCTCACAGACACCAATTGCAGGATAAACCAATAGGACCTCCGCCGTGGAGCTGCGGCCCGTCTGGTGGGAAGTATATATATTGATATATACAGATAAATAAAATTTGAGTGTCTGGTTGGAACATACCTACTTGAAAAAGTTTCAGACGTACCTACCTCTAAAAGCTTTCGAAATTGAGCTCCGTGTAGTCAAAAAGAGCATAGCCGGAGCTCGCGGGTCGCGGCGGCGCGCTGCCTAATGACGCGGGTCGCGGCGGCGCGCTGCCTAATGACAGGTCCGTTCCGCCACTTCACACTTATGTGTCTTTTAATGGGGATACCATTTCATATGAAGTTTTCTTTGTTCAGATTCCGGTGAACTTTCTAGTGAATTAGGGGGAGCCTGAAATATCACTACGCGGTGACGAAAAATTTTCAAGCCGAGCTTTCTCAACTATTGTATTTGGAAGAAATTGCTACGTGTGGTTTATATTTCTTGGAAAAGCGTCGTACGGGGCGTACGGGGTGTGCGGGGTGTGCGGGGGGCGCGGGGCACGGTGTGCGGCGCAGGTGCGCACTATCGATCGCCGCAGGTGCGCCGCCCTCTCCCCGCGGCACAACACGCACACACGCTACATGCGATCACATCACCCCGTACGATACTTTCATGCGGGCCGAGTGGAGGCTGAGGTGGTGGCGCGGAGGGCTTTGTCGCAATGTTCCTGCGTTGGTCACGGTCGTGGCTAGAGTCAAACCTGGATAAACGCAGTTCCTGCCTGACCGTGACTCTTGGCAGCGGTGGGCTGTCAGCACTCAACATAAGTGCATTCGTTATTTTTATAAAGCTTTTGTGTGCATAAGCGCAGGCTCTGATCGAAGAATCTGATTTGTAAGGACCAACGTCTCCTTAGCTGACGTTCGCGTTTTCGATGTATTATTATATCGTCGTAATACTATAGCACGGGCCAGCGGCAGCTCAGCCCCGGCAGGGCGGAGGCCGGCCTCGCGATGTACCGGTGCCGTCTGCCGAGCTGCCGCTGTCGTGTTGGATAAAGTAAATCATGTGAAATATAAATCAAACTGTCATCATCCTAACATCCCACCCTCACAGTCTGCACTAAGTCCCTAAGAAATAGTGTCCATTTCATCTCAGAGGGAATAGTTAATACAACTTTGTAATTTGCGGTGGTCCCCCCCGCAGCCCGCAGCCCACTCCCGTGCCGAGTAGAGGCCCCTGATCCCCTCCCCCTACCCACACTCGCAAACACGTTACCGTATTAAAAGTAGTTTGTACATCAAAGAGATGTCGGAGTTTGGAAAGTTCACTTCCGTGGCTCAGAAGGGGGCGCCGGTATTTGGCATTTAGAAATTGCATTGCGAGACCGAGCGGAGCGCGGCGCACCGGACACTGCCAAGTGAGGTCATTTGTCATAAAGTCACATAAGCAATGCTGTAAAGTGCCTTCATAAAACAGCAGCAGACTGATATGTGCAAGTATGCGTAGTGTACGGTAGGCACGTGCACGTGCACGGACACGCGGCCGCCGGCGCGAGCGGACTGACATTTTTTTGTGCTTCATGGGCTAATCTATCAGTCAATTTATAATATTTCTCACTAAAACATGTTTCAAATTAACTTGATGTGACTGTCTCTCGCACCCTGAACTGTCACATTTAATTTTGAATATGTTTGTAATTAAAAATTCTTACTTATTTTTATAATTCCAGTTAAATGATGAAGAATGTTCTTTTGAAGTTAAATAAGAGGTCTGAAGTGGATCCTCCGGGCGGGGAGCGGGCGTTGAGCGGGCGCGATGCGGGGCGGGTTGGGGGAGGGGTTCATAATTAAATGTAACCAACATTATGATGTTTTTTTAGACGAATGTCTGCTAATTTGTTTAACTAAAAGATTTTACCAATCCCGTATGTATGTTGCAATACAATATTTGCGTATTATATACTACGGTTAGAACATTCAATGGCAAGGTTAGCATCCTTTACTTTTGAAAACTTGACCCCCTCCGCATCGTTGATAACCCTCCGGCGAGTCGAGCGAAAAAGTGAAGGTTATTGTTGCACCACCGTGGCGCCACCTCGCTCACGATCGATCACCAATTCCTGTTTACTAAAGTCGTAGATGTGCTACGAAATCGCGTAGCTAAGCTACGACGTTTCGATTTGTTATTATATAATTGACATATGGTCGAGGCTCGAGGCTGTCAATTGAACATGAAGAGTCATATGTGACTGTGTATGGTCGGCGGCGCCGAGGGCGCTGGTGGCGCTGGCGGCGCTGGCGGCGCTGGCGGCGCCTGT
This sequence comes from Papilio gigon, assembly GCA_027563995.1. Lineage (NCBI taxonomy): Eukaryota > Metazoa > Arthropoda > Insecta > Lepidoptera > Papilionidae > Papilio > Papilio gigon. The sequence continues at coordinate 7,831,563 of JAODUI010000032.1, read as the reverse complement.
GAGACTGTGATACAAACAGCACTTTTTGTCAAGTCCCTGGTTTCCTTTAAACTGGTTTAACGAAGACAATCATTATGTTTACTTCAAGCTGAATAACCGAGGCGGCCGCGGACAAGCGAATCATTAATGAGTCCAGATGAGATAGTTCTGTCCTAGTTGTAACACTCGCGTTACGCCGGAGGCCATTTGAAATATCGGGGATAGATTGATGCATAGTCCTCTGTCGGCGACGGCCGCGGCGGGTGGTGCGATGCTGAAGGTCGTCCGTTGCCGTGGCGACGCGCCTTTGCAAACACTCGCACCTCTGCCAATAATGTAGCCGTGTTTTTTTGTTTTCCTTTTTATGAAATGTTAGTAGATTTTTATTAATTTACTAATGTTTCTTGAGACCATTGCTGGTAAGCTTGAATAAACTTGTGTTAGGATATGGTCCACGACAATTGGCGAATGGCCGGATTCGAACCCACGACCGTTAGAACGGTAGTCCGTACCTTCAAACATTAGGCTATTGGCGCTTCGCCAGTTACAACTGCGCTTAAACAAAACGCGGCCAAATAGGCGCCCTCTGAAATGTGATGATGCGAACTTGTGATGTAATAAATACGCGCGTGTCACGAAGCAACGGTCGTTTGTGTGTCAATATCACGCTGATGTAAAAATAAAATATCTTTATTGCTTCCAATATGTTTGCATAACGTAGAGGAGGCTCCGTCTCCTGCGGCGCGCGGCCGCCGCTCCGGACCCGATGTGTGTGAGGGTGTTGGGATAACAGCCGACCTATGTCTGTACTTTATAATTGCTAAATTATTTGTGTTCCTGTGCGTGTTTCCGCAGCATTTTGCGTACTTCTTTAATTAATGATAATTCAACATTGCTACGTCTGTGTGAGGCTGTGCTGGCGTGGCATGACGCAAGGACAGTGCGTTAGAGTTGTAACACCTTTGGGCAAGGCTACATTATTAGACATAACAACACTACTAAGTTGGAGTGCACATTTTGGTACTCTGAGTATTGGTCGTGCGAGGTAGGAGTCTTTGGCAAGTTCTTTTCCCATCCGTGTCGTTAGTTGTTCAAGAGAGCCGGCTCACGGCGGCGCGGCGGCGGCGGCGGCGGCGGCGGCGGCGGCGGCGGACAAATTTAGCATCTCGAATGAAGAGCGGCGCGCCTTGTTAAATTCTCACGGCCCCCCGCTCGCCGGCCGCGCGCCTCGTTAGCCACGTGCGCGCTTTGTGCCGCCCGAGCCCGGCTCCCCGAATTGAAAGGGTGCGATGGAAAGGAAAACGTTTTTTTTCCTTAATACCTTTGAGCGCTGTAGTTCAGCGGTTGAGCGCCCGGCCTACAGTGTGACGATTGAGGTTTGATTTTTAGATTGTTATAAAGTGATACTCGTTAGTTTGGTGCGCATCTATTGTCCGCGACACGAGGCGTCGCGGGCAAGTTCATTTACAAGTTGCGTTATTATAAAATGTTACATTGTTTGATCTCGCACTCATGTCATACTCCAATGTGATCAGTTTTGCAACTGTAATGAATCGCAAGGTCCCGGCTGGTCAAGCTGCGCGAGCTGTTCCGAGTGCATTTCTCTCGTCTCCAACTAAACTTTATGGTATTATGAAAAAATACTTTCTGAGTCAAGGTTTGCTTCAGCCGACGGCACAAAACCATTGTCTTTACGACCACTCAATAGAGAATAGACTTGGAGATGGTAGGGGCCGATAAGGACTCACCCGACCTGCTCCCTGCTCACGGCCACTACACGTGAGGGCCCTCGCGGCGCCGTGCCCCACGCCGTGGGCCGTACATTGTTATGTTTCTTCTCGTAGGTCAATGGGGTCACAATTGATAGGCTATATTTGCACTAGCTGTACGAGGATTGTTTGCGCTTACCCTAACGTCTTTTTCTGGTTTAACACTTTGATCAAGACACGAAGAATCTTAGAAGTTGTGATTCACATGTCACTAGGAACAACTTTCTGCGTATTTCTTGTTCCTCTATAAAAAGATACCTTTTTATTACTGACAATTGTATTATTTCTTCAGATAACATTAAAAAGCAAAGTTCGTTTCTGTGGAGAGTTACAATGAATCCAAAACCGGCGGGTGAGTGCGAGTGCGAGGGCGAGGGCGAGGGCGAGTGCGAGGGCGAGTGCGGAGCACGCAGCACTCAGTAATTTGACTAATTGCCTCCGCACCGCTTCCCCCTCACCTTTGCCTCCAGGTGCACCGCGATCAGCAGGACGCCCGCTAGTTGAATTTGAACTCAAAGCCCTGCGATTAAGCGGGAATTTAACTTGCACGTTTTTAAATAAATATAATCTTCGCCTTAGACGAAAAATAAACACGGGTCGAGTAACAAAAATGTTCTGCCTTTGTGTAAAGTGCCACGAAGGAATCGTTGTGCGGCGCGGGAAACACACTTGGAGAGACGTTATCCTGCGTTCATTTGTTTGTGTGTAACAGTAATGGTGACTCAGCTCGAAGCCGGCGCGCCGCAGCGCGAGGGGAGGGACACTTGCGGGGGAGGAGCGGCGCGCATTAAAACTGCAGCAGCTCGGTTGTAACAAGTTTATTCGATCACTGAATTAGCTCTGCCCACTGCCCACTGACACCTACATACAATATATTCGGTTACAATGTTACATTAACGTCGCCACGTCTAGCGCTAACAACACTGTCGCTACAGTTGCCGTGAACATTACATTAAACAAAGTCGAAAAACTATTCTAATCGTACGAAATAGAATAATTCTCGTATTTAAGGACTTACGTCACCATTTTAGGACAATGGATATTGCATTGTTCAGCGCCGCGTTAACTAGACAACTAGACATCCTAAAATATTTCACAAACTTGATATTATTTTTGTCACTTATTATAGTTTTGATCCATCACCGACGAACGACGCGCAATTTTTGCAATATTTTAGGATTTCGGAACATTTATATTAGATGAACTGAAATTTACAAGCACTTTGTATTTGACTGATGCATTACACGGGCGGGTGAAAGAGAGCAGCCCTCGTAGGCAGCTACCGAGTCAGACCGCGGCCGGGGCACGCGAAACGCGCGCCGGCTGCTCACTGACCACCTAAATTATCTGACGAGTGTTTACATTAACAAACAGACAAACAAACTCTACTATACTAATCTACGAGATATAATCAATATTTATAAATACCTAAAAACTATTAATAATTTAAACAATGTAGGTACTTCACGAGATAAACTTTTTAAATTGTAATAAAAGTATGACATGAATACGTTGCTCGCGTGACTGCGTCACGCGCGTCACGTGGTTACCGTCCATTCCGCTGGCGGTAAACTGATTCATAACACACAATCATCCTCTTTTCTCTTTAAAAATAGCGATAACAATATGTGTGCGGGGCCGCGCCGGCGGGGGGCGCCGCTGCTCGGCGGACGCGGCGGAATAACTTACAATATGTGCTCACTTTATTTCTTTTCAAATTAGCTTTATTACATTTGCGTGGATTTTAAGAAAGTTAATAATCATTTACTATTCAAATAGCTATTTACATGAAACGCTAATTCAATTGTTCGAATGAGGTATCCTTGTTAATGAAGGGAAATATTTAAATGTTCTTACATATCTCACTCAGTAACTAAAGAGAAGATTTCACTCGTTTCCAACGAAGGATAATGTGTGAGGGAAGTCAAGACTAACTGGTATCCTATCCTAGCGACTTATCCGAGCTGCACGGTTGCTTTTGTAACATTCAACGTAGAACAGCCCGAGCACACGCGCGACGCGGCGAGCGGTGGCGCTTGCGCACCTGCGTAGCCTAATCACAATGACGCCACTGGTTGGTTGGACTGAAACTGTTGAGATAAAAACTGCTGCTGACAACTTTATCACTTCTATCGTTCTTGTAGGGTGTCTATTATGATTCGACAGGAGTGCAGGCGCGCAAGGAGCAGGCTCGCTTGGAGAGAGATAGTGAGAGAACAATTAACAAGATGCTACGATATTTTGTAAAGTTCGCTGGTGCTGAGTGCGCCGCGCGGCTCTCTATATTTACATGAATATTGCTTGAAGTGGGCATTGCCTGCCTGTGCCAAGGGCTACATTATAATATTACATTAGTTCATTAAAGTAGACGAGGCGACGCGGCGACGCGGCCGCTGCGCGGGCGACCAATGTCGGTACAATATTGCAGTTACATTAAATAGCCTCACATTAATTTCTCTAATACCATTTATAATATTTATATTCTTAACCTCGTAATGATCATTGAAACGTGATACTTCAATGAATAGTGCGGCGTAATGACGAGTTACATTTATATATTTATAGTTAATTACTATTTATATATTAACTTATGTTTTTTCTTACGAATAATCAATTATAACAATAATGAATTGACGTCACATAAGTAAATAAGAATAAAATAAGATGGTTAGTTCCGAATGTGCGGGACGAGGCCGCGCCCTCGCCTCGACGCCCGCGATCCCTTGCTGATGGGTGATTAGAATTATCATAGAATGAATTACAAGTATGGTGAAGAGCTAGGAGAGTGCAGTCACGAACGAGAATACGACGAGTCTCCGCCACGAGCCGCCACGAGCCGTCGGACACCTCCACGACAGGTACGAGGTCAGAACGTCTGACTTTCAAGCAGGTTCGTGGCTCCTGTTCGAGAATGGAGTCAATTCATTGTAAATGGATCGCAGCCTCATTTATAATTAATTTTTGCTTAATTATTGTGACTTCGCTCGTTTGACCGATTTGACTAACATGAATTATAGTATATTCGTTCGTGACTGTACATGCGGTTCGTGACTGTACAGCGGTACAATAGTTAAGAACTAACGGACGGGACACACAGATGTAAGACCAGAACTAACCGTAAACCTTCAGTTGTACACGAACGCACATGTAGGGTACGACTAACGACTGACTGCAGTCCAGCGTTCGAGCCCGGCGCGCACTTGGACACGTGTAAACTCACACCGTTTGTGTTCTAGTGTGGACTTGTTTTCTCCAGCAGTACTCCATGGCAGGATTCAGTCGCTGGACTAGAGCGATGTAGAGTGGGTGCAACTGTAGCAATTACCGAATTTAAATAACATGTTTGAACAAAGTCTACGACACGTTGAACACAATGTTAGTTCGACCTACACTGAGCCTACCGTCAGTTTAGTTGTCATCAAATAAATACAACGCGAAAGGTTTCCGGTCAGCTCGCTGCGGACACGCGCACACTGACACTGCGCTACGTAGGGGCACACGATACAGCTCAGCTACACAAGGAAACTTTAAAGAATGCAAGTAGCGCTGGCGGCCACGCGCGCTCTACGCGTTTCCTGTTTCAACTTGGGCATCTTTACTAACCGGAAGTTCGTTTTTTATCTCTCAAAAGTTATCATTTATACACTTGTTTTAAAGCATGTTTATTTTTTCAATATTCGAGGCCATATGATATGTAGAGTTACAAGAAGCACGTAGGCGGCTGCGCCGGCGCACCGTCTACAGACTTACAAATATTTCAATTGTGAAAAGGTGAGCGTGTTCACATAAAGCGTTCAGAACATATATATAGATAAATCTAAATTATTATAAAATAAAATTGTACGGAAAATATTTAGCGCTTGTGCGTTTCCTTTATACTTCTAGATGTACTTATATGTTATCTTAGATATGTATGTGAGACGAATATAGATAGTTGGTGGCTTTTGTAAAACCCAACGCTGCGAGCGCAGCGCGTCGCGCGGCGCGGACCGCTCCAGGTGCGATGAGGTCCTCTGCGCTGCCTACATAGACTCTGTCAAATAGTTACACAATACAACTTTCTCTTACCACAATGTCTAATAATTTATCGAAAACCCTAAAATCTAAAAATGTAAAGTATAATAAAGTGGGTATACATACAACACTAGCACGAAATTGTATATCTCCTTACAACTAGCGATATGTCTGCGAAATGTCGGCTCGGTCGCTGCGGGGTGCGGGGTGCGAGCG
>JAODUI010000032.1:7810261-7825485 GCA_027563995.1 Papilio gigon | reverse complement strand
GAGGCGGCTGCCCGAGTCCATTGGAAGTATGTATGGACAAGGGGTGGTCGAATATACGCAAGGAAAGACGATGGTATAGGAGCCGCGCCGCGACGCTCGCCGGCCCTTGCAGCCGCACACAAGCTCACGAAAATTGCATTTAACGACAATACAAACAATTTTACAATCCAAATATTTTGATATAATATCTTAAAGATTACGAATGTGCCGACGCCGAGTCCGCGTCCGTCCGCAACCGCCACCTCTCCAGGCGGTGACGTTAAGTTGCTCTCAAAAGTGTTTCAAGTAATTAGAGGTATGTACTCTGGAGATTAGCAATTAAATAAAAACATATTAATTAATTTATTTGAAACAAGGCGTCAACAAGCTTCCATTAAAAAGAAAATTCACAACTTGCCGGCGATCACATCGAAAGCGTTACCTCACGTTACAATATTCTACTAATTAATTGAATTTCGGGAGAATTTGACACGAAAATTGACTCTAAACTTACAATTAACGCGGCGACCGCGGCGGAGCGCCCGCCGGGCTGGGGGCGCAGCGTCGGCCGCGGCCCCCGGCTTTAACCTAACGTAATTCGTAAAGTGCGACGGTGTGATGTGGCGGCCGAGGCTGACCGTGCAACCATCGAACTATATATATATCGGTATATCGACACCGGTAGTTTGTGCGAAACGAATAGTTTGGACTCGAAGGCTCGCCACATCCGCGAGCGAACTCTGACAGGCCAGTGTGCAGGAGTTCCACTCGCACCAAGCAAACGAAGCGCACTGTGGCTGTACCGAACGGTATACGGTATCCGCCGCGCCCTCCGCCTTCACCGCGCTCGCACCCCGCCTCTCTGCACAACCTCCTAAACTTTATTCAGGTAGTCCTTCGACTGATACGTCGGGCTCGTCACCTCTCTTGTGCAATTAGCTTAGTTGCTGCGTCCGACCGACACACGTGCACTGCACGCCGCCTGCCGTGCGCGGCGCGGACTCTGTGACTGCGGGTTTGTCGTGAAAACGGCTACCTAAAACAAGTCTTAAACACGTTGCTGTAAACGTGGGGCGTATTTAAAGACTTTTGTACATCATTCGGCCGGTATATTCTCGTCACCAAATCGCTAAGTGTCAAACCAGTCACGTCGTTTTATCTTTTTGCTTAAGGCTACCCACGCTGTCACACCGACCGCGCCATCTATGGTTTCATACAATTTCTTTTGAAATTATCGCTATTGTTGGGCAAATTAATAGTTTGTATTAAGTCCTCTCATTGCACCGGCCCGTGTCTTCAGAGCCCGTGGAGTCAGATATTTTAAAATGTAATATATCATATCAGCGTCGGACAGAAATAGTTTTGCTTGTCTTTGCAAAAAACTACATAGATCTAGTTCCAGGCGCAGACTGCTAGAGGCCGCGTGCGCTGTGCGCCGGGCGGCGTGCGGCGGGGGCGCTTCGGTAACACGGTCAACTCGGCACGTAAGTTCAGAACGACGCACCGAACAACATATTATATATGTACACGGAGGTGACCGCACCTACACCTACACCTACACCTGCACTACACTACACTACACTTACACTTAGACGGTGCATGCGCACGCGCACTATACTAACTGCACTTACGCTACGTGAATCAAAAGATTCTGATATGTCTCGTTACCTTGGTTGCAACTTTATCACAAGTTGATTACAGCTACCTAGCCTACGGTACTAATTGATATGATAATTGATTACGTCGATCCACAATTGATATCGGAGCCTCGCCTGGCGACAAACATCGCTGGCGCAGCGGCACATGCCTTACTAGTCAAATACCTATTGAATATTCACTCCATGTACTGACTGCCAGCCGAGCGCTGGCATCTGTACATACAGACATACATCCACACAGGACCCAACGTAAGCACAACTAGTGCACCAAAACCGTAATAGAGTAGAACAGTGTTTGATACGTGTCATGCATCGTTAATATATCAGAACATTTATGAACGTTGTCACATTACACACACAGCTACACGCGCTTAGGCCTGGCGCATCGCCTTGCAAGTGTGCGGGTCGAGCGCCATCTAGCGGGACCAGCGCCTGCATTGCCATATACATACATACATTTGTCTTAGACAGTTTTTACAGTAAAATATTTCCACTGCAGTCAAAGTTATTCTTCGACGCCTACAATCCTATTCTTAATATATAATAATTAAAGTTTAAATATGTAGATCAATATAACTTTACAAAGAACCTTATTTCATTTTATATGGAATATAACTATAAGAAGGCATAACGAACAGTTGCAGTAAAGGGAGTCATATTTGAACGACACAGCGTCAACAGGAAACTCGTCACGCATGCGCACAAAATGACGTCGATAGCCTGAGAGCGCGCGTACTCGTACTATCTAGATTTGTCAATAGTTCCTTACAGCCCGCACACAACGTTTAGGTTTAGTGTGTATCGGTGCACCGCCGTCATTTTGTGAGCTGTCCCTAAAGGTTAGAAGCGAGCTACGACAGACAACCAGCCGGACTAAAGGACGGCCGCCGGTACGCGCAGCGCAGTGATCGAAGTACTTCTGAATGGGTAAACATTAACTATTACACATTTATAAATACACAACAAGTAAATTTTAAATACAGACAACAACACCGAGGTGAGACGCTCTAGAATCCCTGCCGGAAGGGATTGCGGACCGGGCCCGGGGCGGGGGTGGCGCTCGCGGTGGGCGCAGCCGGCGCTGCGCGGAAGGGGTTGCCGGGCGAGGGCTGCGGTTGCGCGGGCAGCTGGCGCGGCGCAGGCGAGTGCTGTGGAGGCCCCGGCGGCTGCTCGGAGCTCTGACCGTAGTTCTGGTAGCCTTGGTACTGCTCCCCTGCCGCGGTCATGTCCACGTTCGACTCCTGGACTGACTCCGTTTGTCCGGACATGTTGGTGTACTCCAGGTGGTTCTTGAATTTCCCGTTGACCGGTTTTTGGTCCTGCATGCTGTACGTCTGGTACTCCTTGTCGGGCGGATCGGACATCAGGATGTTGGCCTCGTTTTCGAACGGCTTGAAGTCGTAGATGTGCCGCAGGTACATGAGCACGGGCGCGTACAGGAGGTTGCTGAAGGCGATGAAGAGATTCAAGGCCGTGAAGCCGATCATCTCCACCACTTCTCCGGCGATTATGGGCCCCACGGCGTAGGCGAAGGAGTACGATATGTCGGCGATGGCGTATATGCTGCCGTACACGGAGACGTACCGCACGTCGACCAGGTAGCCGAGCGTCGGCAGCAGGGCTGTGTCGATGAGCGCGATCCCAAAACAAATGCCGCAAATAGGTATCATCAACATCTTGTAGGACGTCGCGAAAGGAATTATGAAGCAGCACAGGCCCTCGAGCGCTAAACCGCCGGCGGCCATCAGCCACTGTTGCTGCGGATATTTCCTAGCCATCTTCACCGTTATAATAACCCCGAGGACGTGTGGGAAGAACGCCGGCAGCCATATCATGCCGATCTTCCAATTTTCTTTGGTGAGGTTGTCTTCCATCCACAACGAAATTGTAGGTTCCAAGAACGCTAGCGCCACGTTTGACATCATGAGTGCGCCGGCGCACACCGCGATGTAGGGGTCCATCAGAAGTTTCCATATCGGCGTCCCGCTCGGCTTCGGCTCGTTCGCCTCTTTCATTTGGGTCTTCAAGGGCTTCATGACCAGTAACAGCATAAATCCGTCCATTAAAGAAATAAGTGCGAGGATTAAAAACGGCACCTCCTTCCCGGCAAACTGGTAAAGAGCTCCCCCGAAAGGGGGTGCAACGAGGCATCCGAAGCTGATGAAGGCGAGCGCGATTCCGAGGGCCTTGGAGCGCTCTGCCTCCTCGGTGAACCTGTCGGCTATCATAGCCAGTCCGGAGGTATCGGCAAACGCTGATCCGACTCCTTGCAGACTCCTCGCAAAGAATAACATGCTGTAACTTCGTCCGCAAGCGAATATCGAGGTGGAAAGAAACATTATAATAAGGCCAATCATCATGGGCACGTCGTAGCCGATGCGGTCTATCAAGGCACCAGAGAAAGGGTTTATCATTAGTTGCACTATAGCTTTGGAGGCGAAGAGCACGCCGGTCGCCGAGTCCTGGCCCTCGTGCGACGCCGGTATGATCTGCGTCGGTATTATAGTCCTGTTGCCCTCCTTGATGGGGGCCAGCGTGACGACGTGGTCCATGCCCGCCTCGCCCCACGCGCCGATGTAGCGCAGGTAGTCCGGGATTATGGGCACTATCACCATGTACAGCATGTTGTCCAGCAGTAGAGCGATCGACACTATCACCAGAATGATCTTCCTCTGGGAGGTCGGCTCCTTTATCTTCTCCCATAGGACCTCGCGCACCTCCCGAACCTCCAGGTTTATCACGGGGATTGTGGCGTTGTCGATCCGCTGCCATATCGTCTGCGGGCCCTCCGCCATGTTTGCGTTTTCTCCTCGCTTCTTAACACAATGTTTTATTCTTCTGAAGAGCTTGCAATCATGTTACTAACAACGGCTGCGCGGTGATCGGTCCTTCCTTTCTCCTTTTTAGCAGCTCGCGTCGCTCAGTGAGCATTTGTGTGGCGTCCCGCGCCGCGACACTCGAATGGGACTTCGGAACCTGACAACAAACAGAAATGATCATTGTATTATCATTTCCTTGTACGGAGCGCGGGGGCAGAAGAGGGGGGGGGGAGCGGCATTTGTTATTTCAAAAGGAATTTGAGTCGATCTTTGTTTCTGTTAGTTGCTTGGTTCCTCAGTCCCTTTGATTTGACCGTTTACAGAGTTATAACATTCAAAGACGATTCAGAGTCCTTTTGAACATGGCACCGAAACAACGACATGGCCACGGACCGAGTGCGGGAGTGAGCAACATCACTGAAGCGACACAACAAACATACCTACTCTTTAACATTTCTCCATAACAAACAAGGAGCACCACCGACATTTGTTCGTTTAAAAGTTAAAAGAAAATGCATACTATATTCATTTAGTAATTTAGACAGCAACTCTAACACGAGTTGGACGTTTCATCAAGAACCGAACCCTGGTGTACAGAAGTAAGCAAGTGCTCGCACTCGCGCTCGCACGGCCGCCGCTCCTTGTTATGGAAATTGTGTATTCCGTACTGTATACTCATTTAAATTAGTGCAGAATTCCGAATCACGTGGATGACTCATCTATGAGCAATACAATTTCTGCAAGACATAAATTACCGCGCGAAGCACAGCCAACATACGTCATGTCGTGTCGTGAAGTGAATTGACGTAACGTCGACAACACATTACAGTAATAAATCGGAGAAACGAGTAATTTCTATAAAAGAAATCTTTTCTAATAACTTGTAAGAATTCGGCATTGAACGCTTGATTGGATGACGAGCCATTTCCATCGGAAATCAGAGAGACGAGAGCTCCCCTCGCGGCCGAGGGTTGCGGGCGGGGGAGCGCGCGGGCGGGCGGGGGAGACGCGACACAAATTGGATTTCGGTTAAACAAGTCGTTAGCATCACCGCCGACGTCTTGTGGCCGGGGAACATTGCGACGGAACGCTGCATGTTCGCAAACAAATCTATTTATTTGTGCCGAAGTACCTACAAAGTCTTTGAATTTTATTCAATCTCATCAAAGCTAGACTAGCGAGTAAAGATAATTAAGTACGCGGCATTAGTTCATGTAAATGAATGCAACTAGTTGAGATGTAAAAGGCAAAGGCAAAGTCGGCGACGAGGAGGCGACGTGCAGGCGACGTGCAGGCGCACTGCGCAATCATAGTGGAAATGTAATCAAATTATATCTGGGCAATTGATACAAGTAGGAGTGTGATTAGAGGGGTCACGGGGGCGCGGGGCACATGCTCGCGTGTTTCTTCAAATAAATCCGTGGCAAAGATGCCGAGTGCGGCGGAGCGCGCGCCGAGACGGGGCCAAGGCCGTGTCGAGTGGCCGGGCCGCAGCGCCTTTGAATTTCTACTATATAACCGTAATATTAAATCAATGTTGATATTTTCGTAACACGTGCAAATTGATCGCTTGCACTGACACGTACTCTGTAAACCACTCGTGTTACCTAGCGGAGAGGTGACAGCCGAGTCCGTGTTAACAGTAACTCAGCTGACTGTTTCTATTGCTATCCTGTGCTTGCAATACCCTCTTTAACTTTAGTTGCAGCGCGCGGCTGAAGATCGCAGCAAAATCCTACTCGAAACATCATCGCGACATCAGTAAGGCGTAAAACAGCCCCGCGAGGTGCGTTCAAAATTTGTAATGGCTGACGACCCCCACGGCGTAGCGCCGCGCGTCGCCTGCTGGAGAGCAAGGTGGGGGGACGGCGATGGGGCGCGTGTATGGAAGGTAAACAGTCGTATTAAAATGAAATGAAATTGCAATACTAGCGAGCGCCGCGCCCGGACACGCCTGCGTGCGACACCGGACCGCGGTATAATTATCACGCATTCACATTTATTATATATTCTCATACAACAATACCGCGTTATTTAAGATGATGCTAGAAACCCGCCTGCCTGGCCCACACTTAGAACACACTGACGCGAACGCGCCTGGCTGGATATTTACTGTCCGTCGGTAACAAATTGTCGCTCAATTATTGTATAAAATCATTGGTAAATTTGGAGAAACAATTTTGCCTCCCGGTGTAGTGTCGGCGTCTTCAAAGGCAGGTAAGTTAGGGCGAGTTAATTTGGCTGGGGGAGCGGGCGGCGCCCTGCGGCAGGGCCGCGGGCTTGAGGGTCGCGGACAAGGGGCACCTGCCCGTTCCCGGCGGGCACGGACGAGGGCTTGCCAATAGAATTTTTAAAAAGTTGTCCGGAAAGCTTTTATACGTTCGAATTCCCGATTCGCGAACTTTATAAATACAACAAATATTGTGGGCACAGACGGGAGCGCGCTCGGTGCTCGGTGTCGGCAGGTTGTCGGCAGCTGACATAGTCGCGGCGGCACGCGAGTGCTGTTTAGAAGCCGCCATCGTCGTATCTAGTGCATGTTGCAACCTTCCGACATTTGAATTATCTTAATCAAAATGATTATACTCATCGCTCATAGTGTGCGCGGCGACCGCGAGAGGTATCTTAATCTGCGAGCGCCTTGATCTGCAGCGACCGAGGAGCACGGCTCGGACCATAGACAAGCAGTCGGTACAGCTTTACATCTTCGTATCGTCCAATCCAATCATTAATTAATTAAGTTCCACCAGTCGGTCCAGGTAGGCCTTTGTAGCGTGCGCAACATTTGTTGAATGACAATTCGATTATGACGTGACTAACAACTGAGATTTTGATATTTAGTCATTAAAATGAATCTAACTCCTTTAGTTTATTTACCTAGTATGCTTCACAAAGATCACAAGCAGCGATCTCGTCCCGGATTTAAAGGAAAAAGAAAACACAAGATTGATTGGCTGCGTGACGTGCGGCCGCGACGTAGCGCCGGCCGGCAGCGCGGCCGCGGCGCGCGCCGCACCATGCCGTCAAATCCTTATTCTTGTAAATATAAGAGTCTAAGTACGAAAAGACGAGAGGAAAATAAATTGGTTTTCCTCGCTTTCCATTCGAATGGGGAGAATGGGTAAAACTGGATTATATCGCGGGATTCCCCCGGGGCCGAGCTCAGATAGGGGGCGCGTGCGGGGCCGGGGGCGGAGGAGACGGAGCGCGGCGCACAGTCAAATGTAATCTCGTTTGATAAAGTGTGTGTCATCGCGGCGTGGCGCTAGTGGACGCCGAGCCTGGGATTTATACGAAATCGTAATATTTTTCATATTTTACATCACAAAGAATTTTACTCGTGCCGCTCTCGCCTGTCCACCCCGCACCTGCTCGGCGCGGTGAATTAGTTCGAAACTTTAGCGACTGCTTTAATTACTTCGAAATACATGTGACTGGAAATGTGAGGGCCGCGGTGCGTAGCTGCGCAGGTCGCAGACTTACATTATTTGTAAGATCATGATATTAAAAAGTCAAACCTCAAAAGTCAACACAAAGAAGAACTTTACTACAAAAGCAGCGCTACACTGGAACTTGCGAAGGTCGGCTTAGCATTAGAACAGCGTCCCCCCGGGAGCGTTCGACGACGCGGGGCGAGGTACGACGTGGTAGGAGGGGGGAGGGGGGAAGGTGCCAAAAAGAAAGTGTGCTCTCAGTCGTTCAGCCGACGAGTGCATATTTTTCTCTATTTCAATTCCAGTCGACTCCGTCGCACCAAATCTGACGCCCACAACATCTTGTTTCGGTGTCCGGCACACTGTGCAGCGAACACACAAAGTATAATTTAAAACGTTTTCGAGTTCTCTCAAAATAGAGGAAAATAAAGTTTTCCTCCCTTTGCAAGGTTCATTAGTGCGGCGCGCGCCGGCCGTGCTGCGGGAATCTAATTTAGTGTGTCTGGGCGCCGCTCGGCCGGGCTGCGGCGGGGCGGCGCGCGCTGCAGCCGCCGCAGACTCACTTGTTGTTGATAAAATAACGCGCCGACGATCACCGGACCTCTACACGAACTTTCATTTTCTCTAATGAATTATGAAAATTAAAACATGTCAGGCGACGGAATAATGTCGGTTCTAAAATCTAATGTGTTTTAATTTGTTAGACTTTTTGAGGTAATGATGTGTGCTGGTTCTATCGCGCGTACAAATAATGTTAATTGTCTTTAATGAATTATCGAGTCGTCCTTTAACTAGAACATAACTGCAATTAGAGCTCGTCGCCATCGCGCCTTAAATCTTCGGTTATTGCGAAAACAATTAGTCGCAAATGAATTAAATAATTTCCCGATGAGCAGACACCAGTGCCGAGGTCGGCGGAACACGACGCAGTAAATTGCGCCGCGGAACGAGACGCCGCCGTAATGACCTGGGGGACGTCGACGAGATGAAGCCGTCTCCAGTTCGCTGGGGGAGACGCCTGTATGGGAATTTGAACGCTATGAGGGGTAAGTACAGGCAACAAAACTGCGTGGCAATGGCGGACGTTCCAATGAACTTGTAGGAGACGCGAACGAGCAGGTGTGCGGGGCTGCAGGTGAAATAGGATAGGAAATGTTTGCTCACATATCGTACACATTTTGCTGCAACTTTTGAATATCTCACTTTCACAGATTTGAACTAGTCAATGCACGCGCGCGTGGTACGTGCGTACTCAGAAACGTGGGGAAGCCCACTTTGAACGTGCAACACGTGCATCAGATCAATTAAGTTAAGGAATGTGTCTGCGTGTGGCACTGCAGCAAAGGTCCCCGTGTGCAGTGCGCGGCTGCACGCGATGTTACGTCGCCGGGAGAGAGGCACTCGCCGCACTGGCCGTGCCCCCGGGGTGTCACCGATACATTATAACTTACGTACAAGTGGATACATTTAGCAAGAAACGGACGCGTTCTTCTCGGCGCTTGCAGCTGTCCGTGTGCTGAAACACTGATTAGGGAGAACATTCGAAATCCATAAAGTACTCGAATATAAACGAAACATTTTTGTCAACTTGTGCATCAGCGTTGTGTGAAAAGAATTCAGTTTGTATATCTTCTACAGACAAAAGAAAAATAAATGAAAGTAGGAGCGCGGAAAACGCGCGCCCTCTAGGGGATTCCCACTGGGAAAAAACCATAAAACTTTAGTGTGATACGAACAAAGATAGGAGCGAGGAAAATGGCTTCATAAAAGTGCGGAGCACTTTGGAACCCGCAAAAGACATCGTAACACGCGCGCATACGTGCAGACCTTCTTAAACGTTTCTCCAAAAGACAGAGAGACCAAGTTACATCGGCAGCATCGTCGAAGTTCCGCCAGTTGAAAAGTGGGATGGGAAACAAGATTTGATTTAAAATATTGTGAGAATCTCTTCTATTACAAGTGAGGGTCCTCGGGGGATCGTCCCCTCTCCGACACCGACAAAGTATCGCTTCGTTTTTAAAAACATTAACTACTTATTTTAGGCAAGTCGCGGTGTACGAGTGCTCAGGCGCAGGCGACGTATGGTCAGATCACTGATTCTTATTTTATATATTAAGTTATGTTTGCTTGTATTACGTTTGGTGCGGCACCTCGCCCTCCGTTCCCGTTAAGTACTCTGCTACAAGCTACCAATACTGAGGCAACATTGAGGAATATTCATTAGATAAAATTATAGCACATAAATTCATTATATTAATCGGTGCGTGTGCGCAGTGCAGTGAGTGAGCGGGTGAGGTAAGTGAGGTGGATATAAAGATGATCCAGGCGAGGCCGGGCGCGGCGCTGTGGACGCAGCTAATAGAACAATCGATGCGGCTATTGAATTGTTTCCCCGCGGCAGGACCCCGAGGTGTCGGACAATTTTCTGAGCAAATCGGATGATGAGGGGCGAGGCCCGCGGAGGCGGGCGCGGGCTCGGGACGAGGGGCGAGAGGCGCTATCTCCAGCTATAAATCAGCCGCTACGGCTTGCGGCTAATTCGCCGGGGCTCGGCACATTAGGGCCCCGTACACCGAGGCGATGCGCGCTACTTACACTGGCAGTTGGGTGTTGTCCCTGTATCATGTGTGTCTCGAGGTACTGGACAAATTTTAAAAATCTAACAAAGAAAAATGCACAGTTTGTAAAAGAGGTGAGTTGTGCCCAAATCTCACTTCGACCAGACAGTCTACAAAATATAACGTAACTGCGTAACAACTTTTAATGCCAGGTACGTAAGAATATCTTTACAAATGGAGCGGCTCATTGGAAACTTAATTTACAACACTATTTACACGTTGAGCTTTATTAAGGCGATAGACTGCCGCGGGGGCGCGGGTGCGAGCCGTCTTGCACATAAAAATGTTTTTTGCGTTTCTACCCCAGCTCCCCGCCCTGGTCGCTAGTCATTTCCCGCGCAATTGCACAAACAACTTAGCGCCGATAACAAACTGCTAGCCGGGTCTCGTTTCACTGAACTAATGCTCCCTGCGCAGCGCGTTGTGTGTCTGCCACACCGGTCGTGTATCACTTGCACGCGTCTTCTCGTATACTGTATGCTGTAGTACTCTTGTGGAAATAAAGTACATACATTTAAATACAGAATCTTTAAACAAATAGGCTTGCATTTGACTCACCGACAACGAAAGTTCAAAGTCAGAAGAATTATTTTGGTCAAATTTCGAACAGCACTATGTCAGCGCAGACGGCTGCCTATAATACATGTAAACGATATCTAAGCAACCGATCAACGTGGGTAAGTACAAATACAAATGTCATATTAGTGCAGCAAATATTGATCAGAGGACGACGGGCCGGAGGTCGCTAGAGGGTTGTAAGCTTCCGGCAAACAGCGCGGCCGGTGCCGCGACAAGCCGGCCGCGCGGCGGAACTGATTTGTCAATTGTTACACTTGTACGCGAACAAGCCTAATCCGTGGCGGGCTGAGGCGGCGGCGGGGGTGGGGCTACCCGCGACCGTATTGAGCAGCTCTCTTTGTGCTGCCTCCATTATCTAATGTTTAGCCGATGGTCGTAAGGGCGCACATCCGGGATTCTAATCCGGGTGTATTCAAATTTAATTAATTTCTAAAATTTAATAATAAAAATAGTGTTATAAAATTGAGTTAAAGTTTTAGTGGCAGTAGGCAGTAACAATCGCTCTCAGAAGCTTTCAATGCTCACTAAGGGAGGTCCTTAGTGTAGATTTGGTAAATGTATAGAATCTGTCTTAGACTAAAAAGGCCAAAATGATAATAGATTAGGTACTTTAGTTCACTTGTTTTTTGACATAGCATTCATGTTGGTTTGTTACAAGACGCCACAGTGAGCAGATTTACTTGCATGTACCTGCTGTGAGTATGCAGGCTGCAGAGTGCGGCCGGGCGGAGCGGTGGCAGACTCATGTTCGTTACAATATAGCTTGTCAATCGCAGGTTGAGACGAGGTGGTTCAGGAAGAGGCGGCAGTCGGCAACAAAAGGCCGCTGCAGCGCAACAACAAAAGGCGAAAGGACGTGCGGCGGGCGAGCGGCAGGACCCTCGTGCGCGGACGGTGTCGGGGGTCGGGGGTCAGCTTGCCGCGACCCGCAGTCCCCTGGTAGGCCAGTCGCGTGTTTTGCAGATATTAAAATACAACTTTGGATAGGAGTCTACGCGTGTACGATGAAATAACATGTAACAATAGTTACGCAGTTTTTGTTCAGAAGAGTAGGTACTAAATGTACTATAATATGTTCCGACTGACCAGCTCTAGGCCCAGCGTAACGGACGGACATTCATAGTAACAATTTAGTAATAAATCTGTAAAAAAACGTAGTTACCAAAAACACTCTAAAATTGCATGATTTATATGTGTGCGTCGCTGCCCAGTGTGTTAATAGATTTAAGGACCGATATCGTTTTCGTTATTAGAAGCAGAAATAAATGGAAGACAACCACTGCTAATAGATTCGTGAGGGAGGGGATGGTTTATGAGTCCACCGCAATCCACTCGTTGCCATTGTCGCTCGGGAAGGAACATTAAATTATTATCGGATATGCAGTCGAGCGGCGGCGAGCGGCGGCGGCGGGCGGTGGCGGCGGGCGGCTAGCGGCCGTCATTGTACCGTGCGTGCCAGTTGTAGTGGTGTTGATTGTGTCCGCGTGCCGCAACGGTCCCCAATCGTCGTCGGCGTCAAGGAGTGTGAATGATGCTTAAGTGGCCGTCACAAATCATAAATCTATTGTGATTTGAGCCCCAATTATATCAGTAGCGACTCGAACATTGCTCTGTGATGTTTATAGTATCTGAGAACAATTTTTACTGGGCTTGAGCAAAAACCTTGCGCTTGACGTCGATAAAAAAAAGGTTCAACTCGGAATTTCAAAGTTGAACCAAAAATCATGACATGACCGAAAATGTGTATGTGTAAAATAGTTTAAACACCTGTACTTGCAACCTCGCATTTCGGAATACTACAGCGCGCTTGGCTTAGAACAAAATCAATATTAGCCACCAGCAGCGGCCGGCGGGGCCCGGGGCCGGGCGGGACCTCGCCTCATCCTATTTACCTGCGTAAATCATATACGAGTGTAGCTTTTGTAACGAGACGTTGCTCGAAGGCTGCGAGGCGAAGCGCGGGGCGCTTACTTGTAAATGTTTCAAGGTGTCCTGCGATCTTTTATTCATGACCGCTCGTTACCCGACTGCCTGAGCTTCCCTTAACTCGCGCAGTAAAGAAACGATACAAGTTTCATATAACAAGTACTGTAACAGAAGCATATTGTGGGCTCGGTTGCTTGAGTTAAAATATTGTACATTTTCCAATAATTTCGTTTGTAACAAGTATGTGCGATTCGGCGTACGGTTTCCGTAGCCGGTGGTGCTCCGTGGAGCACCGAGGAACCCCGCGGCGTACAATCAAATATTCATAACGCGACCCCTCGTAGCGCGCCGCCCTACGCCTCACGGTCTACGGCGCTCGGCGTGACGTGCTACGCGCTACACTCCGGAACCTGCTCAATATTTTATAATACTTTGTGTAGTTTATTATTCAATAGTTGCAGGAAACGTTAGTGTCGGATCGAGAACCCCATCGGAGGCGAGCTGGGGTGCTGGCTTCGCTGGCTTCGCGTTTGTTTACTTGTGTCGTGAAAACACTTACAACGGCAATGGTAACTCCTGAGCTATGATTATAACCTTATACGACATAACTTAGGGGAACATAATTAATGTGAAAACATGAAACGACGTCGATGTAGGACTGTACATCACAACATTGTAATTATATTCTTGACGAGGTTGAATCTATTTATGTTGCAAATGTTATAAAACACTTAGCAATAATTACGTAATACCTTCCAATATTCGCCAATTAGTGATAGCAAACTTACGATATCCAGTTACGGAGCAAATTAGGTTGAAAAGGGCGAGGGCGGAGGGGCGAGCGGTGCTGCGGCGCGGGGGGCGATGTCGAGGGGATGTAGATTGGCAAGAGATAACTCGCAACGCGGTGCGAGGCGCGTGGGGCGGCGGTAGGGAGGCGCGGGGAGTCCGCGCTCGGGCGGAAGTAATGAATTGCTTTAATTGTTATTGTACCACAAATGTTTGTGCGTCCAAGAGACATTGTTCCTTTAATATATACATTACTGTGTAGTGTGTGTGTGCGTGTTGTGCACACGCGCAGAGAGCTTACTTGAGACATAATTATGTGTTTTATTTATTCGTCAGAATGACGTTAGCTTCAGGAATGTTAAAATGTTTACGACAAGTTAAAGCCGGATTAACGACAACTAAGTGCAGTTTGTTTTATTAAAAGGTCATATTATAAAACCGCGAGGTGTGGTGACCGCCGCGCAACTAATTGACCCAGTTAGAGGGCGCCACAGCTGCGCTCCGTCGCCGCTCGCCTCGTGCCGCCGCGCCGAGCGTGGAAAGTGCTTAATATTTCCAACGCGAAAAACCTAACGTATCTTATAATAATATGTGTATTATTATAAGATAGTTAGATATCAACACCGTGGTGTTAATAAGACATTGTACTATTATTTCCGTAAATCGGATACACAAAATACTTCAGACTGCTGAAATATACAAAGCGACCTTAGAGCCTTCCCTGAAACCGCATTATGTCAAAATGTAAGTGGTTCACTCCCACCCTTATATAATAATAAAAGCATTATTTTACAAATATTTGTTGATCGTTAGCAGAGCTGCGCGCGCAGGAACTTTAGACCGTCTCACTGCGGGACGAGGCCCAATTTGTGAGGCAAATTGTGTTTGTATAGGGCCGCGTGTTGTGGGCGCGCGCCGGGCCGCGGGACCTTGTTTTCTCGGCATAATCATGTTATGTTTGAAATTCTGCCAGCTGTTTATATGTTGGTATTTATTGAACTAAAAAATCTTTTAAAAGAAAACATGCGTTTCTGACAATGTTGTTCAACAAGAAACTTGGTCACGTTGGAAGATACGAGCGTGTGTCTCGTAGAAAAATAGTGACTATTTCGCCTGAAAGGACTTTAGTTTGGCCTTAAAATGTATAAGAACATAGGAATGGGTAAAAAACATGCGTTTGTATAAAACTGCGTCCAACTTATTGTAGCAAATGTCAAAGAGTCTGTGCGACAGTGTTGTTAGTGGCAGAGGAGGCTGGCGGTGAGCAGCGGCTACTCCACGGCCAGGCTTACGGCGAGGCGCCTACTTGTCTCCCGGTTGGGTTCGTGGTGGGTGTTAGTAGCTACTGGTTGTTGACTGACCTGTGTCTCTGAGCTGCAGCGAGTCGACCTTGTGGCTGAGGTAGCCGCGGAGGGAGGCGGC
>JAODUI010000032.1:7799955-7810161 GCA_027563995.1 Papilio gigon | reverse complement strand
TGTCCCCGCGCAGCGCGCCCCGCAGCCGGCCCAGCAGCGCGCCCGCGCCCTGCGCCGCGCCTTGTCCCGTTCCCGCGCCCTCCACCGTCCCGCGCCCCGAGGGCCGAAACAAACTCCTACCACGAATTCCTTTAACAACTCCTTTCTCTTTCAATACGACGTCTTTTGTCTTATCTTTCCTAGTGTACGTTTGCAGTCGTTGCTTATTTAAATATACGTGATATATTAGTAGGTCTAGGCTAAACTAAGTTCAGTGCGTTGTTTGATATGTATCGGTGTGTGTGGGCCTCAGCGCCGCCTGCGGTGCGCCGCCGGAACTCTGCAACAAACAGCCCGCGGTTACAACCCGCCTCTAACTTGCAAACAATTACTCGGTAACTTGTTATTTTATTAGAAAAACCTGAAAGAGATAACACTTTTTATCTATTACATTGATTCAAGCTGTAGCGCGATGTGCCCGTACTGGGAAGTGTCGCTAAACTGACACCAAACAAAGAAGCCCCGTGGAGGCGTAGCAGTGCTACGGCAGAGCGTAGCCGTGCTACGGACGGGAGGTGCGAGAGTTATATTAAAGTAAATTGTAGTCGTTCTGGACGAGACTGACGCGTTGCATACATCCTTATATTCAAATCGTCTTTCATTTTAGTAACAATTTTATAATCGTGAAAATTAGCACGATTAAAAAGTAGCACAGAGAAGAAAAAGGTCAATTTGGCGACAAAAGTAATTCAGTGAGCTACATTTACGTAGGTAAAGCGGCGGAAGACGTAGCGCGTACTGTTCCGGCCCCAAGATGGCGGCCGGAAGGGCTCCAGCGGCTGTTTCCTGTCGCACACTTCCGATCGCTTTCGGCTATTGCACCGAGATTATTAAACGCCACAAAGGGGATCTTTTTACGTTACTTTGTTCGCTGGAAATCTTGTGAAGATTACAGACTTATAATGTAACAGTTTAAAGAAATTATCAGGTATTCGTAATGGAAAGTCTGTTACTGGCAATTGATCGTTTGCTGCATTAAGTGCGACAGAGATAATTCTGGATGGTTTTGGTACGGGAAACAAGCGCTGGAAAAATACCAAGAAATGCGTTATCACTTCACAAGTTCCGGAGAGCGCGCGGAGCGGCTACACTGGCAGAGCCAAAACCAAAAACAATGAACCAACATTATAAGTTTGCTAAAATCTAATTCTCTTATTTTTTTGTGGTATACATATAGGAATGTTAAAAAAAAGCAAATATACCTGTAAGTGCAATACAGTGAGCGCGGCGGCAGACCGCTGCCAACACAGTGATACGCCGATTTGTTCAAGACGGCGGGAGTGGCCGAATCGATCGTGTCAATTATAATTAAAAAACTATTTTAACAAGACTTGGTAAACATTTTCTAGTAGGATGCGGGTTTCTCAGAAACAATATTGAACACACAAACTCATATAGCAACAGAACCGTACACGCGACAGGGTCGCAACCCCTGGCTGGCGGGCGGCGGCCGCGGACGCTGTCCTGTCCTCAACATCATTTAAAATATCAAAACACCGCCTTGGACCTCCCTTCCAACGAGCACACATTCACACCCACTCTCCTGTTTCTCGCATGCATACATACAGGCACATACACATACATGTATATGACGCAACCGTCTCCTTATGTAACAACTGGCACCAGTTATGTAATGCTACGACGACCAGACACCGCACACTTCACCTCCGCATGAAATCAAACGGCAAACCAAAAACACGGCGAAGTGCAGAAAATGAAAAGAAAACTACAATGGCCGTTTTATAAATATGAAAATATTGACCTTTGATGTGTGCGGCGGGAGCTCGGCACACCTGGCAGCTGCGGGCCCGGACTGAGCAGCGGTGGCCGGCGCCGGGCCCGCGCGCTGGCGCACGCCCCGCGCCGCCATTCGCCGCGCCCCGCCCGTGACGTCACGGCGCCCGGGCCAATGGGGCGCGCCTGAAGCTGAAACGTAGGTATGGGAGGCGATCGGTCGATTGCTAAAAATAGGCCCCGAAGGCTTGGGGCGGTCGATATCCGCCCGCGCCGGCCCGCCGGGTCGCCGCGGCCCGCCGGCCCGTGGCCGTCTCCGCACAGACACCAGCTCCTATTTCTAACTCACAAAGGACAGCTCTCATCGTCCTTTACTTACATTGACAAGCAGAACTACTGCCCGACTACGTCCAGCTCTGACAATTAAAACATAAAGCAGTTTATCTAGTTGTATGGTTCAGAAACAGTTCGTAGACGCGAGAGCCCGCGTTGCAGCGACACTGTTAGCGACACAACATTGCATTTTGTCAGCATTTAGTAAAATGAATAACAGATTTTTTTCTCTGTTATAAAATACTGTGAGTTATTTAATTTCATAAAACTTTGTAGGAAATGTGGTCCTTGTCGTTAGTAATACCTATAGAACAGGTTGAGGCGGTCTTGCTGCAATTGGTGCCGAAGAGGCGATACCGGAGGAGCAGCTCAGCATTAAGCTAACAGGCGGATCAGTCAAGGAACTGACAGCACAGCATCACTCACCCACCAGCAGTTGAGGTACGAACGACTAGGACACGGTTGGACCGTGGCTCGCTCTTCGAGGAAAGGATTACGAGACCTTGTGCGGTGTGCTGCAGACGGCCGAGGCTGCGAGCCGCCGAGGCCGCGCGCCACACAATCGATTATATGATAAAGTAGAGCATGAACCGGCGCAAATCGTTTCGATGATAAGTTTGCTTGAAATATTTTTATTTCCGACCCGGTGTAGATATCACGAAAAAGAAATTGTACGTACGTACGTTGCAATATAAAATTAAAAATATTGTAACCCGCACGAACTGAACTTCGAGTGTAAGGGCGCCCCAACAAGTTTGCCCCCCCTAGTTATGTAAAAAAATGCTCAATCGCTTATTGTATTGCTGCATTAGTCAACAGTTGCGCCAGTGAGACAACGAGCGGGCGGGTGCCGCGGGCGAGTGCTGTAGCTCGCCCAGTGCAGGCGCTGCGCGCGGAACGCTTTGCTAACGTGTGCGACTAATGGATTACTGAGTTACAGGCACGTTACAAGTGTGACGCGCCAGCGGCTCGAGCGCGCCTTCAAGCGCAAGTACATATTACAAATTAGAACAGGTTGAAACTCCTAGCTGAGGGCAACATCGGCGCGTATCGCCGGACCAGCACCGGGCTCACTGCCGCGTGCTCGGCGACTTTCTTGTATGACCTGCTACTGCTACTGTTTGTAATTTATTTGCGAATACTTACATAGATCAAAGTCGATAGCGATATTGACAAATTATAATTGCAAATGTTGGTGCGGTGCAATGGTGCGGCATCGGCGCTCGCCAACTTTTACATTTAGCTAAGCTCATCCCGCGGCCTCGCTTGAATACCAATGAGCGAGTGCGGGCCGCCGGGGAGACCACTTAGGCAAAGGTATCATTTTTGGACGTGATTTTATCGAAAATCAGTCGCGGGAAATTAAAGGCTTTCTGGTTCTACAAATCTAGGTTAGAATCATCGATTTATAAAAAAGCTTGTGTGATGGCTATGACAGCCAGTGATGGCAGCTCAGCAGAACTAACTACCCTGGCTCGGTATGAGCCTGCGTCTCTTCGTCGGGGAACCAAAAATCTGTTTATTAATGGCTGCCTTCAAACAGAGTGTCGAGGGAGGAGAAACTCTTTGGTCGTGAACGTTCAATATAACCTTACCATTTTGGGAAAGGGGAGTGTTATTTTCTGGCAATCATAAAATTGAACGTCAATTTCATAACATTCATGGTACTGTCCGATACTCTTGTCGAAATAACAGTGATGTTGATGGCAACGAGCGACGAGCGCTGCGTCGCTCTTCACAGTCACCAGCTTGAAGTGGAACAACGTAATGCGTAACGTGCACCTGCGACATCAATGTTAGCATTTCAGTAGCAATAATATTAATGAATCGTAAGAGTATCGAAGTATCGTTAAGGCCGCGCTGCCGGCCGCACGAGCGCGGCGCGCGGCGGTGCGGCGGTGCGGGCGGCGGAGGGCGCGATGAGCGCGGGGGGCGCTAGCGGTCGATGGCGGCGCGCCTGCGCCCCCGCCGCGCGTTCCGGATGTAGCCTTAGAGCTTTAGGAATTAAAATTAGATTCCCTAATCCCCGACGCCCCCAGATCTCAATGTTTGATCACTCAGAGTATAGCGCTCCTCATGTTTTATTATTAACTTGTTGAGATCGACTGTGTGCGGACACCCTGTACATGATGACCAAGTTAAGTTTTAAGCAATTATCATCATCAACAACCCCTGTCTGCCCACTGCTGGACATAGGCCTATACCAATGCCCTCCACAGTATGCGGTCCTCCGCAATTATCACTTATACTTAATACTTACATTAATTGGATATTATAAAAACTATGTTGCAGATTAAAATAGTTTTTATTGAAGCAGAGAGCTTGCCCAACATGTGCAACAATACAAAACGTCGTTTGCATCGCAAGAGACACTCCAGTGCGCTGTTCGCGCGCGGCGGCTGCAGTGGGTCTAGCGTCGCGCTGGCCGCCTCCCGACACCCATCTCCGACAGCTCGGCTAGCGACTGCGCCGCCAAGGTTTCAGCCTGAACTACCTTCATTTTCTCAAATCGTGACAGATCTTGTCCCGCTGGTTTGGCGGACAGTTTTTTAATAATAACTTATTATTAGTTGTAACTGAACTACGCAAAACCCACGACACACGTCCAGTTTTAACTGAACAGTCGAAACGTAAAGTTAAAGCTGGGCAAGGGTACGTAAAACTGATAACTGTACAGTGTAGCTGACCACGTACATTTTAAGTTCGTCTGTTCAGTTAAAACTGAACTGAGACTCGGAGACATGATCTTTTAAAATTTGACTGAAACACTCGATAAAACGCTTAGCTCAGTTTCCTCTCGTGTGTTTTTATTAAACAAATTAATCTAATAGCTTACAACTTTTTATGCTATTAGAAGGCACCCGGAGGGGAGGGTAATCTCAGTCGCGACCCGTTTCAACAGGGACCTCCGTTACGCGCGCGCCTCTAACGCGGGGATTACCCGCAAGCCGCGATCGCCCTCCGCTCTCACTGACGCCTTCGACACGGTCATAACTCTTGCTTTTTGTAAATTGGATACCACACCCTTCTGCCTACGAAACCTGACTTACGAGGGGTCGATGCATTGGACATTATAAGTAATGTATGGCGAATACTTTGTTGTATGGAAACGTGGGACTCTCAGATCTAGCGTGTAACATTGGACCTCAGAACATTTAGACTACAACGTGTTCACCGGGAACTTGCGAAAGTAGAGATTTATGAAGACAAGTAACAGTTTTATGCAGCTTCATTAATTGCCAATAATGCCATCTCGCGGCTAACAGTTTTTTTAATACTCCAAAAGTGCGCAGATACTGAGTGTAAAATAAAATTGGAAGGAAGAGCAAACACATTGTGTCCCCTCTGGCGTCGCTTTATTATTCACGCAGTCCGTTTGCTCGCAACTCGGCAGGTAGGGCAGGTAGGGCAAGTAGGGCTAGTAGGGCAGGCGGCACGGGCGGGCTGGAAGGCAGCCCGGCCGCGGCAAAGAACCATGATTCCTCGTTAGCCTTCTTCATTTAGTTTACATTATACCAAAATTAATTTTTTTATTCGTTGTTCTTCCGTGTTTATACTGACGTGTGAAATTACTGTTCGTCAGCGATACACGCAAGTTGTCATTTTTTTTAATATCTATACTGATAGCGTGGAAATTAAGAAAAAAAAAACGATTTTATGTGTATCTAAAAGAACAACAGAAAAAATCCTTTTTATTTGATATAAATAATCTCTGTCTTTTCTAAAATCTCCGTCAAGTTCACTCGCGCAGAAAACACATGGAATTAAATTACTTTTTTTATGAACTAAATAAAAATGCTATTATAAAAAAAAACACATATATCTGCTATCGTGCTTATTAAAAAAACAGGGTAAATTTTGTGATGTGGTAATAATTCGATTCCGCCATTTTGTGACCGGCGACAATTTCCTAAACTGAATCGGATATCTTCTCCAAAATGTCATATAGTCTAATAGTCAACTCATACATTTTTGTTCCGTGTGGCCGATTTCCATTCTCCACGTTAACCTCGTCGCGGATTTCTAATTTATATTCTTCTCTGTTTAAATCAAACAGTTTCTTGTTGTAATTGTGAGATATGAGAGTGTATCCCAGCGCTAGTTTTCTGTCCCTTTCCAGATCCTTATTCCTACATTTTGTTTCCCATTCACATAGCATAACATTCACATTTTCAACCTCTAATAAATATTTAGGAGCAAACTTCGCTACAGTGTGTTCTGTTTCATTATATTTCTCTACATACTGATGTGACACAGTTGTCCAAGCTGGTTTTTCATCAGTCGCGTTCATTTTACCTCTTATTTTATTCGCCAACGTTTGGTTTAATCTTTCATTGAGCCCATTTGATAACTGTACGTCTGCAGCCGTCACAAATCACAATCTTGTATCTTCATTCTTCAGAAACTCTTTAAATTCTTTAGAGTTTATTCCGGGGTATTCATATCACTTGTGCGATCTAGAAATATAAAGAACCAGGTTTTATTTTTATTTTAAGTTATTTGAAAATGCAGATCTGTTCAAATTGAATAACCTTTGTATTTATACGTATGTATGCGTTCAGCCGTACAGCTATCAACACAAGGTCGATGGAACAAAAAAACCTAAAACCAATCCATACTACACCCAATGAGAGAGAACTGTTCAGAGCTTCTTCAGGCACTTGGCATTCAGCACATTATCGACCGCGGCCACGCCCCCTGCGCCGCCCCCCGCGACCCCGCGCCCCGGGCCGCCGCGCAGCCTCCCCCGCTCACACCCAGGTGCCACTCGACGCGACCTCCCGCGAAGACATAGGTTCTGATTTGGCACAGACTAATAGAATTAAAGTTATCGCATAGACGACATGGGCACGTGCCGGGCACGGACAAGAGATGGGGTCACTCGGCGAGAGCACACACTAGTCAGAGCGAGCCGGAGCTCGTCGTTAATTAATGAAAGACGTGCCGACCACAGACTTGACTAATTCGTTGAAGTGCAGCGCAATTAAATTAACTGTGGACTTAAAAGCTTTTGAGACTTAGCAGATCGTTGTCAGATATTAAAATAAACAGATGTGCGAGTGTATAGCTAAATGTCATAACATCTCATAAGATCTATGTCCTCGAAATTGCCACAACTTTTGTTTAAAATAACTCACTTAAAATGTCAAAAACCCGAGGCGGCCTCGTAAAGAGCTATCAGGGATCTAGTCAGGTCGAACCGGCCGCCGGACGACGTCGCGCCGCTGCAGGCACTTTACATCTACACATTTGCGTGTTTGTTTGGTTCCGTACGTCAGCATGTACACGCGCCCGCGGGCGCAGCGTGGGCCGGCTGACTTCACACCTGTCTTACTGACTTCATTGTAGTTGATGGTTAGTGAGAAGTGCAGCAATGCGGGACGTGGGGACGAGTTACACAACCAGCTGACAAGTTGGCATCTGAAGTTACTTCAATAATGCACAATACTTCATTATGTCCACAAACTACTCGCAAACAAACTGCAAGAAAATTTTGGAGATGCTTCAAATATCGTATTTTGATATTTGCAACTTGAAATATGTATTAACAAACTTCTAACATCTGTTTTAGAGATGCATTTAGTTCATTCGTGTTCGAGAGAGTTTACTTAGTGGTCTCCGCGAGTAGAGCGCTTCCAACATTAATTCCGTGTCAATCCGAGTAACACCGTGCGTCCCACTCGCGCGCACACAACCTTGTTTACAGAATTATTTTGTTTCTTAAATTATTCAAGTTAAAGTTAAAAAAGATTCGCTCCCACAAACATCACGGCTAATTCAGCTGCGATGTTTGTGGGAGCGATTCTTCTTATTTATCATATAACCAGTCATAACGTAACAACTGTTGACAGGACAATTTCTTCTTCACGACATGGTATAATGTGTTGCCATACTATATTATGAAGGTCTGCATCTGGCTCTCGTAATAATCAATTCTACGTGCTATTTTTAACTAGTATTTATTCAATAAGGTTTACAATAAATTTGAATGTAACATTTTGGCTTAGTGCCCTTAAACAATTAAAGTTTATGTGGGCACTGCACAGTTCACATCACGTACATGGCATCGGTTCGAAATGGTTGACTATATTGTAAAATGAACTTAAATCTACAATTGTACAGAATTTAATATTGATCATGATACTGCACTTACACTTTATATTTCGAGATGGAAAGGTAGTTTGTTATAAAGTTACAAGTCAATGTTAGGACGCGAACACACGGCCACATTTGTTTGTTAAGTTATTTTTACATTTTTTACGTGTGTACAGTAATTATATCTAGGATGTACTTTACAATTTGTATGCAGCGTCTTATAACCTTGATAACCTTATTATTATTATTAGTAATGTATACATATTTATTTGCAGGTAGTGTAGTTTTAAAACTTTCGTGAGACATTTCACTAAACTACTAATAAAAAAAAACCGGCTTAACTCACGTGTAGATCGGTGTAGTACAGTGATCCGCGAGTACAGCGCTATAGTTCACTCACCCTGATGAGGGACTCCCGACGAGTCCGAAACTAGTCGGTACCTACACCGATCTACGCGTGAGTTAAGCCGTTTTTTTTATTAGTAATTTAGTGTAGTTTTAGTTTATTTTTTATGTTTCTAATGTTTATGTTAATAATGTTCTAGTTGTCGTGTTGCCAGTGGTGCGGAATCGAGAGTGTCGTCTATGTGATATTTACTTACCCTACTCCCGTCGTAATTATTAACTTTTGGTAATGAGTATGTTCGTTGTATGCGTGTTACGTCTAGTGTAGTGTGCGTAGTGCGCTTGCGCCGGTTCTATTTCTGCGCAACGTTCGGGTATTAATATGATCTTAGCTTCCGAGATCAGTTAAGGACTGAAGGGCAATAAAGACTGGGACTAAATTAATGTTCACTTACTGGTTCCATAAAGTGAACTCAGGTAAGACCCCGACGCGTCGCCCGAGTCTAACTCTGTTGTATTTATCGCTTGATTCAAAAGCGACCGCAACGCGATCTGCCGCGTGCCCGGCGTCGCTCCACATCGCACACGTCTGCTCGACACACTCGACCCTGGCATGGATTCCCAATCTAATGAGTGTCGCTTGCAGTGGTTCTCGAGTGTTGCCTTACAGCACGGTCACTCCAAGTTCAACTGTGTTTAATGTACTTTAAGTTTAATAAATTATATGAAGTGATGCATATTAGGCAACTGGACCACTCGTGTGAGTCTTCTCTCCCTCCCAAGTCAATTAAGACGTTGAGCGCCACGGCCAAGAGAATTCAATTTAGTATTGGAAAATTGTAGTGTCATCACACGTGTAACGATGCTATGACGCTTTGTTGTAAATGAATACAAACATAGTACCGGCGCGGTAACAAGCTGGCTGGGGAGCGAAGTTACTGTATTTTGTGAACTATTCTACTAACGGCCTGATCATCAGCACACCACGCCTTCTCGCTGATTGTTGACGCGTGACACGTAACAGATGCGTGTACGCGGCCGCCACGCGGACGCAAGCAGCTTCGCGCATCCATGAATGTACATAAGTTAGTAGCAGACGATAATGACTACGTACCCACTACAGTGTACAGTAAGTTACTGTCGCGTGCGTCTACAGTGTGCCGGACAACGTGTTCCGGTCCCGCGGAACAACCCCCCTTAAACTACGCGTTGCACGGCTGGGCGTAATAATGTGAGAAATGCAGTCACAGTCACCACTGCGCTGCCCGTACCTCCGTCCGGTCTTCTGATACAATCTGTGTTGGGCTGATAACATGCATGTAAACTCTGCTCCCGGCGCTCTCAGCCTCAATGATAACTAACGCTTTAATTCAAAGTGTGTCCGGGTCCGCCGCGGCCGCCGCGGCCGCCGCTGGCGCGCGCATGCGCTCGCTCTGCAGTTCTATTAAACTAGATGGAGCTTATATAACTTATATTACATATTACGATCAAAACATGTTTGTATAATTTCGTGCAAAATGTCTGAGTCGAGATAAATATCTATTGATTTAATTAAAGCAATCTCAAAATCCGACGCTCTTAAGGTGAAGGAAAACATCGTGATGCAACCTGCACATATTCGGCGAAGAAATTCAAAGATATGTGTGAAGTCAACCAACA
>JAODUI010000032.1:7741291-7790131 GCA_027563995.1 Papilio gigon | reverse complement strand
CGAAGAAATTCAAAGACATGTGTGAAGTCAACCAACACGCACTGGGCCAGCGTGGTTGACTATGGCCTAGTCACCCCCTAATAATAGAGTAGGCTCCAAGCCCCTCGGTGGGGACGTATAGTGAGCTGATGATGATGATGAATCACAAAAGCATACATATTGGAAAACCTGTTGGCGCAGACACGCGACCGCCGGTAATCTGTCGGTTACTTTTAAATGCAGCAGTTTAAGGCACTCAAGGAGAAGGTATCGGTCCGGGTTAGACTCTGGTCAAACGAGAGGATGTGCGGATACTTTATGTTGCTGCGACGGCGATCGCAAGAGGCGTAATTTATATGCGCCGCTAGATGGCGACTGCGTGCTAGCTACTGTTCGTCGTACTGTGACGAGTGACATGTGGTGCGGCCGTGGGCTGCGGCCCACCTCGGCCTCCAGAACGCGGATGTTGGAGAAATGCTACTAAATGCATATTGACTTCGCCGAGTCACTGCAGCTACTTCATTTTGATTTTATTAATATTAATAACTAAAACACTGTGATGTAATTTAGAATGAGATTTTTAGATGTTATATAATATTGTAAAACGTTATAAACTAATGTTTGAATTAAGTGTAGTAGCGCACAGCACGTGGCCCTCGCACAATATGTTCAATATTAGTTCCAGGGACGAACGCTGGTCCCGGCCACTTAGTTGATTGCAGGCGAACCTTTCACTATTATGTTTTGAAAATACCTGTAACACTGGAGAAGACAAAGCGACCAAGTATATGCTATGCTGTCCATTTGTCTGTCGGTCTGTCGGAGATACATGAAGCAATCAAAGTCACTAGCCAATAAATAATACAGATAAAATGTGGACATGAATAATATCTCGATAGGCACGTGACATTAATATTTAAATTACATATTTATGAGTTAATTCGCTTCACAAAATTGTTTTATTTCTTTTTTTTGCATAGATATTTATTTCATTGATATAATCGACACCGAGATGTTGTAATAGTGAACGAAGCAAGTAATTTGAGGCTCTAGCCTTTAGTCGTATCTCACGCACGGGCGTCGACAACGCCGCGGGTACCCTCCGCTGTCCGGCCGCGGCCGCGCGACGCCGGTGGCGGCGGTGGCGGCGGTGGCGGTCACTACGTCACATGGCACCTTTCTCTTGGGTTTCGCATCAATGGCCGAGGTCGGGCGAGCCGCGACCTCTGCCTATTCAATTACCAGATTAAGTAAAGTATACGAAAGAGAGATTAACATGTCACAAGCACCTTATGTCAAACCAGGATGACGATGTACACAAGACAGGCGTGTACATCACGTGACCTGGCGTATTAGCTCACAATGTTTCATAACGTTGCAATGTCCATCGCCTCGCAGTTTATATTTTAATCTCAGCCTATTTTACACTTTTTTTATATGCCTCGCTCCACACTGAATGACACTAATTTGTCTCGCCGGTGTTCTGTCGAGAACAAAGGACTTATAATTTTTGGTGGATCAACAAGGCTAAACAAGGCTGTTTAATGTAATGACTTCATATGACAACTGTAATATTATCAGGGGATAGTTAAAAAACTGTAAAATTGATATAATATTGATATTTATATGTATATACCGGTGTTACAAAGCTATCCGGGACCAGGTCGACACACTCAGCACGGCGGCGGCTCACAGCCAACGCCTTCTTCACGCTCGTTTTTTAACACGTCATTGTAACACACGAATGCACTTTATACACTACCCATATGTTCAGTTATCTGACAACTTGTGAATAGCCTCTGTTTCCTTAATTTAATGTTTATACTGTAAGCAAGCTGTAAGTTTTCCTGAGTAAATGAAATAAAACAAAATAAATAACCGTGAATGGTAGGAATGCGCTTGTTTCAGCGTGCCCCGGGCGATCGCTTACACAACGTGTAATTCAGTTGCGATGAAAATAATAATGCATCTATTAACCTCGACGCAATCTTCAAATGATCAAAATGACGACTAGAATTACTGATTCGTCTTACAAATGAGAGTTTTATGGCCCATTAGGCCCGGCTTCGGTGCAGGCCGACGTCTAACCGTTGGTCGCATTATCGCATTAGCTTTACAATACGCGCTCCGTATCTAAAATGTAGAGCCAGAAGTCGCACTCATTTAGAAAAATTAACTAACTTAGTCAAAATTTTGCAACGTTTTCTAACACTCCACGCGTAGTGACGAAAAAGTATTATTTTAAACACGCTAGATACAGAATGTAAATCAGGATGAAATCCCGTGGGAGTTAGCATTGTTAGTGGCGGCGCGCAAGTACCCGTTATCTCAGTGACAGATTGCCTATTTGAGTGGTGCGGCCTCGCGGGCGGCCGCTGACGGATATCGGATATTTTCAGACAGAGAAGACACGCAGTGTGCAAAAAATCTTTTTTTGTCAACTTAATGGCAACCTGGGATTTTACTTGTAAATTTATATGCCAATTACAGATTTAGGGCACTTGCAGGTTAAAGACAGCTGACTAGTGCTACAGCCGTCGGCGGCGCTCTGGCTGCGAGACATGTTTCCGACCACGACTCTCCGCTCAGGGCTTCATTGCCTCCATTACCTGCGATTCATTACATTAGACGCCAGCCTCCTTAGTGTGTCGCAACCTCCCGCACACCGCACTCTACATTCTTTTATAGCCGACAGTTGCACCTTCTGTTCTTATACCTCTGACCTGTACACAGTCCACGAAAAAGGCAACCATCGCGAACACTGGACACGGTGTAGTAAACATCCTACTTAATTCGGAAACAATCAACTTTTCGAATGTTTTATTCGAAATAAATGTATGTATAAATATGTAAAAACACTTATTAATAAAAGAATAACTAGGAAACACGAGGAGGCTCGTGTTACGCTCCGTTAACGTCGACAATTATACAAGACGGTGGCGCTGGCGGCGGCGCGGCGTTACACAATGTTACACGTTACCCCCCGTGTAAGAAGAGTGCGGCGCGGCGCGGCGCGGCGCTGGCGGGCGCTCGCTTTACGACCAATACAATTAGGCTTTACATTAATTAAACACCTAGCTCATTTAAAATTATTTACTTTAATAAAGAATTTTAAATTTTTAATTAAGTCTACGTAATTTATTAGACGCAAAGAACAGGTTAACAGTTATCACCACGGTACTGATACAAACGAGTTAGAATAGAAAAAAACCTAAATGCTTAGAAAATATTGTTTTTATAAATGTAAGACATTTGTTATGAAATAACACAAAATATTCTATTTGCATAAGTTCCGGAAGTAGCTGCATCGGTTTCGTCTCGTCCAGTTTCAAACGACGAACACGTCGCGTCTACCAATTTCTTTCTTTTTTTCTTCATGTTTAATTCTAATCACAGCATTCTCCCGTTTACTCTAGAGTTACTCCTCAACGTCGTGCTCGCACTGTTGAATGTAGACCGTGACTTTATACCTAATCACGGTACGTTTTACAGCGGCCGGTGTGTCTCAGCGCACGCGTTGGTGGAGCGGGCACACGGAACGGCGAGCGCGACAGGCCCCGTCGCTACTAAAATGCAATTTGTTAGGACGTGCTAAGTGATCGATGAGACCGCGGACAGTTCCTCCCCAGGCCAGTACGCAGTACACTGTTTCCTAAAACTCTACTAACGACTCTGACTTGTATTCAAGTTAAATAACTTGTTACCGTATCGAACCTTGTCAATGAGTGGTCGCTGAGCGTGTGAGTCGCAGCAGTTTTGTGCCGCACGCTCAAGAAATTTGTTTCAATGTCCTTAGACTACCGATGAAACTAGGCAAACCATTTGCAATTGTGACTTTCTATGGGCACCGGTCGCTTCGCTATTTTGGTGAATACAAGTGACCGCTATTACACCTCGAATACTGCGTCAGAGTGCAAACAGTCACCTGCAAATTAGATAACCCATAAGGCAACTCCCCACAGCTATCGTAATGTTTTGCATGCATCCACTGTTGCAAACTGTCAGGGCGCAGACTGCAGATGGAGACACGTGGCGTGACATCAGCGTGGGGCACTGCGCGGGCCG
Source organism: Papilio gigon (assembly GCA_027563995.1). Taxonomy (NCBI): domain Eukaryota; kingdom Metazoa; phylum Arthropoda; class Insecta; order Lepidoptera; family Papilionidae; genus Papilio; species Papilio gigon. The sequence continues at coordinate 7,786,087 of JAODUI010000032.1, read as the reverse complement.
CACCACGCGAACTGTGAAGTAATCGTCAATTTGCTGTCTCAATCATTACGACACATGCCACGCTACATCCTACGTCATAAACCTTATTAGCTCGCCTAAAACTAGAAAACCAAAGTGTAAGGTGTACAGCGTTCCCAAAACATCTAGTACTTGCAAGACAAGCTGCAATGTACCCACACCAGATTACAAGACAAAGCTGTGCGCTTTACACTACTTTACAAGCGGAGAGCGCTTTCGATCGCCATAAGCCGCTTTGTGCCGCCAACAGGCTTAGCTGGAGTGCGCGGCGGGCGGCTGCGCACAGCGTGGATTACCGACACCTCGCAGCGCACTCACACGGCTGAACAATAACAACTAAACGCTTAAGTAATTGATGCCACGCACTAAGTACACTTGTTAGAACAAATGCATCGCGTTTTATTTAGTACTCTTTATTTTTATTAAAACAAAACCACCCTCTCACTCTGATCGTGAAATCATGCGCAGTTAAAATGTTACTTGTTTTTGCCCTTAGAAAATAAGATGTAGTTGTGTCAACGAGCAGCGCCGGCCGGCTGAGATGTAGCTCTGACTTTGAGGAAATAAGAACGGATGTAACGACTTGAAAAAGTAGGTGCAGGTTACAGGTTAGGTTCTAGTCTAGTCTATGGACTCACCGAGTTTTTTGTAATTCCGCGCAGGCAGTGTCGCGGTAAAGGATAGTTTGTTACAAATCCTTGTAAATGGTTCTATTTTAAAATAAACTAGTAATAGATATGTAAGCTGAGAATATGTCAGATATCAAGTGCGTGGCGTATCGAGTGACACGCGTGACACGCACGGCGGGCAGCGGCGGGCAGCGGCGGGCAGCGGCGGGCAGCGGCGGGCAGCGGCGAGCAGCGGCGGGCGCGCCGTTGCCATAGCCATATCATTAATATGTTGACATATTTTATGTTATCACTACCGTCCCTACTCTCCTTGTTGACACTGTCGCATTCCCTGGTAGCAAAACCAAGAGCAGCATGTTGGAAGTAAATGATTCAGCTGTACATGTAAATATGTAATGTTTGATTAAATTAGTTCAGCAACTTAAAAGTTGGGTATGACTAACTTTTCTCCTTTTCTCGCAGTTATTTGTACAAATGAACAAACATAGGAACTTCCACGTAACCACTTAAGGTAGGGCAGCTGGCCCGCAGCCGATGGCTCGCAATCGCAACACGTATGTAGCTATAAAACGTTACGTCACTTGCGAAGATTTTTCTCAGCCATGCTGACACTTTGACATTCAACATAACAGTTCTTACCATAATACCGTGTTATCAAAGAGTACAGCGCGGTGTTCGCGGCGCCGCGCGTCACTAGGAGCGTGCACGCACACTTGTGCAATACGCACGAATCTAACATAATTATGTTTTGTGCAACAAAGGACGTGTCGGGCGCTATTAGGTTTGGGCAAGCTGAGCTCGCGCGCGACCGCACGCTGCTCACACTCACTGCTCAAGGATAAAGGTCGTGGTGTTGTCAAGTTAACTGTCGTTTTTGACATTATAATTAGGATTGCAGATTGGTATGTATGTGTGACTGGACATTAAGTTGAGTTTGGTTGTAGAAGAACGATAGGTTCCGTACAGCCGGTGCTAGAGAGCCGGAAGACTGCGCTCAATCTCTGAATCTCGCGGGCGGCCGCTAAATAAAAAATACTTCAAAAACAAGAGTTACGTAAAACTGTTTATCTGTTGTATATGAATGTGCTCGAGTATAGGAAACGAATATAGGAAATATAGGAAATATAGGAAAAAAGTAGGAAACAAGAATAGGACTGTAAGTGTGAGGAGAGTTGGCAAAGCCGCGGCACGGAGCGGCCGCTGTCCCTTCCGACCAGTACTTACAACTTGAAGTTTGACGTTAGTATTACTTGAGTTATATAATATCAAAAATGAGCGAATAAATATTTCTAATGTCAATGGAAAACTTTGCAAAGCCATTAAATTGAAACTTGAAATTAAATCTAAAAGCAATTTAAAGTCTTTGATGCTTTTTCAAATGGGATTAAAAATCCGCAATCACTCGATGCGCGTGTGTGTGTGCGTCGCTATAACAAACATTAACAAAGCAACATTTAATAAATTGCTAATAACAATGCACCGTGCGACAGCAGGCCGCGTCTTTCTTCTCTGCGGCGTTTCCGGGCTTTCCGAATATATCACATAAAATCTTTACCAATACAATTAGCTCCGAAAATAATGGGCTATTACAATTACGTGCTTCGTAAATTAGCCTCTTTTAATAGAATAACTTATGTACGATACAATAAAAAATAACATAATGTACCTACGTAAGATGTATGGAGATGTTGCGGGCGGCGGGGCGCGCGGCGGGGGGCGACATATATAGGGGAGACGTGTGCGGCTGGCGGCAGTGCTCCGGCGCAGACGCCGCCGTCTTTGAACACTTGCCGCGCAAAGTTTGACAGTTCGTGTGTTGACTCTGTACGTATTGAAACACGACATACGGACTCTGTTTCCATTTTCTTGTAAGTCCATTGTTTTTTTTTACTTACAACATCGACGTGACATTTAAACCTTTAAAAGAGTTACATGCATTTTAGTGCAATTAATTTAATTTTGATTAATTAAATTTACAATTTAACAAAAAAAAATTAACCTAAATTATAGATTTTATTTAATTAAATTGAATAAACTAAGATTTATCTAAATTATATTTTATGTACATTAATAAATTAAATTAAATAATTAAAGTAAAAAAAATAACCGTTATAATTCGTGTGGAATGACCACAAAGCGTTTGTTACAGATCTAAGCCAAGGAAGCTGTCCAGCATGAGCTTCGTCAAGTCTCTGGTGAGTCCCTCGATTCCTTGGTGTTTGTTGACGCGGAATATATATTAATATAATTAAGGCAAAGCAATGGAAGGCAAGCAGGGATACCTTTAATAGAAAAGCTTTCTTTTTCCACAAAACTTGTGAAAATTCAAGTATTTTGATTTCAATTCGAGGAGATAACAGCTTTTCGAGATTTTCCCGCGCTTTCTGATACCTCGCGTGCTACTGGCGGCGTGCACAGCTTCACACATAGAATACATGACTCTATCAAGCGAGCTTATTAACTGCTCGCCGCCAACATGACCGCGAGGCCCGCGCTGCTTGGCCCGCTCTCTGGCACATTTTACTTTTACTTAGGTTCTGTCAAATAAGTTCTTTAATGTTAAGAAAAAAATCATCGACAAGTTTGTTAAAATAAGCAAAATGCACTCGTGTACGAGTCTGTCACTCACTATGTTACTTAACAATATATTTTATTGAAAGGTGTTAAAGAAAGTCAGAAATTCATTGAATATTTGAAGTCGCCGACACGCGGAAGTCGCAGAAAATTGTCACTGAATTGTACAAATAATGATAAATGGACCCGTTCCGGAGTTTAGCGGACACGGCGCGGCTTCGTTGACTGCGCGCACTACCTGGCAGAGGACAGCCAGCTTCTGGTTTAGATATCTAAACATCTGCGCACACGGCCCTGAATGACGTTAAAAACCTTTCGCAGTCTTTGAACGTTAGTTTCACTAGTTAGCCGAAGCACCAACACGTTAAAGACTAAGTCGCATGTTCGTGCACTTACAGCTCAGTTCCGTGAGTAACTAAGAGCACTGTCGTATAATAGGCGAGCCGACGTCTTAGAGCCCGCCGCCCGCAGCCCGTCGCCGCGTCATATATAGTTGACGTGGTCGTGTGAATACCAAGTGCACGAGTTCTAGGTTGCGCGCTCGTACCTGACGCGAGATGCGTCCTGCCTCTAGAACGTCCGCGGAACTGGCCGACTGCCATGCTTCGACAATATTAACACATTTATCCACAATGTATACCCTACAATACGTTCTCTGCGACACACTTCACTCTGAAAGAAGTTAAATGTAAAATGCGTAGGTTTGTTTTTTTAATAAGGTCTTAATCGGGATTGAACGTTGATTGCCCCACGGAGCGCACTACTTCTAGTCCTTGTGCAGCGGCGCGTAGTTCGCAAATAGATCGTTCGGAAGACGTCTGCAGCTAGCGTCGAAGCCTCTCTCTCCTCGTTAGTCGGCACAATGCGACTTGCGTCACAGCCGACCACAATGTATTACGTCACGCGGCATCCCGCCACAGCGCCGCGCCGCACATGCTTTGTGCCCGCCTGCGCTCTCCTGCCCCGTCAACTCTGCCGCCGCATTGGGCTCGAGGAATATATTTGAAATTAACAATTTCCAGCGGGGAGACTCGCTCTCACTCACATAACCAAGATAGTTGTTTTAATTGAACAGTCATTTAGAAAATATTAAAAAAATATTTAATGCAATAAACATTAGCTGTTATAATATTGCATAATGTCTCATAATAGTCAAATAAAGCTCGCTGGATACCGTCAGCTTTTCCTGACTCGTGGGACCGTGCACTTAAATCGTACGTCTGGAGGCAAAACTTAGAACTGTACAGTTTAAATGTCCGCTTCGTGCGTAATTTTGAAGTAGAGTGCGCAGTTAGCATGGTTGTGTGTAGCGGGCTCTAAGTAAACAAATGTTATAGAAAGTTAACATCGCGCAGCCGCCAGGAATGTAGGACGACATCGCTTTTTTGTAACGGTGCTCTAAGATCTGTTTGACAAACACAATTTGGCATTTTAATCAGTAGTTAACTATTTTCTAGAAAAAAAAATAGATTATTTAAAGCAGTCTGACAAAACATAAAGACAATATTTATGTTACATTGCTACGACCTCATCAAATCTAGATTCAAAGCAGTCTCGACGTCCCGTTTCAAGACGTCCGCTGAGCCGTAGTAAGTAGAAAGCGCTAAGAATGTCAAGGTCTCGGGATTCGTTTCCGCCAGTTGTGTAACTCGGAGCGCGTCTCCGCTGCACTCTCCACGCCGCACCGCCACACCACCGCACACGGCACGTCTCTGACACACAGACACACTCTCTTAAGTTATTACCTAATTTGCATAATTGTCGAACTGTAGAAACGATTTAAGTGTTTATGTTTTCGCGTCGTGTCTCGAACGGCGCCGGCGCAGCATGCATACATACTCGTCACTATGAATATTTAATATCGAATTATGTAGAGTTTTAATATATTTCCGTGTGTTCGCGGCGAGGTTCACGTACTAAACAAGTGTGCCTCCGTGTTAACATACGCGAGGCTGTGTACAACGAATGAATAAGCCTTTATTTCTGTAATTAAACTTTCATCATAACAATTTAAACTTCCAATGCGACATTTATAATGTTGGATGCCTTTTATATATACATGAAAGACCTACTGATTGTATCTTACCATGTCCATTCTTTTGCTAGTCGAGCTAAGTTCCAAACGTTTGCACAAGCAGTTAAGGGCAGATCTGAACAAAGCACTAGACGTCCAGAATGTGTGATGGCCCACGTGTAGCGGCGAGGGAGCCCCGGCCGGCGACACTGCCAGCGATTGATGGCGGGCCGGCGCGCGCACGCCGCGGTGACACCGACGCGCCGCAAACAGAAACAATTAACAGGCGCCGTTTTATAAAACAAGCGACGCTCACAGGTTTGAAGAAGAGTTAGATTAGATTTCATTAAAAAAATTAAAGAGGATCAGTATATATGCAAAGAATATATTCAATTAGACGCATCGCCAACCCTAGCTTTTCCAATCGTAAAAATTGTGTTGCTACAAATTGTGATCTTTCCCTTCATAAATGATTGTCGCAATGTTTGTTAGTTTCCCTTTGTGTCAGAATTTTCCGAGCAGCACGTAATTTGTTCCTTGGCTAGTGAAGACCGCGGCTGGCGCGACGCTCGTGAGAAGTTAAACCGAGTTCTTGTGCTCGGCGGCACATCGACGCACACCGCACGACGGCGCGGCAAAACATTACGTTCACTTTTAATCAGATTTCCTCGAACGTTTCCCGCTAGCGTTTTTTAGTTTCCAGATATCACATCCAATGAAAGTAAACAGAGATACTAGCTAGCTTTCTTTTTTGCCCGAAACTAAATTTGCAAGAGTCGCGCCGCCAGGGGGCGCTTCACTTGCATCATCAGGACATCATTTTCCATTTGTTGCGAACTTGGCATTGCAGTCCGGTCATTTATAAAAGTAAAAACTTTTAAGCTCTCCATAATTTATCTTTAGACGAGAACAAAGCGAAGGCGCCCTAAAATGTTTCATCGCTTCTTACTTGCATCGTATCGTAGAGTCGTTAAAACACAGCGAAGCTTTCCTCATAGGAAATGTGAGAGATAATCACTTCGCTCGTTTAAGTTTTTGCTGTGACGTCAGCGGCGCCGAGCGGGGAACGACCTTTGTAACTACGACGTCCACGTGCATTGCTGCCATTTATTGAGAATCAAACTGCACTCCATACGAGAAGGCGGCGGACTGTGCCGGTGACGACACGTCGCCGCGGCGTCACCCTACGAGCTTATATAACGAGATTTATTCAACAACAATGCGAAAAGTGCGAACAGTGCGAACAGTGCGAACACAAAGCTGACACCGTTTAGAACTGTTTAACATCTTTATCTAAGCAAATGTAAACTAAATCGGTAAAGTATTTCTCAACAGTTCCGTTACAGTTTGCAAGCACACGAGATGAGAAGATAATCACATGTTTTGAAGGAATTTGCACAATTTTTGGAACAATAGTGCACGGCCGCGCGGGCCGTGCTCTATATCCGGAACCGAGGCGCCCGGCAATTGCTACACTTCCACTTAATAACGTTAAATTGACTCAGTTCACCGCCTTTTCATAACTGTATCTTTTAACACTAACAATAAAGACGTCTATCAGAGTAGTGGCACGCGTCCTACAGGCCGCGAGGGAGTGCGACGGAGTGCGGTGTGTCCCGCCGCTCCCAGACACTGACATGACCTGTGATGGTGACGTGTGACGTGGCGCACTCCATTGCGACCTATACTAGATAAATGAAAAAAGTAATGTATTTAACTTCTATTTGAGCTGAAAATACGGTAAAGCTTCGTAGTAATTTGAATGCTAATATAAATATGGAAACAAGGATACATTAGTACCGAGGTACTGCCAAACGGGGGTTTCCTGCGATATATATTTACACGGGAAGCGAGCAGACACCATGTTTAAATATATTTGCTTATCCCGGTGGCTGCGGTGCCTTTGTTCTTTAACGAGCCCTTTTACCAGAGGCTGCCGCCGCGGACTACTTACACCGTACATTATTTGATGAGTTATAACTACGATGACAGATATGTGTTTGTCGATTTTGTAAATAACAACAATGGCAATCAAGGCTCTGGATTTACAATTTGCTGTTGGTCGCGGGAGGGGTAGGGAGAGTGAGCGGTAACACTGCCCCGCCACCTTCAACCCCCGCAGCCCCCACAACCGCAACCGCAGAGCTTCGACGCAAACTCTCGTAATTACAAAATATCGAAACACAGAACGAAACAAAGCGCTTCGTTTTGCTAACTGCTTTGATCAAACAAGCTCCTGCATCAAGCAACACACGAGCGCTAACTATTTAATAATTATTTGTAGAACAGCTAAGATTAATAACGTTATTGTACAATTGTACAATCACTTTAAAATAATTTTCTAAGCAGTTTCAACAAGCACCGCGTTACGTCAGGAAGTCACATGTTAAGTTACTTCTACAATGTACGGAAAAAATAGCAAAGTAGAAAGCGCATGGGACCGGCGAGAGATAATTCGTGTGCGTGCGCGTGCGTCTGTTGGCAGCCCGGCACCACGGTCACGACGACAGTTTATCTTCGCGCAGATAAAGATCAAGTTTAGAGATTGTGGAAAGCGGGGCGATTTGAATTCGGTGCGCGGCCGCCGCCGGGCGACCTGGCCTCTCGACGTGCTTCGCTTGTAAACACCTCCAAATTCACAATTAGGAATTTAACTTGTTGCCAGTGGAAAACGAAGGAAAACGTGAGCTGCTCTAAGAAATGTAAAAAAATTTGAAATCCAAGATTTAGCATCTCTCGTTAATGATAAACAATGTAATAATCGAATCATTTCTGTGTATCGAATGCGGGCATCGTGGCCGCGCAGGGCCGGCGCGCCGCTCGCACGCGGCCCGCGCGCCCGTTGCCGACGGAAGATGCCACCAAAGTATCGCGGCTCAGTTTACACAAGCGATTTCCTTTCTTGCGTTTCCTCACAATTTGTTTTGTAAACTACATTTCAGCTATATCGTGCGAACAATCTGCGGCGAGGAAGTCACAACGAGACGGTTCTTCTATGGACAATTTCTTTTTAGTAAATATTCATTGAAACTAATCAGGTTTTTAATTTTAATTACATGTTTTTTGAATTATAACCCTTAACCGTAAAGTAATGGCACCTAATGCTGAAACGCATTCTGTAATGCTCGCAAGGCACGGCGTGTTAACATGAAGTTGTCGCGAACAAGATCCGAGCGAATGTTTGCGGATGTTTTGAAACTTCACAGGAGGTGCTCCAAGTGATATCTATGGTGTGTCGTCCCAGATGAGGCGCCGTTTTTTGCACACGGCGCTCCCCCACACCGTACCCGTGCGAATATTGCTCGCGCCTCGTGAAAAGACACGTAGCACGGAGTACTTTGTGTCTCGGAATCAATACAGTCAAAGTCAATGTGTGTCCGTGATAGTTCTCACAAATTCTGCTGATTTGCAGAACTTCATTCTCATCCTGTGCCGTACTATAATATCCAAAGGTGTTTCGCAATGTTATTAGTACCTGCAATGTTTCGTGCCTTGTTTCAGTTGTTAGCCGCACTCCTGGCGGCTGCAGTCGGCGGCGGCGCGGCGCGCCAACACTACAAGCGAGAAGGTACGAAACTTGTACTCCTAACGTATTGTAGTCACTATTAGAATAAATAGCAGTCCACCACTATTGCACGTTACAAGCACGCTCGTCTGCCACCGCCATGAGCCCGCTATACGCCTTCAGCATAGAACTACAGAAAGAAGGCACACGACCAGTGTTCTTATCATTTACGACTTTACAAAATGCAGTAAAACAGAATTCTTAGTCCCTATAGAAATATATTATTACGTATTTCACATATACTAGTTTAGCACTTCAGTGAAAGTTGAGTACAAAACAATAACTATGGGATTAACCATTAGCGGTTGCGGTCATCGCAACACGTGCTATAATGCGGTGTTAAATTACTTACGTTTGAGCCGCCATTTTAATTAGATAAAAAAGTGATATTCTTAATCGTTTGCCCTCAGCACCACTGAGTCCATCGTACCTACCACCGTCAAACGGCGGCAGGCCGTCCTCTTCCTACGGCGCCCCTCGACCATCGAGCAGTTACGGGCCACCCAAGCCGTCTTCGAGCTACGGGCAACCTAAGCCGTCGTCAAGTTATGGACCCCCCAGACCTTCCTCTAGCTATGGTAGTCCATCGTCTAGCTACGGCGCGCCATCAACGAATTACATTGCACCATCTCTGAGTTACGGAGCTCCAGCTCCAAAACCATCATCTAGTTATGGGGCCCCATCGTCAACTTACGGAGCCCCCGCCCCCAAACCGTCATCTAGTTACGGACCCCCATCGTCGAGCTACGGAGCACCTGCTGCCAAACCATCATCTAGTTATGGACCCCCATCGTCAAGTTATGGAGCTCCGGCAACTAAACCGTCGTCTAGTTATGGAGCCCCATCGTCAAGCTACGGAGCCCCAGCACCCAAACCATCATCTAGTTATGGACCCCCATCGTCAAGTTATGGAGCCCCCGCCCCTAAACCGTCGTCTAGTTACGGGGCTCCAGCGACAAGCTACGGTGTCCCTGCACCCAAACCATCATCTAGTTATGGACCTCCATCGTCTAGTTACGGCGCCCCCGCTCCTAAACCGTCGTCTAGTTACGGTGCTCCAGCACCATCAGGCTCATATGGTGCTCCCTCGTCAAATTATGGAGCCCCTTCACCATCTTCACTCGGCGGCTCAGCTCCGTCAAGTTCATACGGTGTTCCCTCATCCGGTTCTCAGGGCTTCTCTGTGCCATCCAACTCATATGGTGCTCCTTCGTCCAGCTACGGAGCCCCATCATCAAGTTCGCATGCTAGTTCCGCGCCCTCCAGCTCCTACGGAGCGCCATCTTCGAGTTATGGAAAACCTCCGTCGGGACCTGACGGTAGTTCTACTACATCCAACTCGTACGGTGCGCCATCATCTGGGTCGCAAGGTGGGTTTGCACCATCGAACTCGTACGGTCCTCCATCTACGAGCTACGGCACGCCAGCCAAGCCTCCGGCGACTAGCTACGGTGTACCGACCGGACCCTCAACTAGCTACGGCGCGCCGAAGCCTTCCAGTTCTTACGGAACTCCATCTAGCTCGTACAGTAAGCCATCCACTTCATACGGCGCACCCTCTGCTGGCCTCAGCGGTGGTGGATTCAGCGGCAACGGTGGCAGTGCTTTCGGAAGTAGTGGCTTCGATGGCAGTAGTTTTAGTAGCAGTGGCCCGTCCTCCAGCTACGGTGCCCCTGCCGTTTCGGCACCTTCTTCAAGTTATGGTCCGCCTTCCACTTCCTACGGCACTCCATCGAGTAGCTACAGTACAGCCATCACCGGACATTCTTCCGGAGGTCAAGGATCCGGAGGATACTCTTCTAGCGGGTCCGGAGGATTCTCCTCCGGCGGAGGCAGCTCCGGCGGTCACTCCTCTAGTGGGCACGGATCCGGGGGCTACTCGTACAGCGGTGCCGGCGGGTACTCGTCAGGCGGAGCTGGCAGCTATTCTTCCAGCGGCGCAGGTAGCTTCTCGTCCGACGGAGCGGGTGGCTACGCCTCGTCCAGCGCGGGCAGCTATTCGGCGGGCGGCGCCGGCGGCTACTCTTCCGGCGGGACCGGCGAGGGCGGCGGGGCCGGCGGCTATGCCTCCGAAGGAACCGGCGGGTACTCATCGGGAGGATCCTCCGGCTACAGTTCCGGCGGAGCGGGCCACGGAGGCGCCAGCGGCGGCGGGTACTCCAGCGGCGCGCCGGCCACCATCAACCAAAGCTATGATTCCAACGGCGGATATGTGTATTAAACATATATTTAGGTATTTTAAATATTAGAAGGACCAGTCAACTATTTATCATGTAGTTATTACTTTTCGGAAAAATGTTTGCTTTTTAAAGCAATTAAAATGGAATACTCCGGCTTATCGAAGCCCTGCAGATTGATGTCACCTCTCGAGCAGCACGTGCGAGTGTGCGAGGCTACAAACGTGCATTATCCGTGTGCGCGGGCGGCGCGGGCGCCTCTCCCCGAGCGGCGCTGCCGACGCTTCTCTTAGTTTGTAGTGAAAAAGTATTAATTTAATCGTTACGAATAAAATGTACAAAATGTAGAGTAAGTGCGCTGCCCTTCTCGTAAATATATCGTTTGTAAATAAATTTGTTTCAATAACTCGCCGTGGTGTCCTTGGCGACTCCCAGGGCCCTCGACTACTTAATTCACCTTCTGATTTGTGTATTAGTAAAGGGAAGTGGCATGCTGGGGACAGCGCCGGTGCGAGTGAAAATAAACCGCGGTCAACATGCTATAAGTTTTATTTAGTTTGCAGAAGGGACTGCGGAGTTCACAACATTACACAGTTTTACATTTCCAAATATTCAACAAGGACTAGGAATAAGTCAATAGTAAGTATAACTACCAACTAACAGTGGACAGGCCGCTTCCCGATGTCGCCGCCGGCGCCCGCGCAGAACGCGCGGCGCCGGCGACACCCTCGCAGCCGCACAGTACCGCGCCACGCCGACACGTCGCCCGATATGCTTCTACATATGAAATACCGACTTTTTGACTTTTACAAAAACTTTTATTGATTTTTTTTTATATTTTCGTACATGGAAGTGCACTTCAAACATATTTTTAATGTCCGATTGTGATTATCTTTGTGAAGGACAACGGTGCCACGTGGCTAGTCTGTGCGAATTGTCGTAGGAATTGCCGAGGAGGCTTGGCGCGCCCATTAGGAAGCGACGTCTAAGAACAACAACAATCTCTAAACCTACACTTAGTAATATATCTGATATGTCTTCGGTCCGCGCTATGTTACTTTGATATGTTCAAGTTACTCATTTACACGTACAGTACACAATAATAAATATATAAGTCACATTGACATGATATGCATCGTGGAAGTCTGGCGAAGTAACAGGCAGGCGAAGTGACGCGTCCCGGACGTTCGCAGACATGCGGCGAGGTGCGCACTCCACCTCGTATATAATTATACAGTTATCTATAGACCTATTCATTAATAGCGATATAAATCTCTCATAAAAATAATTCAAAAGCTTGATTACGTCGTCCAACAATATACCCGTACAGAGATATACAATGACGAACAATTTACAAATACTCCTAAGGACTGAAGCGTCCTCGCGCCGGGGCGAGCGCCGGCTTGGTCGCGGGGAGGGAGGGGCGAACACTTACATTCATATACATTGATAATATTTTGAACACCGACACATTTAAACTACATGAAAACAGGCAATGGACGCTGTCAGCGGCTACACCTCACCACCTCACCTCGTCAACATTCTAAACTAATTCGTAAGTACCTTTGTCGCAACGTGAACATGTCGTGATGTTCTCATTTGTTACAAGTACTCCCAGTTGAGACTATTGACCTGTGTTGGTACATGGCCCACCCCCGGCCAACTCTAAGGAAAGTGCCGACCACGGGGCAACAATCACTGACCTCGTCCCAACGCCATTCAAGAGCGTGCTCGTCCACCGTCTCTACCTAGTGGGATGGCAAGCGCACACGTGAGATCTACAAACATCAACGAAACGGTACATAAAGTCGTAACGGAAAGCGACCGCGCCAACTTCATGTAGAAGGCAGCAGGGCGTGCAGAGGGCGCCAGCGGCAGGACAGCGCCTACACAATATATCAATATCAAAATAAACGCAGCTACACAGTCAACATCTCTAAACACCTCCTCTCCTGTTTGACGTAAATAATAACATGCTTCAGAAGCGTTTGCAACATTTACACTTAGCTACAATACAGTGTAGTAAGTAGCAAGGAATGACTCGACCGCCCGCCGGCGGCGCGCGCGCTGGATGCTGCGTTCAGTGAGTGCCTGCCGGCCGGCCGCGCTCCTCTCCCACTACGTTAATTGACTTAAATAAGGAATCGTCTCCCATACAAACAATTTTATAAATAATGTCATCTCATCTACAATTATATAAATAAGTTCACATGTTGATATGTATGAGTTCCATTAGATAATAGTTAATAATAACATTAAATCTTTTTAACTACAAAATAAGTTTGTCTTAAACACACAATAAATATAAGATATCCGTTCACAATACAAGTATTGCTGCCGTCACTCGCCGCCCCGCGCGCCGCGGCCCGCGACCGCGCACAGCGACCCGCGGGGCGCACGTCTACCACATTTTAAATACAACCAGTTTGGTTTTATTACATTGGATTTTTACTTTAGCACACAAAAATGTCGTGCTCTGGAAGATATGAGAGAAATATTTGTCGTTTGAGCAGGCGACATTGACACCAACGTTAGCAGATGCCAGCCAGATGCTGCATACATACACCGGGGTCCTGGGTCGAGCGTCCATACAAAATATGAGCGCTGGAAAGTATTCTGTAGTCGGTGCAAGCTACTGGAGTGCAGGTAGACAGGTCGGGGAGGGCCGTCGCCGCCCTGTCTATGCGACTTAATACGGGCGCGGCTCGTCTCAGAAGGCCGTCTGCTTGCCGAAGGGCTGCACGGGCGGGGGGGCGCTGCTGTTGCCGAAGGGCGGGGTGGGGCCGTCGTTGGGGTCGTCGAGGTCGTCGTCTGGCTCGAGCGCGGGGTTGACTCGGCCGGCACGCTCGTCGGGCCCGACCAGCGTGGAGGCGGCGCCGTACAGCCGGCCGGGCACGCCGCCGAGCACCGACATCTGCTCACCCGCCTCCGAGGGCTCGTCCACCCGACGGATGTCCTCGGGGATGTTCACCACGCAGTTGAAGTAGTCCGACTCGGGGCTCAGGTAGCCGCCGTTGAATAAGAATCTACACATCACAAAAACAACCACCAAATGTTATCATATAGGGCTTAAACATTTTGCTGTTTTTCTTTCTTTTATCTCGTATTTACTTAAAAAGTGAAGTAATATTATTAGAAATACGTATGGAATGTAATCGAAAGTAAGTCTTGAAGTTATCTGCAATCTTTTGGGTAATTAACATTTTACGTGGCGGTCGCCGCGCGGCGGAGCGTCAGAACAGTCGTGTTACGTAAGGTCAGCTATTACACAAGTTCCGAAATAATGTCAAATTGAGATTGAATAGTTTACACTGAATAACCTCTTGACAGCGCTCGGGTGCCCCCTCCACTATCCGGACGACATAAAAAATCATATAATAATTACTCGATTACCAAATGAAAGAATAACAATTGAATCATGTTCGCGGGAGGTTTTGAAGAGAAAACAATGTTCCTGGAAGCATATTTACTTGCGCTCAGTACTTTTCAATGTTTGTGCAATTTATAGAATACACAGTACATCTGCACTTATAAAAAGAATAACACTAACAAAAGATCCTCAAAAATTCCTCGCCGAGGGGTTCAGGGCTTCCCCTATACCAGGGGTGACTTTATGTCTGCTATCATTATAATAAAAGCAATAAGCCAAACTAAAAATAAATTGGAGGCTTTCGTGCGTCGTTTAGTATACGGCGCTGGGCTACTACAGAGTGCGTCGCGTGATCGAACGTTCACAGCTGAGTGTCGGGCAACATTGCCGCGACCACATATGTACAAGAGAACAAGAAAATAGTGGCAGCATTATTAAACACACGAAATTGTGATAGACGGCTCCACCGCGGATGAACATGTACCTATAGCTTGTGGCATTGGCAATGTGGGTTTGAATATTGGACGACGCCACCGATGCTAAGCGGCAAGTCAACGCCTCACCGTTAGCAGCAGAACAACATGTAGAGGTACTCCTCGGGCTCCAAGCCAGGCCCTAGCGAAATTGCTCGTTCTTAAACTGTATTTTTATTTCTTTGCCTACTCCTGAGCATTAGTTTTTAATCTTTGTTTTGTTAAGAAAGTAAAGTCAAAGAGGTATTCGTAATTTAGTTTAAACCAGTTAGATAATAAGAAAGTAGCAAGAAGTTTAAAAGCGTGACCACAGCGGACAGAGGCGCAGTGAGCGGCCGCGGGATGAGATCAATACGAGAAACAGGTCACGCGGAGGTCGGCACTCGCTCAGATTGTACCTCAAGTGTTTTTTATGGCTCTACACATATCTTAAACAATACTTACACAAAAGTCAGTTACTATTGTGAATCTTAAACACGTGTTCTATATTTTCTTCGGTTCATTTTTATTTATTATTGTTTACTTGAATTTTGGATTGAAAAAATGAGATGTATAGAATCAACACAAACCGTGAGCTTTTGTATCGTACCGATTATCTCTTCAGTTAAGTAACTTTCATTGTTATGCCAAAAAGAAAATTACTTATATTTAGTTCTGTTGCGTATGTTTGTGGCAGGATGTCTATAAAATGACTTACACGGATAGCCAGGAGACGAAGGCCAGCGTGAAGAGCGACAGCACCATGGCCATGGTACGGAAGGGGAACAGCTGCACCTCGTTCTCACCGTCCCAGCCGGGGTAGTGTATTAGGGCGGGCAGGCCCAGCAGCTTCTCGCCGCCCGACAGCCTCACCAGCAGCGCCACCACGTACGCGGCCAGCGAGCCGTACGTGTTGCAGTGCCGCTTAAAGTGCACCACCATGAGCAGCTGCGGGAACAGGATCACGTACACCAGGTCCGAGCACATGGACCTGCAGGCAAACACGCGCCCGTCAGCTCCACGGACTTGCAGTTAACATCTTGCTGGAAAAAGATTGTAATCAATCCCAGGTGCATTAACATTTCTAACGCCAAAACTGTTTGTCACTTCGGTTGCAATGGCTCTAGTTAGGAAGTCATTATACCGGCAGGCGTGTCATCACAGGGACATACCACAATTACATTTAGCGCGTCACGCACTTGAAATTCACATTCAGTCCATGGATTTCCAATTAAATCACGCCAGCCGCCTCCACTGCTCACACCAGCGCGGACTACCTCCTCCCCCTCACCCTAATCCCCTACGCCCCCGCAGCCCACACGTCGGAGGGCGCCGCGCCGCCTGCGTGGGGTGGTCGCTGGTCCATTTCATTCAGTAGCCTCGCATTTACCTATGACTCTCCTGTTAGATTAGGCTCTGTTGGTTTTTAATAAGCGATCCAATCGCATGTTTTCGAGGTTTCTATTTGGCGCAGTTGCCTTTTTCATTTGCTCTTACTGTTTTATTTGTTTAAAACTTCCGTACAGAGAGCTGTTTACAATGCCGACAGCCAAGATCCTTGTCCACACTCGACAACTTCATGACATGCAGCGTTGCAGCACTCTTTCACTGATCCTTGCTCAAAATTTTGTTAAGTTATGTAGGTAATTTCCAAGTGACAAACTAAACATTGATATTCTTTATACTACGGTGGCGCCGACACGACGCTCAAACATTATTTGCGCGACTAATAACTTACGATTTCGATAACAATCTTAACCAAACACAGAAGGGAGGTTTAATAGTGAACGTAATAATAACAAATGTAATCAAAAATCTCTGCTTATCTTTGTTAGGAGATGAAAATAAACGAAGTCCCGCCGCGAGCGCGAGCGGGCGCTGCTCGCCGGCTACTTTTAATTAATAATTACCACCAAGTGGTGCCCCTTCGGTCCAAAGTTACAGTCAAATAACTGATATTGCTATATTGTTAGATCAGCTCAGCTGCAAATTTTAGTCTCTTTGTAATTAAATAATAGTGCCTATATATATAGTCAGCTATGTTTAGTTTCTTACCACAAGCCGTATATAGAGGGAATGGTGAGCGCCATGACAGTGGACAACACGCCCACAACCAGAATGGAGACGCGCATCACCCAGATGATCTCCATCTCCGACGCGTTCTGCCTGAAGATCAGCTTGTACACGTTCCTGAGACAAACATAACGCTTCTGTTGTAGACACGGCGATGAGTAGGCGCTTCTGTGAACCTTTTACGTCGTAAAACCTTTAACAATGGTACACCACAAGCAGGTGCGGTAAGGTACCGCGTATTCCTACATCGGAGCGACGAAACAGAAAAGGAGTATTTCTACAATCAGAAGCACGAAAGGTTATAGAGGATATGTGATCATAGTTGAAATGACGCGCACACCGGCCTTTGAAAAGTTTTTTTAATCTTACCTTAAAATATGTCTTCTGTTTCTGCTTCTAAATTGTTAAGATAGTAATAAGGAATGATATGGTACCTGGCGAACATGGAGGAGGCGCTGAGCACGCTGGAGTCGGCGGAGGACATGACGGCGGCGGAGACGGCGCCCAGTCCAAAGAAGCTGACGAAGTCCGGTGTTAGGTGTTGCAGCACTAGCGGTAGAATCATCGATGTCTGGTCTGACGTCAGCTCGCCATCCGGCGTCAGCTCGCCGTGGAAGTTCGTCTCGTTCCACGCTAGGTCAAGACAAGATTTATTTAGACATGACGTAAATAATTTTATCAATTTAATAACAAGGAAAAATATTAAAATTGTTACGGATTACGGCTTATAGAGTACAGAACGTCCAGTAAAGATAGATTTACCGGTGGCTTTGGCGATGGCGCCGATGAGGACGGGCGGGATGGCCATGAAGATGCATCCGATGGCCGCCACGTAGGACAGGATCTGTGCACGCCCCGCCGTCTTGCTGCTTAGCACGCGTTGGAAGTACACCTGCGCGAACACGCGATGTTGTGTTGAAGCAACTACAACGTGCTTATATTTTTCCGGTAATTCATATTTAATTGGCGAGACTTGAGACCACCATTTTGAAAACTCAAAAGCAAAGAGTTATAATGGGACATCACCTGCCACGGAATCCCTCCAAAGATGAGCAGGAGTCCATAGTCGGCATAGAACCAGTAATAGTTGGGGTCGACACTGCCGATCCAGTCAACCTCCATAGAGCCGAGCGGCTTGACGTGGTCGTTGGCCCACGCAAACGGAATGCACATCCACAGCCCGAGGAAGATGCAGAACAGCTGAATGACGTCTGTGTACGCCACCGAGTACAGGCCGCCGAACAGTGTGTAGAACACCGCCACGCACGCGCTGAAGATCACCGACGTGCGGTGGTCCATGTCGATGATTACCGCCAGAGTTGCGCCTGCCAGACAAACACGGTGGAAATAACAGACAGACTACAGAGAAGATCAAATAGTAATCTCGTCTACCTACCGCACAGACGGTAGGTGGAGGCAGTACGGAACAGTTCTTGTAGATGATGCAACAAAGTATTGGTTAAGACCACATCCCGTATCAAAAGTTAGGGATGGCAGTTGATCCCCTTTTTAAACACGCGTCAAAAGCACAAAGTTGTGCAACGTGTCGGTACAGGAAGAGCCGACGTCTCCCGCTCGGAGCATATTAAATCGATTACTAAGTTAAATTAAATGTTGACGCGCTCACAACTTCAGAGTGTAACGCGCTTGCACAACTTTGCTTTTGCTCTGAAAGCGAGCGGGCTAATTACATCTTTGTTCAATCGTCAAATAGCACACATTCTGCACGACACAACCGCGACCAACTTCAAAGGGTTCCTTAATTTTAAACACGTACTCATGGTTCACAAGTTGACAATTTCATTTCGTATGTTAGAAAACGAGAATTGACCCGGGAGGGAGCGACCCTACTATATTTGCACAACACTTACAATCATTTATACTGATATTATAAAAACAAAGCAAGTTGACTGTTGTGCGGCGTCGATGTCGATGGCTAAATACCAACATATCTGTACACTGTCCATTTGATGACAATTGACAGTCGTCGATAATTTTTTTTCTTCCGATCGCCAAAGGCCCGCCAGGCACCTTCGTAATTAATTATACAGTTTGAACTAACCATTCGATCTGTACAGTCGAACCTGTGCGTGTGCAGGCGACATCGTACGTGTCAGTTAAACTATTCCGGGAGATGAAAATATATATATTTTACTTAATTCCAAGTTCAGAGACGCGTCCAACTTTCTGGAGATGTGATTTGGGTGAGTAATATTTATATCGACATAGTTATTCATAAGATACCGTTCGCGTACTTATGTTAAATTCGCTTTTCAAGTTGGTTCTGCACGCCGCTGGCGGGCGCTGGCGGGTAGCCAGCGCGCTTGAGTGGGGACGAGCTTTTAGCTATATCTCGCGGGATTTGTTCAATTTTATGCTTAACTTAGTGAATTTAAAAAAAACGGCTTAATTCTATGTCTAGTTGAATGAATATCCTAACTTGCTTTTTACTCGATTTCATGAAAGGACCGATGATCTGGTTAAGTTTGCGGGAGCATCCTGGATGAGGGCGGCCGAGGACCGATCGTCGTGGCGATCTTTGGTGGAGGCCTACGCTCAGTAGTGGGCGACATGTGGCTGATATGATGATGATGATGATGAAAGGACAGTTACTTTCCATTTGGGGCACGAGTCTGTGGTGGACAGTCGCGGACAGTCGTGGGCAGCCGTGGACAGTGAACAACCAGTACATCAATGGGGCCCCCAAAATATCCAGTTTACAGTAATATTGTATTTTGAAGGTGCCGGAAGGTGAAGGGTTAGTAGGCTAGGACAAAGGGACTGAGAATTGAATAAAATTAGCGTTCACTTTTAGGTTAGGTTCGTGTTAGTGCGACGGCTCAGTTAAAACTGGAGAGGAGAAGAGGGCGTTAGCGTATTAAACCGAATTGTGAATCAAGCACTCGTTTATTATTTAACTTGACATAGAGGAAACTACTGTAAGTTGTGGCACTTTGTTTTAATTTCATATTTGTAATATTTACATTATAGTAACTATGACTAGGTAGTCAGGCGACTTGTTAGTTTTAATTGAGATAAAGTTTTTTCTCTATTGGACGAATTATGATAGAATATTACATTAGTGCGCGTAGGCGCCGCGCCCCGCGCCCCGCGCCCCCTAGGCCGCGCCGCTTTGAAATACAAACCGATCCTGAACCCTTTGCATAATTAACAGCCTGTTACGTATCAGCCGACACCCACGCGGCTTCATGCGTATCTATATCTGAAATGTACCAACAGGCGAGTCGTACCTTCCGCCGTGGCAAAATATTCAGGATTTTATTATCTAAGAACATCAGTTAGTAAGGACCGCCATTAGGTTCCACTTCCGTCGCGTCCGCAACACCTCGCACAAACCTCAGTGTATGTTGTAGGAGGAGTACTTACGGAGATCATCGATGCACAATACAAACAATGTTCTCACCGAGCGCAGCCAGGATGCCGGCCGCCCAGAAGACCTCACCGCAGAGCGCGGGCAGGAAGAGCAGGCCCCCCATGCGGCTGCCGAACGAGTCCTGCAGGGGGTCCAGCATGGTCACGTAGCCCTGCTTGCGCATCGGGTTCGCGAAGAAGATGCCCCCTGCCGACGACAGGAAATCACGGCGGGAAACAACCAACATTGTACCTTCGTATACTTGTAATGTATACAAGGTCAATTCTAGTTATTTTTGTAAGCATAACCTACACACTTGTATGCGTGTGCGATATAAGGTTTGAGTAATTTTACAAACGTACTGTGAAAAGTTTGGTTGGAAGGTTACAAAACTATGGCACGGGAGAGGACCGAAAGTGGCGGCTTTGTTTCCGGAAATAGAAAAGCCGCGGCCCGTGGTATTGATTCAGCGGTCAGTGTAGCTGTCCTCCGTGCGCCGACAATTGTATTTTTAACTCTGATGTGTATTAAAAAAAGACGGTCCAGTAGACCCTTTTATAAGTATGATATAAAACATTTCATAATTAACCCCAGGCCTAGTGTGTGAACACCACATTTTGTGTGTTTGTAACAAAAATGTTATAAGCCTTTATGCTCCGAACTGTTGAGGAACGACCGGGGGGTGACAGAAGACTCACCAAAGACGAGGGAGAGGGCGTACCCGAAGGGCGCCTGGCACCACACCAGTCCCGACGTGTAGATAGCCTCCGCTGTGCCGTTGATGTAGCCGCCGCCCACCCACGTCGCTGCACCGGCCACAACCACACCATACATACATCTAGTGCGGCAGACTCCACCAACTCTTATGATCTAATTCACACCTCACTTTTGCTTGTTCTCTACAAGTTCACTCACAGACCCGAGCGACGACCCGCTCGTTTTGTCTCTTTCTTGTGATAACACTTGCATTGCCGTCGACTCCAATTTACTTGAAGTTTTGACAAAGAAAAGTAAGATGTACTCGGCGCCCGCTAGTATTTGCGTATTTATCTACAGAGTGGGTACTTTATTTAGAACAGCGACTCGATCTGCCAGTCGACGGTGGCGCCTGTCTAAATACGAACAATTATTGGCGAGTCGTTAGTCGGGGCTGATCAGAGTTCGTCGTTTCCAAGGCTAATTTTAACAAGATGCGGTCGCATATTGAGCTTAATACGGAACTCCAAGTCCAAGTTCGTGCGCCGTTAGATCACATATCGACAAACTATGGAGGAGGAACTTCGCGCCTCAGACAAGTTATGTCATTCAGCGGTCCCTTTTACCAAAATAACTTACATGGATACTACAATAATCCGAGAGTCTGCGTCTAGCAGGCGACTCGAGTTTGTTCTATAGTTGTTTGTAATCTAGAACATGTGAGCTGTTTAATATTATAAATATTAAATATAACAATACCGATAAATAATTTAAAATAATAAATAAATCATAAACTAATTAAAATTACTAATCGAATGATGATGACAATTAGTTTATGTTATCTGTGTTTATTCGTTGCAACTTCGGATTGCACTCTGCCTCTCCCCTGTTCGCGCTTGTCAGCCATCGTGCACAGATCTATCTATAAATTTGTGCTTTGAGTAACAAGTAATTAAAAATATAAAACCTTGGTGTTGGTTATTGAACTCAAAAATAGAGAAGTGCTTTACTAGGGGAACCTAAATAAAAGAAGCATTCTCATACATGAGCTACAATACGTCCGCTGCACTGACCTGTCATGGTAAATATACCGACGAAGAGGCCAATGGACCTGCCGGCCAGCATGACCTCCTCCTCGGAGTCATTGCCGGGCGGCTTCTTGCGGCCTGCCCAGATGCCCACCGCCAAGATCAACACGTAGAACAGGATGATGGAAATCACGCCCGCTACGTTGATCATCTTGCTTGCTTTATGTGTGCCCTGCCGCAGCACACGAACACGAACACATGCTGTACAACTTTGTATCGATAACTTTGACTGACAGTGACTCAATACATCGAGAACGATGCTTTCAAAATGGTGACTTCGTGACCTAGCATTCGTTCCGAATGTTTCATAAACAATTGCTTAAAATATGCTACACCATTTACGCTACGCTACGTCAAAAAGAAAGTACAACTGACCTTGCGAAAGTTTCCTCAGACCCTTGGGGATCGCAGACGGCCAGCTCAGCAGGTCTCAGCAGGTCACAGCACGATACACTTCAGGTTGTATGCTCCCAAAACACTCTCCAGTAAATCCTACGAGCACAGGTCACATGCACTCTACGCGCTCGAGCGGAGCGGGCGGGCGGCGCTAGGCGCGCAGCTGTCGCCCCATCGGAGTGACGTCTTCTGCGAAGGGCTGTTCCTGGTCCTGAAGCTTAGCCCGCACATGAGGTGCCAGCCGCCTGCGTCCCAAACCGCGTTACATAAGTCACGAGACACGTGCGCCCGACTGACAGCGGCCGGGCCAGCCTGCGCCGCCACCCGATCGATCCCCTGACGTCATTGGCCGCCGCGAGCCGGCCGCGCATGCCCGGCTACCCTCGACCCCGCCTATCGAGCCTGCGGCTGCTTCCATCGTGCTACCGGTACATTGCTCTTCCGAAGCTCACACGAAAGCCCTACGGTGATACACTTAAGTGGCAGGAGACGTCGCCGGCGATGGACATAAGTTAGGACGATGTAAACGCGGACGGCGTGTAGGAATGGTACGGTCTCGTTTTCCCATTGACAAATTGATTCAATACGAAGAAGGGAAACAGCCTTGGAGGCACCTTCGGGCACTCCAAGGTCTGCCTTTTTATATTTTAGGTATTACATAAAAAATCATATCAACATCATTTATACAACAAATTGTAATATAAATGAAAGGAAATAAGTAACGTTTGATTTTATATAGTTGTGCAAAGATCTTTGTCATCCATGATTTAAAGGTCAACTGAAGTCCGCTGCACACCTTCAGTTTTCCTGCACAGTTTAAATTGAACAGTCGAACTGGGTAGTTAGAGTTTAGTTGGATAGGCCAGATTTTAACTATCACTTAAACTGTTCCACTGTTTAGTTCAAAGTGCGCAGTAGCAACTGAAGGCGTGCGGCGGACTTCAGTCTATGTAAGCACAGAATCTCTTCAAATCAATTTGAAACTCATCCAATATTTCCAAATCCAAACAAGTTTCGGCGGCCATCTTGATTAAACTGTCAACTTTATTGACAGTTAAATTGGAAGTTTTGGCTCTTTTGAGAGTTGACATTTTGTTATATTAGAATTTTTTATCAAAATTGTACGCAAACAGTATATTTTATTCCTCTTTTTTATAATGCTTTAAAATCCTGACCACTTTAGCAGCGAAGAAAACAGAAAAAAAATCAAGATGCATGACAGGGTTTGCACGATTATGTTTAACACATATATATATAGCGTTTAATACGGTATTGCATTGTACGGTATCTTACACTGTTAGTAAGCAAAGTGAGCAAGCAAGAATTCGCTCTGGGAAAGCGCACATTTTTCAAGTTGCACAGACACAAATGACTGTTGAGACTTATCCCAAT
The DNA here is from genome assembly GCA_027563995.1 of Papilio gigon. Lineage (NCBI taxonomy): Eukaryota > Metazoa > Arthropoda > Insecta > Lepidoptera > Papilionidae > Papilio > Papilio gigon. Next base: position 7,762,270 of record JAODUI010000032.1, on the reverse strand, counting down.
TGAGACACAATTGAGAGTTACACTGTTGAGTTGTTTTATGGAAATCGAAGGTTGCATTGCTTGTTGTCATTGTTGCTTTGCGGCGCCAGATGCTGCGGTTGGCGGACGTCTGGAAGACGTGCAACAAGATCCGCGCGGCGAGCTTCCGCGTCGGCCTCAACTTGTGGGACTGGTACCGCCCCCTCGACCCCGATGGCAACTGTCTGCTCTCCGGTACTCCGCACTACTCATCTCGGTCCACACGTCACAACGACATTAGTACCCCTTTAGTAGAGACGCTTGTACGGATACCGGTGGATGCTCCGGCCTTGCGTTGACTAGAACCACTGAACGAAGGTTTAAGATAATGAGGGAAGCCAGTTATGTACCTAATACAAAAAAAAACAAATAGTAACAAATTATTTGCAGTTTCGTAGATTTATTTCAGCATGTATCCGAACAGTGCATCTAAGAGATGTATGTGATGATAATCAACAGAGTCCAAGTTCGTGTCGATCCTAGCGGGCCCGCTGAGGCCGGTTGTGGGGCTGTCCGACGCGGAGATCTCGCAGCTGGCGGACTACTTCCGTGCCCAGGACGGCCGTGTGCACTACCATCAGCTCTGCCAGATCATACATGGCGAGGGTGAGCCGATCCGCGCCTTCTGAACACCAGACTAAGCTCTTCTTCCTATATTCCTTACAATGCAACTTGCCCACACGGACTACAAAATATCTTTTACGTTCAATGACAAATTTCAATTTTGTACAGTACGTGTTTAAAATGATTCGCAGAGCTGCAGTTTGTATCTATATTTTAAATAAACAAGTTACACAAATTATCTTTCTTAAACAAAACAAATAAGAAATAAACTTTTGTCAATATGGAGCCAATGTGAAAGTGAGAGGCACCGGTGTACCGTGATACTGATGTCACCAACATTGACGGTGCTATACGCATAACCGAGATGGGTCACGGCGCAGACGCGGGTGATCGCAGCCGAACGTCGGCGGACTGCATCCTGGAGGCGTGCCCGCCTCCGCCGGAGCCACGCTGCCACACGCTGGACAAGTGGCAAACGCGCCGGCTTTGCTGCCTGCTTGCTACTATAGCCGCCCGCGACCTGCCGCTCAGACCGTACTTCCAGGACTATGAACTTGTCAGTAACACGTGTCATTTAAAAATTAACATTTCGCTTTATCTTACAATGAGTCTCTTTAAATCGATTGTCAACAGATAGCCAAAAATGACGGTCGCATCACGTTCGCACACTTCGCTCGGATCCTGCACTTCGTGGGCGTGATCCTGTCCCCCGAGGACTTTAACCTGATTGTACGCCGGTTCATTAAGGACTCCTACACTATTGACTACGTGGAGTTTCTTAAAGCCGTCGAGACCGTCAAGAAGGAAGGAATACAAGGGCTGGGGGCGGTAATATTTTTGATATGCGAAGGTCAAATCGAAACCGTAAAAAACCGGATAGTTTTAAGAAACTAGGCTTAATATAATTTGTGTAAGAGCAGGCGTACCAGCACCCAGGCGCCGTGCTGGACACAACGCTGCCAAAGCTGTCGCGGCCAGAAGTGGAGGCAGGCCGGCCGGGATCGCTTCTAGGCACTGAGGTGTTCCACCCCGGGCTGCAGCCGCCGCGCCCACCACGCGCGCTGCTCGACATCATGCTCAGGGTGCAGGAGTTTGTGCTCCAGCGACGGATCAGGGTCTACGAGTATTTTAGAGTTAGTATTTTTAATTACATTTATTTGTTATCTTATAAATATTACAAAACATTTAAACACGAGGCTTTAGGCATTTTTCACTTATTCATACTGTTTTCCGGCAGGACTTCGATGTGCTGAACTGCGGCCGCATAATGCCGCAACAGTTCCGGCGTGCGATGGACGCCATGGGGCTGGGCAGCGTAATATCAGAACAGGAGGCCGCGTGCATCGTGCGTCACTATCTCGATCCCAACGACAAGGAGCGTGTCTGCTGGAGACCTTTCGAAGACGACTGCGACCAGGGTATAAAATTTGAGCCTAGCAGCAAGTCGGAATCCATGGGGCTTCCTATAGTTACTGATAGACTGATTTCCTCGGCCAGTATTTACGGTCAAGGAACTGGAGAAGCACCCTGATGTTGATCCTGGCGCCATGGCCGCCGTCATTGCTGAGTTGCCGGCCTCAGGCTCAGCTGCGGAGAAACATAAGCTGACGGACAAGGACCTGGATTTAGCAGAATCCGCCCTGTTGCGCATCAGGGCCGCATGCAAGGAGAGGACTATTGATTTAAGACCTATTTTTGGTGATTACGATAAGTAAGTTTGTGGTCGTGTGATTCTCCTCATTTTGGACACCGCTCCCGGCTTTGTAGCAAAGAGACAAATTTATTTCTGATATTTTCAACTACGTCATACATTAAAAGGTTAACGTCTATTAAGGCCAGTCATTACTTGTAAATCGGCTGGCCGGCAGGCGGCGCAGCGGGCATGTGTCGCGCAGCATGGTGCGCAGCGCGCTGTCGCGTGGCGGTGTGCTGCCCGCGCCGGCGCATATGCGCGCGCTAGAGGCGCGCTACTTGGACGACTGCGGCTTCAACTTTATCGCCCTGCTCAATGACGTGCGTTTGCGTTTACTTCCGAATTTACATTTTGGTGCATGTTACTTTTCACCTACCAGTTGTCCATTATAATAATTTAATAAATATTAGAAATAAGACTCGCAGCTATTGCAATAAATTATAGAGGAATTCGTAGAACTGACCAACTAACGAGTAGGTGACGTAAGGGATGTGATTCAGCTAGAGGAGCGACCGGTGGAAAGCGCGACGGTGGCGCGCGCGCTGCCCACGGTGGGCACCCCGCGCGCCGCGCACGACCCCGCGCAGACCGACATCGTGCAGATACTTGCCAAGATCAAGGGCAGGGTACGTTCGTGGGTCATTTATTGTTGTAGCTGTTAAATAGAAAATACTGACGTATACTCATCCTGCACCAGATGCCGCCTCAAGCCACTCATATATGGTTCACTCGTAACTATATGCTAAAGGATTTTTTGCCCAGTTACATGTGTATGTAAAACACATCACGCATGCAGATGGTGCGAGAAGGTCTTCGGCCACGCGACTACCTGCGGCAGTTCGACAAACACAACGAGTTGGTGATAGCGCGGCCCGACTTCTACCGCGGCATGTCCTCCGCCGGCTTCGTGCTCACGCCCCTCGAGATGGACACAGTTATGGAAGTGTAAGTTTAAGCACTTCACTGCGCGTATCTTGCTGTGCTCTAGCATAGGCGCGAGTGACCTTTGGTTTACACGCTTTTTCAATAATGTGAGTACTACGGGCTGCGTTAAGTCTAAATGTTAGGAAACGGTAAGGGTGTACGCAGGTTCTGCGCGCCGACGCGGCGCCGCCACATTGACTACGATCGCTTCTGCCGCACGGTGGGCGAGGCGCTGGCGCAGGAGGGGCTGGAGCGCGCGCCGCTGCTGCAACCCGTACCGCACGCGCCGCCACCGCCCACCAACAACTTCCTTAACTTCGAGGAGCGCAGCATCGTCTCCAAGGCGCTCGACAAACTTTCCAAGCATCACGACCAAGTCTCTAACATATTCGAAATCTTCAAGGTATAGTCACGTTTAACGTTTTTAAATTCCCCGCCGAAAAAGTGGACAGTAAGAGTGGGAATAGAAAGTCGAGATGTATGGAAAGCGGTTACGACGTAATGGATGGAAAGACATTAGAAATGGTGTCGGTGGCAGGAGGCGGACCGCCAGCAGTGCGGCAGCGTGCCGCAGGTGGCGGTGCAGCGCGCGCTCAGCCGGCGAGGCGTGCTGGCGCTGCTCTCGGCGCGCGAGCTCCAGCTACTCTGCAAGTGCTTCGGCTTCCGGCGCGGCTGCGGCGACGAGGTGCGACAATCGCCTGCACACATACACACGCAGACGTGCGCACACGTATAAACACCCGAATACGACAATGGTCCCATTGGTGTACAGGTGGACTATCGCGCGCTGTGCACTGCCCTGGAGCTGGTGCACGCCACCACGAGCGCGCAACCCTGCTGACGGCCCCGCCGACGGCGCCGCCGACAGCCTCGCCGACATCCCCGATTACAGACTATTCTCTGCCGTTCTTTGTTTATGTTATTAAAAATGTAATCAACACTCCTTTTTTGTTATAAAATACCAAGACTGGGCTGCGTACGAGATGGCAGTCGACCGTTTAGTAAACGCCGGCACGGACTCGAGCGCGCCGAGACCACTTTTGAGTTATAAGCTATCCCAGAACCTGTTCACGTTGCCTTTCTGGCCGCTAAGGTAGAGCTGTTGACTTCGTGTGGCTCGTAGGAGATGCATAACTGCACAATTTGCGCACATCTGTGCTACTGGTCAACGCGGTTCTTTGCCGTTCTTTTGTCAGACTGAATAATAATTAACATAAACGTAGTATTCAAACTTAATATATTTAGTATAATAAAAAGAGTCTAAGCCATTGTCACAATAGTAGCTATCGAATCGTTGTGAATAAGCGGTGATTCGTGTTCGTGGTATGCCTATTGCCTGCAGCCGGCGCGATTCGCGTAGTCGCAAACGTGTTTTACGGGGTTGAAGTGCAGGCCGGCAGGACACTGCCTGCAGATGGCCACGTCTCCCACGCAGTAGTAAAACAGCTCGCAGTCTGCGGGGTGCGGCAACAGCTGGTCCTCGCCCACGCCGGCGCAGGACACGTCCGCCACGTAGCTGGCCACGCAGCGCGCCGGGATGTTATTTCGGTAGAGGTCCGGCTGCGCGTGCGGCAGCGGCAGTACCCTGGAGACAATATAACAGATTATTTGAAACTTAAAAGTAAAGAGGAATCTCACATATTGATGATGTCCTTCGTGACGTAATCCGCAGCGGCTGTCTCCGAGTGTGGATGCGGAGGCGATGTCGACATCCGAACTTGGTTTTGACGAACAAATTTGGGAATGAATGTCGCGACTTTCTACACGGTAGGGCACTGGTCTGTGCTCACAGTCCTTATTTAGTCTTTAAGCGAGACTCCTAGATGCCGATGCTCTCCGCTATACTATACGCCGCTATACGCTGTACGCCGTTATAAAAGAAACTTGGTATCTATGAAGTCGGCGATTGTCGGCTGTCGTCTGTCAGCTGGAGGAATTTATAGAGAATTTATAAAGGACGTAACGATGCAATAATAACATACAGTTTGACAGTACTTACGGGTGGCCGGAGTCGGCGTGCGTCTCGTCAGCGAGACAGCCCCACAGGCCGAGCAGCAGGAGAGAGCAGACCAGGGAGTGCGTTGCCATGGCGACCGAGTGAGGGCGATTTGTAATTGTAATAACCATACGCACCGCCGGCCGCCTTATAAAGCGATGGACAAGTGGATTAGAGGCACTCGAGACTTGAGATTATCCTTTATGAAGCGCCTAAGCCCTTGTCACGTCAACTAACTGATTAAATTAACTCGTACTTCGCTAAATGACACGACTAACACAATCAAACCTCGCTTTGTACTCGCCGGCAGCAGCGCTGGCTGGCAGTAGACGCAGTGCGCAGGAACACTTGAACATAGAAAAGACCACTCGCCAATCGCAAACTAAGCGAAACTTTTATTCGCATTCATTCATTCATGTTCTGACTAAAGAATGACTCCTCGATTGTAGTCGCGTCGCATTTGGCTGAAAGGTAAGGTACTGTGCAATAATTATATAATTAAAATTTGTGAATTTAATAGTGATTTACTGTAATGATTGCCGACATGTGAATTAAATAATGATCAAGGAAGATTATGAAATGCGGAGATGAGGAGCTGCTTCGCGGCAACGGCAGCCCGATCAGTCGCAAGCAGTGGTGGTAATTTTACAAACAAAACAAGAACAGGAACAATTTCATAAGGGTCACTTAGTAAACAAAACTGGAAGAAAACAGTCAACCATGAGAACACTAAATATGAATACGAATTAATCGCTTGACTTGTAATTTGCGAACGAAACAAATTACTATGTATCTACCAAAGATGCTGGCTCACATGACACACCGGCGACACCGGCGACACCGGCGACACCGGCGACACCGGCGGATCAGAAATTACAACTAAAGAACATTCGCGAGTGGTTTAAACGAATTGTTTCAAAAACAAGTCAAGGTAAATTTATATCACTAAACATTTACAGATTTTGCAGGAAAAATAATTATATTAGCTTTTCTTCATCATCCTCGTCATCATCAGCCCCGCGGCTGCCCACTGCCGGGCCTCGCTACGACTGGACTTAAGAAACCTAAGAAAAAAATATAATTTGTAATTGGTCTACCTTAACTAAACTTTATATTAAATTAAATTCCAGTTACTTAATGGTTAGAAAAAAAATCATTTATGAAAATGAAAATTAAATCGATGATAATATCTTGTACTCATTTGGAACAAGCGCAATAGTCGTAAAATGGGGTCGAACCTACGAGTAAGATATTCCCACCGCGCCGCTCCATCGACGGGAATCAACCCACGACCTCATTATCGGTAGTACGAATCTCTCAATATGATATTTTGTACACAAAAACAACATTCGGGTTTTAATTCACTGTAATTTAAATAAATTTAACGGATGGGTCTCCTCTCCACTTGTCGAAGGCTTCATCGTTCACATCAAACGCCAACATGCAATTTACAATGACCTCACAAGCCAACGGAGCAGCAGTGGCCGAGCACGTGCAGGTACCTGTTCTACCTGCAGTGCGAACGTAATAAAATAATTTGACATTACTTTGTCTTCATTCACTCGTCCGAGGATTGCTGCGGATTGACAAATGTCGGCCGGCGGGTCGGTCTCTTAAATCATAATAATATATAATCTCCTATAAGTGTTTTTTTTTTTAATAAAGTCTAAACTTAAACCTGATGTGCAGCCAGGATTCATGTACAATTGTTTATGGTGTGTCGACCCTGCGCGAGCGCCTGCTTGAGGTGTTGGTGTTACTTCACAAAAAAAACACAGAGGAAGAGGAGAGGGGACGTCGATCGGTGGCAATAAAACCTATCGTTACTGAAACCAACTTTATTTTCTTATATGTCGCTGTTGAATTGCATAAATAATATCATTGTCATGTAGCTTGTATGTCGAACGTTGGCGAGTTAATCAAGGGTGGGCTGTTCGGGGGCGCTGCCGCAGCCGGCGCTTGCGGCCCGCTCGCACACGTGCTGGCTGGGGCTGAAGTGCAGGCCGGCGGGGCACTGCCGACAGATGGCGACGTCATCCACGCAGTAGTAGAACAGCTCGCAGTCGTCGGGGTGCGGCAGAAGGCGGTCCTCGCCGACGCCCGCGCACGGCAGTGGGCTCACGGTCATCTCACGGCAGCGTCGCGGAATATTGTTACCAGAGTTCTCAACTATCCTATTGAAGTAGACGTTTGTGGCAATTAATGTCAGATACAAAGTGCGGCGCGTGCCTCGCGCACCTGCCGGCCTCTTCCATAGTTAACTTCGTTCTTCGATATACGATGAAATTTTAAACACCTTTATAAAATACTGCCCTTCCCACTAGCAAAGTGTATTAGTGCAGGTATTAGTGACTATGCTAAGGACTACCTTAGCATAGTTACTCATAGCAACTTTATTCTCTTATAAAATACAATGTCAAATCTTAATTTCCTTCACAATAATGACAGAAATATCTCCCAGTCAATACTCACACATCGTCCCCCGCGCGCACGGCCGCTCGCCCGACTGCGCCGGCGACCCAGACTCCGAGCAACAGAAGACTGAGCAAAAGGTTAGCCCGTTGCGCCATACTACCTCAGTTCAATATCACCTCAAAACTCTTTTGAACTGCCCACCCGTTATATACCCACCGAGCACCACTCACGTCTATCAGGTTACATCCAGTCGGTGCGCGTCAAAGGACGTGGCTCCGAGTGCCCGATAAGTTGAACAAGATATTCGCCAGATATCATTTAATAAACATGTTGTCGCACCCTGCGCCGCCTTCAATTGCTTACTAACATTATAAACGCGGAAGTCGGGATGTTTGTGACAGGTATTTCCACGGCATCATGCATCTGGATGACATTTGGTATGCGTGGTCATACTATCTGCGTACTGCTACAGGTATACTGCTTATATTGTGTTGCCCCAGATTGTATTTAACCCGTTCACCGCCAAATATCAGTTTCCGAGCCCCCGGCGCCGAGCACCATCAGACAAAAATGTATACCTACAATAACAGGCTGTTCAATAGCATATTTCACTCGTCCCCTTTGCTTGTCCACTCACATTGTCATGGAAACAAAGAAAACTGACACAAGTAAGTGAATACTTTAGTCCACGAAGAAACATTTAGTTTTACGAGCAATTAAAGATACAGAAAGATTTATCGTTTCCCGCACAACATTAGTCTAAATGTGTATTTCGTAATGTTTATTTTTCAATGCTGTCCTATAGTAATCTTAGTCTTTATACAACAGGTAACATTGCTACATTTTTGAATTATGATCGATATCAACACGCACATTATAATGACTCGCACACCAATAGAATTCCTAAAGAGGCATTCGTTGGTGACGTCAGAAGCGGTCGGATATTTCCGGCATCGGCGCTGGGAGTCTTAGCAATATTCGTTACTAAACATGTAGCTAGGGATGGGTGTCGTCAGTTCTATCACTTACTGTTTGTGCTATATCATCATACATATTAAAAATGAAAAATGTGCTGCCAATAGAATGACACTTATATGTTGCCTCGCTAACTATAGCAAAAATAAGAATAATGAAAAAAAACATCTATAGCTACATTCGATATATTCAATTACAAGGATTATTTCTCTAATAACAATTGTCTGATTTTAAATTGTTCAGTATAAATAGGAATATTTTAATTTATGAACATTTTTGTATCGGTAAATCATCGCTTGTCACACCTTTACTGTCGGATTATCCCGACATTGGCGCCGGAGGTGTATGGCAGTTTGCGAAAATGTTCATGAGTAATTTAACTAACTTGACATTATTTATAGGTCTTTCGATTGAGAGATTATATTTCAATGAATTGTAAATGTTTCCTTCATTACCTAATTACCAATCACTAACATAATTTTAATAAATATACAATAAATCAAAATTCCATTCGTCACGTCGGTTTTATGTGAAGTACTTGCGGCGCGTGGGGCGGGGCACACTGGGCCCGAGTTGGTCGCCAACGTGTTCTGGTCAGACTGCGTGGATAAGGAAGACTGCAGGGCTGATTGTTCCAACATACACTACCAGTTTACATGTTCCCGCTCACATAATCCGACCTGAATCTAATATAATGAACCTTCATCCTAAGTTATTAGGCACTTTAGTGAGTAAATTGTAATTCATTCAAATTATTTTTGCTAATCTCTCAAAAAAAACTAATTAGGTACCTAACCAACCTAGGCCAAACCGTAATAGTTCTAGTTTTTCAGTTTTGCCCACCGGGCAAAGTTTGTCTGATGTGTATCAAAGCGGCAGCGGCCTGTTATTCGGAACAGAGAATGCGTTGCAGTGTTGCCGCGCCCCGGCGCCGCAGTCTCTGCTAGTGACAGGTCATGTGTACACAACTGTACTCGTACATTCACAACGGCACTTACTGTTTCTCGCATGTTGTACCTTCGCTGACGATGCAGCAAACGACACTAATAAATTAAGACAAACAGTCATTTTATTTACAATTTGTTTATTTCCGACATACAATTGTATATCCCAAGAGTTTGTTCATGTCCGATCACTTATGCTAATTTCATTCCTACGCACGGAAGAAACATCAAGGTCGTACAAAATACATGATTCTGATTCCATGTTCAATATAACCAAATAAAATTACAAATCTACAACATTTCTGCAATGAGATCCAGAACAAATAACCTTCGGGAGGGAGGGGCTGGACACCGCACGCAACCACACACACAAACGACGCTCGACGACAGGACGACAGATTACTCTAATTTAAGCTCTGTATCGTAGATTATTACTAAAATCAGTTAAAATGGTTCATAATTTCATACTATTTAAGTCAAATTGATCTATTCAGCAATAATACTCCAAGTGAATCTATAAATCAATACTATATTATAATAAATTTATGCAAAGGTCGCGCGCCCGGCCGCGGCGTACGGGCGACGCCTTGTTTATTCGCGACTTCATTACTCCTTATCAAAATCTTAACATTGTTTTCTTAAATTAATGTGGAATGGAATGACGCGTCCCGCGCGATGAGAGGGGCGCGGGGACGCTCATGGCCGGTGACTTAACCTGCAACAACACAACAGATACGGTTACTGCGCTGCTTCGTCTTCTGCAAACGTGCAGCTACGACGGCAAGGGGGCAAGCCGGGATCTTCCAAGCAAGGATGCATCAATGACTTGGCTAGCACGTCGAGGCACCGTGTCAGTGGCAAACTTCATTTCTGCGACGTATACTATAAGCTAGATAAATGTCTCCAAGATACTGTTAGCTTTTACAATTCTTCGCGACTGTCTAGAATTTTAACCGACTCACATTGGAATAAAGAGATAAAAGTTTCATGTCTCATGTTAGTAATGACAGAAACTGGGAGAATCCTGCTTTCACTAGTATTTTGCGGCATGAGGCGCTAAGCTAATGCATATCAAACAAGTCGGGAAACCAATGTTCAATGCTACGTTCGGAAGCAAGCACAACTACCATTCACAACAAGTGATAACTCATTTATAACATACATTTAGCTTTCATATTTGCCACTTGCACTATATTTTAAAATACATCAAATAAATAATTTGTAACTAATATAAAATGTTAATTATCTTTCAGTCAACACTTTCCGGCAACTGAAGTATTTTCAAAGGAAGGCCCAGAGTGCTTACCTTATTATTGGACTGAGTGACTATGGGCAGGTACAGGTACGGAGGTTAGTAGGGCTGGTGCCTCTGGTTGGCGCGGCCGCCGCCGCCGCCGCCGCGCTGCTTGCCGCCTTGGTACCCCGCTGCAAATGTCATATACTGCCTAAATGTCGCTAGCTACTAAGTCTACAAACACTAACAGATGACGCTAGTCTAATCCATGGTCAATACTAGCAGAAATGAAAGCTCGACGAGGCTCGACAACGCTACCAAATGCCGAGTCAATTTTTACAATTTACTAATGTGGATGCATTCGAAATAATTTGTAGAAATAACATTTACAACTAAGACTTCATGACCGCTCACATCGCAGCTCAATACCAAAACTATATGTTTACCCCCGACTTAGTTATAAATGTATTACATTCGTGTACAACATCGCAACTAGCTAAGAACAGGCCTGGAAATACATGGAGAGAAGAGAACTAAAGAAAGAAAGGACAGGCAGATCTACGAAAGCCGGCAAATGAATGGACTCTGTGACTATTGCTAGGACTTACGACGCTCTGACGGAAATATGTAACTTCAAAAATGTCGATTCAGCACCAGTAGCTAAACCAAATATTTGAAGTAATAACTAAATCTTGACTAAACGTCCTCTAAACTAATAATATTAAAGAATAAGTAAATTACAACTATTATTATATTTAATTTTCTATTCAAATAAAACGTCAAGAATAAATGATGAACTCGGGACATTAAATGATTGCCCCAATATTGTAATGCAATAAAAACTTTAGGAACGAAAGGTGCAATCCAGCAAAGAATTCCATCAAATCGTCGCAGTCAAGGGCGGGAGAAATGGTGATGGCCAGGGCGATGGCGAGGGGCGTGGGGACAATGTGGCTAGGGTAGAGGCAGAGCAGAGGGTCGGCAGTACCTTTCCCGCGTGGAGCCGCGCGCGCGCCGTAGCCGCCCTCGTACCCTCCGTATCCGCCGTAGTCTGCCCGCAATACAATCCATTAGTCCGAGCCTGTGAGCGCTTTGCCCCGCTAGCTCTTACGGACCCGCACACGTCTTTCCGAGACAATGCCCACTTCGGACTGTGTGTTGCATAAAAGCTTTAAGCCTGTACTACTCATCACCCCTGTTCAATCCTAATAATTTAACTAACTATACAGGGCATTCAGTCAACTTCTAAGATACTGCTAGAACTATCACTGTGCGCTATCTACCCATCATAATTAAAGCCCTATATCAAAAAAAATATCGTATGAATTTATTTCGGCCTGCGAAGGTTCTCAACATGAACACCATTGTGACCCTTACACAAGTAATAAAAAAACCTTATGAAATGTTCAAGCCTTGCAATTTTCTCATAATTATACTTTTTAAAAAGTACAAAGCTTGTAAGTATTAAAAGCATAGAGGTAATCAGCCTTTATCATATACTTCAGTACTGTGATTGTTTTAAACCTCCCCATGTTTAATACTACCATGTAACTACATTAGACTACTACTAAAGTTAGTCAAAAAGTTAGATCAAGTAGTTGTTAATCGATAGCAAACAGTGGTGTCGCATGTGGTAATGAGTTCGGGAGCCGAGAGCCGAGCGTGCAGTTAGGGGCCGGCGCGTGCGCGTGCGCGGCGCGGCGCGGCGAGGCGAGGCGGCGTGGCGGGATGTGGATTGGGATCAAATATATGGAAACACATTGAGATTTTTGTAACAGTGCTTTATTCAAAAGCTTCATCATATCTTTATCACTTTCACAATGTCTCTCCATATATTACCCCAATTTCCCAAATGTAGCATGTGGCGAGAGTGTTAATAGGTAAATAAAAGTACCAAAAACAAACAAAACTCGGGCGACATTGCTACATATGTCAAAAGTGGTATTACAAATAAACACTTATAAAACGTAAGGCAGGTAACATATGTACAATACAGTACCCAGTGACACAATGATAAAGAGTGATCGAGAGCTGCGGGCACTTGCTACTGCGCTACAGGGGCCGCACGCCGACGCAAATCAGTGGAAAGAAAATCAAAGAGCGCAAATGAAATATGATCTCGGGAACGAGTTGCGTGAAATGATTAAAACCTAATTACTCGAAAAATGATTAGATAGAGCCGTTGGCCATGTTGATACATATTGTCTCCGACAACATTCACTACACATTATCTCGATAGAATATCCATGTAAATACGTAGTTATAATAGAAAAATAAATATTTTCTACACTAAATCGTACACCTAGGGTCCACGTTGCTCCGAGTGGATCAACACATACAAGGTAAATAGGCATCTCAAGGACGGAGGCTCGCCCGTCGTCGCTACTCGCCTGCGCCCGCGCCGCCCATGCCGCCGCGCCGTTCGCAGCTCCCCGCGCTTGCCTTAGCCTTACTCTTCTTCACAATACACCCAACTATTTCATTTTTAGTTATATGCAATTTTTTCAACCAAATCAGTATTTATCCATTGTCTGTACTTTTAAGTCCTCTAATATTTTCATTTCCAGGCTGTCAGTTGTTTGTAATGCAGACGGCCTGTAGGAAAACTTCAGCCGACACGTCGGCGGCAGCATGGGCAGCATCCGGGGCACAACATCACGCTAACCTATCCTTAATCTACGTTTACATGCTAAAAATCAGGTAACATCAGTCGAGGTAATGTGTCGGTGAGCGGTGCTTAGCGAACCTCGCCACTAATAGTTCTGCTTGCCGCGTTTACCGTAATTAGGGTAGCCGGAGTAATCGTAACCGCCGTATCCGCCGTAGCCGTCGTATCCGTAGCCGCCGTATCCATATCCATCGTAACCGCCGCCGTAGCCTCCTTGCCCGTAGCCGTAGCCTCCGTAGCCTTGGTTGCCCCAGGTGCCCTGGCCGCCGTAGCCTCCTCGGCCGCCCCGGCCGCCGCGCGCCCCCCGCCCGCCTCTGCCGCCGCGCACGCCCATTCCTCCGGGCCCGTCGGGTTTGGGTGTGGCGCGCTTCACATCTACCTATAAATAATTTTTACGTTTCAAAACATGCCAGGAAAGAAATCACCCTTTAAAACCTTGCATGAATTTCAAAGTTAATTTTTTAGAAGAAAAAAGTTGTATGTTGTTACCTCTTTGCCAGCAATGGTCTGCTTGGGAGTCTTGAGGAGTTCATTGACTACTTGCTCAGACTCAAATGTTATGAAGCAGAATCCTTTTCTTTGGTTCTTTGTCTTATCAAATGGCATTTCAACTTCGATGATCTAAAAGGAAAATATTTATAAATACAATGGCTATGTAATAAATCTTTGCAAATGTAAATATAGAAGTCAGTGGCCCGGATTTATCTTCAGGAGTCTAGATCTCAATTATCTCACCAAAACCGGCATTGTCATCACAAGGTACCAAATGTCAGGCTCAAGTAATTAGTCAACTATACTCACTGTGCCAAAATTGCTAAAGAAGTTCTTTATTTCATCATCCGAGATCTCACTGCTTAAACCTCCAACAAATATCTTCCCGTGCCTCGCTTTTGCTTTCTTTGGATCAACTTTCTTATTGTTGATGGCGTGGTCGCCAGCAGCCATCACTTTATCAATTGAATCTGGTGCTTTGAAAACAATAAAGGCAAATCCACGTGACCGGCCTGTGTTGGGATCTGTCTTGACGTTGATGCTCTCAATCTCTCCATATGCACTGAAGTGGTCCCGCAACTCCTCTGTGGAAGTAGAAACTTGCGTTACAATTTGTATATAACAACTAATCAATTATAACAAAAATTATATCTTCAGTATTGTGGGTAAAGCTTTCTTCAATTAAACTCAGAAGCAGAACTGAAATATTCATCATTCAGAAGTGTTACATATCAATTTAAGATTGTAATGAAGCAAATAAATCAAGAAGACAAAAAAGCAAAGATCACTTACTGTCTGTAGTCTCCCAGCTCAGGCCTCCCACAAAGAGTTTTCTGTAAGTTCATGTAAAAAGAAATTAAAATGGGTGAATTTACAAATAGCAACTGTTGCGAATCAGAGAACGTTTAGACTTAAAAATATTACAATTTAACATTAAACAACTATGCAGTACTTGTTTACAGTACTTTACAGCTACTTATTGTTCAAAAACAAACTCCAAGCACTGCAGCAAAACAAATTCACAACCTGTAAGTTACAAAAAGGAAAACTGGAAACTTTTATAATTAAATTAAGACAACGAGATGTAAACAAAGAATGTTACAGTGATATCGCAAGATTTGAAATTGGCAAGTGTCAACGGGGCCCAAAATTAAGTGGCCGAACCAATGAGTGGTCTTTGGTGGTAGCTTTACTTTAGTGTGAGCCCAGCGGATATATACCATGACGTCCTCCGGCGGCAGCTTCGGCGGCGGCGCAGGCTCACACCTGCAGAGAGACAGCCAGTTAGTAGGGCTCCACTGATGCGCAGGGCGAGCTTCCCGAAGCCCCCGAACCACAAACATACCCACTACCACCGATTTAAAATCTTGCAATTACGCAAAACGGCTAACGGCCCACGCCCGTTCAATAACCGTAACATTCGAAACAAATCTAACATAACGGACTCCAAGAGAAAAATCAATAACGGGATCGCGCCGGTGCCGGGTGCGTGAGACGCGCGTAAGACGCCATTTTAACTTCATGCGGCTAGGAACTAATTTCAGAAAATTTATGTCGAAGATAACGTCTGAAATGAAAACTATCACATCAGAGAGTGAAATTTTATCGCGAAGAACCAACTGCAAAAGTGAAAACATTGAATTTTGAAAAGACCTTAAGGATTAAAATAGATTAAGATGCCGATAATAATAATGCCGGAACGCCGACGCCATTGCGGGTGGATAAAGATGGTACTGCAAAAGCACATTTACCAAGCTAACATTTATCATCATAATAAACTAGAAGTCAAATTCAAAAAAGAATACATTAGTTTGAAAAAAGCTTTGATGTAATAAATAACTTTACCTGTCGTCATCGCGTCCTGACGCTTCTCCACTGTTTTCTTGAATATCGCCGCCACCATTTTCCATGTTTCCATTTAGTTGTTCTGTAACATCTTGCGCGAAATTGTCGTTATTGGCCATGACTGACTTAAGTGTAGGCTTATTAATAATAAACTAATAACTAAGGTCCGCACACGACCTTCAACAATGAATGCCAAACGCAGAAGGAGGAACGGAAGCCGGCGATGAGTCGGCGCGAAACCGTTTCTAATGTTGGCAATACACTTTAGACGCGGTTTTTTTAGCAAGCGTTCTATCCCTTCCATTTACTGAACCAATGAACGATGAGGTATCTTGCAGAGGTCAATGGCATTCTTTTTGTGTCAACAAGGATGAAAGATTTATTTAAAACCTTACACAAGGGAGATAGCTAAAACATGCACCGATCAATACCTGTGCCAACAAAATGTCGTTATTTTGCCGCCAAGCCCCCAGCAACTTAATAATATTTAAGTTGCGTTCAAAACTATAATTTTTGGACATGAATTTCAAATGGTTTTATTGATTTTTTGTTTTCTTAACTATCGATTAGCTATAGATATATCATAGAATAGCTATCAAAAAAACTTTTGTGAACATTTCGGTGTTTCTTATTAGGAAATTGAAATTGAAAAACACAGAGCTAGGGTTACGTACCAACCAGATGGTAAGAATCCCGTTTCTTACGAACATTTTGTTTTATACTGCGATTTCCAAAACCAAAACAACTGATTTAGAATAGCGCTTCGAAATGTTTAGGTAATCCGATCGCTCACATAAATGAAATATTTCCTTATTTCCATGCTTTAAGTATAAAAGTTCCATCAATGGTATTTCATTAAAATGATAAGAAATAAAACAGATAGAGAAATGTAAATGAAAGAATAGTAAAATTTTGAGAGCTAAAACATTAACAAAATTTAAAAGCAAAACTAACGATTGTTTTTTAATTGAAAACAGAGAAATCGGTTTTAATAGTACCTATCTACAAATTTTTGTTGTAAATCGTGTGCATTTACTGAAGAAAAAAATGGGGAAATCCTCTATAATTTATTTATTAGAGTAAAAATATTCTCATTAGCTTTAAATTAAATGTGGCAATACTCCTTAAGAAATTGACTTGACACTAAACGGTGAGGTAGGCTCTTTTTCTGTTTTCAGTCCTTATTTATCCTAAAAATTAAGCGAATTTCGAGACGATTTGTTGCGGAATATACCATTTTGATGCCTAAAATTTACTGAGGTAAGTTGTTATGTGTGTGTAATGTTTTGATTATATGACAATTGTAGTATTTTGATTGTCGGCTGATACATATAACGCTATAGGTTAAAGACCTACTGTTTCGGTATTACGCCAAGACGTTGGTTATATAGTGTATATTACGTTTTTATAAGATATTTTCTGCATGTCCCATTCAAAATTTATCCAATGTGGTAATATTTTTGACAATGAAATAATGGGAGCTCGGGAGATCAGAGTTTGAGGCGCCATGCGTACTTTGACAAATCGCGTTACTATTTTTGCTTCGTTAGTTATCTGTTAATTACAGAGTAAGTGAACTAAGCTTATTAATGATATTGAAAGTACCTGATTTATTAAAGAATGACGCCGATGTTTAGTTTTTAAATACTCCGCTTAAAAATATACCACGAACCTTTTGTTTCGATTCAGTAAACGAAAGCTACTTAAAGCATGTTAAGGAAATTTATAAGAATGTATTGTTTAGGAAATGTCTGTAATATACACATTTGTAAATATAACTAAACAGGTCATATGATATTGTTCAATTTTATAGCTGTACTGCTTTTGGGAAATTTAAAGTAAATGTAAAATGATTATTCTCGCAAGTGATTATTAAGATTTTTCTGATGCCTCAATTAAATTCTTAATTTGTTTAAATTAATGAAATTGCATATTGGAGCACGAGACGTTATAAGCAACTAGAGAAAGCTTTTTTTATTTCTTATTATTTAACGAAAATAATTTAGTTTTTCATCTTTGCTTACTATCGACCCCCAATTTATGATGCAGGATAGCTGTTTGTAAACAGATGTCAATATAAGGATCTTAATACTATGCATAGGTTCAGTCCATTTTACCTGTCTGCTGTTACACATGTTTTCTTAGTTTCTGTATTTAATATGTAAATAAATATTTGATGCAAAGGCAAATTGGAAGTCCACCTGATTTTATAAAGTAGTCAGTTGATGCTTTTAAATGTTGTTTTGCTATCCACCCTACAAAAGAAAGGCACACTAGTACAATTAGCGGCTATGGTGAATAGTTTATATTTTGCGTTACCTACAAACATGAAATGCTATATCCTGTTATGAAAACATGAATGTCAGTATGTAATATGTGGTGGGTGTGCAGAGAGTCAAGCGGTGGGCAGCGAGCAGTATTAGCGCGCATTGTCGACAACAGCGATGGTAATGGAGGCGTCCCCGTCCCCGCAGAGCGTCGGCCGCGAGTTCGTCCGCCAGTACTACACGCTGCTCAACAAGGCGCCCGCCTATCTGCACAGGTTTGTTATGTCTTACATTTGACACAACACCTTGAATGTTGTCAAAACCTTAGTGACTCATGAACTACTTCAGTCAGTAGTCTTTATTTAAAAATTCCATTGACATATTTCTAACCAATTTAGAACTTGGTTGCTAACAAACACCCATCTGTTGTTCATTCAAACTTTTGCATTTACTGTATCAGTTTATTATTATATGTGATGCTACTTGCACAAGTTGTATGATAAACAATCAGACAGCCAAGCAAGCAGTGCTTGTTGCTGATACCTGTGTATAGATCTCCATCTACCCTTCTGTGTTAAAGATGGTTCAATGAATAATACATATCTATAGATTTTCAATCTGGGAAGTATTGTTCGTAATACAGTTATATGAGTGTCATGCATGAGTCAAGAGAGAGGGTATGTTATATCATACAATAAATATTGTAGTCCACAATGAGTGTGTGTAGTGCATGGTATTTGAAATGTAACCATGCAAAGGATGAATGTAACGGTGCCGGCGATGTTACAATTGTCAAGGGAATCAAAATGAAGATATTGCATTTTATACAAGTTTAGTAGTGGAGTGGAGTCGTCTCGAGTGAAGTGGAGACAACTCTCGTTGCCCGTCCATTGCCAAGAGATGTGACACAATGGAATTAGTCACATGTATTTTGTTTACAATTGAACAAGATGTGTAGGTAAATAATTCATTGTGACATAATTGATCCGCGTGTTGTCATTTCATATCGTTAATACTGTTGGCTCGTGTAATAAATATTTACATGATTTAACTGATTGTTACATTATTAAAATAATCTGAAACATAGTTCATATGTGAGCACATCAATAGCTTTTTGTCCAAATGTAAGTCTTATCCCGTCGCGTGTTTCCTTAAATAAGTGTGCAAAGCTACCCTTTAACACATTATTTAAGACAATTGGTGCTGGCTCACGGATGTTTCTGGACCTCCGTCCCTCTATAGGGCCCGTTAATGTTCTTTGTCATATAAACAAACTATATAAAATCAGCAGATATGTGGCGACGCGATCTCAGCTGCGTTATCGAAATGACGCCAACAGCCATATCCTCACTGTGATAATCTGAACATGAGGATCATGTAGTACTCAGAGTGGTTCATTGATCACCAGCAGGTTCTTTTAGTTTATATTTAATTTCAGCAGAGGCCGCACACTTGATCACTATTAATACGATGTTTGCATGTTGTAACGAGCGGTGGCGCTGACGTTGCAGGTTCTACAACAACTACTCGTCGTTCGTGCACGGCGGGCTGGACGCTCCCAACCGCGAGACGCTGCCCGTCGTCGGCCAAAAGCAGATACACAACCGCATACAGCAGCTCAACTTCCGCGACTGCCATGCCAAGATCAGCCAGGTGCGACACGACACACCGGCCGCCCACCAACCATACTTAGACATGCGCAATAGTAGTACACGTTTGCTGTGTTGTACAGGTCGATTCACAGGCGACGCTGGGCAACGGCGTGGTGGTGCAGGTGACGGGTGAGCTGTCCAACGGCGGCGCGCCCATGCGCCGCTTCACCCAGACCTTCGTGCTGGCCGCGCAGTCCCCCAAGAAGTACTACGTGCACAACGACATCTTCCGGTACCAGGTGCGAGGTCTAAATGTCACTTTTAACTAAATTAGGACAGTGCTGCAGCGGTACTGTCACTGTACATCGGTGAACAAGCCGCTAATGTCATTGTGTGCAACAGGACATAGTGTTCTCTGACGAGGAAGGCGAAGGCTCCGGCCGGTCGGACGGCGAGGAAGAGGAGGCGGGTTCGGGCGCGGTGGCGGGCGGGTACTTTCCACCACCCGCCTTCCCGCCCGCCTTCCCCGCACCGCCCATGCCTCCGCTGCTGTCCCCGCCCGCGGCTGCGCCCGAGCCCGCCGCTCCGGCGCCCGCGCCCGCGCCCACGCCATCCACCGCGCACGCGGCCGCCCCCCCGCCGCACCTCAACGGGCACCCGCCGCAGGCGGAGGAGCCCCGCCATCTCGTCGCCGCATTGCAAGGTGCGCGCTCGCCCTGTTTAGTCTAAAATGTATTACAATAAGATTTCCATCATAATGAAAAATCTTATTTCTTTAACCACTGAAGCTTAACTTTATTATTACATAATATCGGCAGCGAGCTCGATATCGGGTGGAGTGGAGCACGAGGCGGAGGCGGAGATAGAGGTGGAGGCGCCGGGGAGCTCCGCACCGCCCGCGCCGCAGCCCGAACCAGAGCGCGAGCCCACGCCGCCGCCTGCGCAGCCGCCGCAGCCTGTCCAGCCCGGTACACCAAACGCCTATCTGAAATAATAATATACTTACCAATTTATTTATCTATTTACTTGTTTAATACACAAAGCAGCCTCACAATCGACACAACTTAAAATTATTACATTTAATTACATGACCTAGATCGTCAGCCAGCGCGCGCGCGAGTAACGTAATACGGCACATGAAAGAGTAGTGAAAGAACAAATTAATTTATTTAAATAGTTTTAGTCTATATAATATTTACATGACATTGTTTATTTTGTACTATTTAAAAATAATAATTGTATGAT
Organism: Papilio gigon; assembly: GCA_027563995.1. Taxonomy (NCBI): domain Eukaryota; kingdom Metazoa; phylum Arthropoda; class Insecta; order Lepidoptera; family Papilionidae; genus Papilio; species Papilio gigon. Next base: position 7,741,398 of record JAODUI010000032.1, on the reverse strand, counting down.
GTAATTTGCAGCGATACCGGAGCCAAAGACGTACGCGAACTTGCTTAAGTCGGGCTCCGGTGGCGCGGTGAGCCGCAGCTCGCCCCCCGCGCCCGGGCCCCCTGCCG
>JAODUI010000032.1:7686453-7715123 GCA_027563995.1 Papilio gigon | reverse complement strand
TTACGCGCACTCCGCGGCGGCGGCGGCGGCGGCAGCGGCGGCGGCGCTGCATACGCCGCTCGCGCACCAGCCCTACCACCGCGCGCCTCGCCCGCCGCACCCGCCGCACCCACCGCACCCACCGCACCCGCCGCACCTAGGTGACTGTCACTTACAACTCTATCGCCTCTTACGCATTTACTCTTATTTATTATGAACCGAGCTATCGATATTCAACATAGTTTTATCCTAATAGTAGATTTTGAATTCTCATGATTAGTTACCGAAGGCGGAGATTTTACCCTGCGTCTTTTTTTTAGGATATCTGTAGTTTTTAGTTTTCTTCTAAAAGTTTTTGTATTAGTAACAGTTATTTTTTAAATAAACAGTGATATTAAAATTTTGTTCAACTATTTATAAATACATACATAATAACTGATCCGCTTCTGCATTAGGAATACTAATTTTGAAGGTAGATGTGAAGTTTCCCTATTTAGATTTATCTGAATTCGAAGCATGATCTGCTAGAGGAGGTTTCCATTCTTCAGCATGCCGGTAGAATATTAGAGATTGAACGGCCTTCATTTATATCCTACAAATGTTGCCAAATCTAATTTAATATAATTACTAATTGCATGTCTATCTATACATAGCTTTATATTTAGTATTTTCATAGGCATCGAAAAAATCTAGAAGTTTGAATAAATAGTATTTTAAAATTTTAGACGCATGCATAATTTCGGTTTGCGTCACTTATTCCCTCCGAGTTTCTAAGCTGGTGTAGGTTTTGACGCGACGTGTGCGAAGTAGCACAGGCGCACGTGCCCGTGTCGGGGCGGAGCGGGAGACACGCCAGGCACTAGGTAGGTCGGTCGCGGGTCGCGGGGCGACGGACGCGGTACATAGGGTCGGCACGTGTTCGCGTAGTGTGATAACGCGGCGTGTGTGGCAGTGGGTGGCTACTATGAGGAGAGCGAGGCGAGTGGCAGCGGGTACTGCGCGGATTACGGGCGGCGGGGCACGCACGGTCCGCTCGGCGCGCACGGCCCGCATGGACCGCACGCCGCGCACGCGCCGCCGCCGCCGCCCGCGCCGCGCCACCCGCACCAGATGCACCAGGTACGCACAACGCGCAATCAAGCTAATGAGATAATTCTACTCTGTCTCGTTATGGTTTCTCCCGACGCATATACAGAGTTGTTTAAGACCAGTGAAGTTAATGTGAAAATTGCTTTTTTTGTGTAGGGCGACAACCAGATGGGCGGGCCCAACATGCCGGGCGGGCCGCACATGCCGCCGCCCCCCCCAGGTAACCGCACTCGCTCCCTAACAAACAAAAGTTCATAAAGTCCAATGTTACGTCGTCCGAAACGAACGGTAAGCCGATGTCGCTGTGGTCAAGTTGTAATACCGCGTGTGTGTCGCTGCAGGGATGATGGGCATGGCGTGGCGTGGGCCGTTCGGACCGCCCTGGGCCGCGCCGCCGCCGCCCGCCTTCCTGGCACCGCCGCCGCCGCCGCCGCCCGCCTCCTGCTAGCGCCACTCCTCCTCCGACAGCGACTCGCCGGGGAGCGCTGCGGACTGAGAGACAGCGGTGCACGTTAAGTGTCAAAGCAGTAGGAGGTCGCCAGCTTTAGATCCGACCATTCGTCGTGTAGGAGCAACTTGTATTTGTTTCGTGTTCCGCACCGAGCAAAATGGTGGTTATGGAAATAATGTAGAAGTCGGAGTTAGGATTTGCTCGACTTACGTGGTCCCGCTCATAGGACAAGCGCGGCGGAGAGCTCGGGAAGGTGGCACTTCTTGATGAATTTGTTGATTTCAGTGATGTATGAACTATTTTACATGTCCGATTGGACAATAGTTGTACGGGATGTAACGAGGGAGGTGGGCGGGGAGAGCAGGACGTCATGAAATAGACATAAAAAGACTTGTCAATGTGAAAAATAATTTAATAATCAGCGAGTACAGCGTCGCGACGTCGACACGCGACGGTGCTGCCGCCGCACGCAACTTGCAACAAATCGCGACACTTATTGTCTCTTCTCATCTTTAGAATACAGTGTATTTAAGCAATAAATGCCTATGATTACCATGTCAATGAATTCATACCATTTTGGTAGTTTATAAATTATATTTAAGAATATGTACGGTCAGTAATAGAGTAATAAAATGACCATAGAATTGATAATTAAATCATAGAACTGATAACTGGCGGCAAGTATTTTCTCAGTGCGGATAGAAACAGGAGAGGCAACACGGGGGATGGTACCAGTGGATACGACTCTAACATTATATTTCAAAATGCACGCATATAGGTAATCTAGACGTAACACATTGATGAGACCCTCACAATTGCACAATCTATGAATTAAATATATGTATATTAGTTGCCACACACATGGAGACATGCCACCTACAGGCCACCTACAGGCCACCTACAGGCCACCTACAGCCTGTTCCGACATTGCCTCAGTGGAACATGTACTATACAAATTGACATTTGGAAAATAAAGTTTCGATTAAACGTCAAACTTAAATGACTTAACTACAAACTCCATCTATAGGTGATACACGTATGTTTCCCCGTGCCCGTAGTGTGCTCGGCGGCGCGCTGGGCCCGGCGTGGCGTGTTGCGTTCGGACCCAATGTCACCGTGGATATACACACATCTAATATTTGCTTTAATATATTTTGATTGGATTTATGTATTTTCATCTATGTCCCGGTGCTGCACGGCCTTGTTTTATATTTTGACACTAAATACATACATATGTTTTACATAAATCTTAAACTTTTAGGGTTTTTAATTGTTTCGCAGCTATGTGACATTGAATAAGTACATAATTTAATATTTTACACATTTTTGTCTGTGAGTTTGAATACAATAGACCGAGCGAGGATGTGCACAATCTTATAAATTAATAAATCTCTCTTGTTCATGTGTCGCGTCTTATTATTATACGTAATGTTATTTCCCCGTTTGAAAATGCTAAAAGTAAAAAGATGGTGCTGCCGGCTACATGCGCGTCTCGCTAACATTCCAGTACGAGTGCGCCGGCGCGACTTGCTGTAAGGATTCCTATCGACATTGACCAATTCGTACGAGGTTTGTGCCGCGCCCCTGGCGGCCGATAAGTGCACTGACTATTTCGTGCTACGTCACTTGCATTGCGAATACAACGGAAATGTTCCTATGTAAATCGTTTCACACTTTCCTTTTCCTGGCGTCGTTTGATATTTTATGAATTCATACCAAAATATACTCAAATAGTTAATATATTTATTATCACCGCCTCACGGACCCTGTTTCCCAACTAGTCTATGTCACGTGGTCAAACGTGATCACTGAGGATTGTCTGTTTGCGTGCGTGCTTCATGAGGGGCAGCTCGCACTGCAGCACGTGCGCTATGGCCGGGCCGCTGAGCGGAGGCGCGCACGGCAGCCGCGCGGCGCTGGCCAGCAGAGCCAGCCCCGCCGCCGCCAGCGCCGCGACCAGCGCGGACAGCGCGTACGGGCCCACCACGTACACCAGCCAGAATATCGTCTTCACATGCTCCGGCACCTCGGGCTGCATCTGGGAAAATTAATAACTTAATTCCTAATGACCTTTTCTGTCCACTAATCAAGACAACAGATACTTAACCGTGTTATTAGTAAAAACTAGTTTTTCGCATCGATCTGCCATCGCGTTTACACGCACGCCCCCTATAATAGCGAACACAGTAGTAACACTGTTTCTTAATGCAGTCGTCGAGGCACATGTGATAGCTCCCCGTGCGTGCTCGGCTGCGCCCGGAGCCCTCCCCACTCGAAATACTGTACAGAGCTGTTGGTTGTTTTTTTTACTTGTCAAATAATCCAACATTTCTGGGTGTGAAATAAAAAAAATAAGCGTAATACAGCCACGGTTACTAGCTTCAAATAATATTGGTGAATATTATAAATTCTTTTTTTCAATATAATTTGTTATCTGCACGTAGGTGCGACACAGCCTTACGACTTTAAAGTAGGCGATGGGCAGCGTGATGTTGGAGAAGGGGCGTGCCTCCTTGTTGAAGGCGACGTCCGCCACGGGCACGTTCAGCTGGATCGTCATCGAGGTCTGCAGCGCGGAGCCCAGCTTCTACAACAGGGCACAGGCATTGATTAGCGTCGAGCATAGCACAGATAACAATACAGCATTGTTTTAACTGCTCGCTTACATATTCTTGAAAATAGAATAAAGGCATGTCAGGGACCTGGTCTATAGCGAAGACGCCGCCGTGCTTGTGCTCGTCGGGCGCGATGCCGTCGATGCGCTCGTACGCCGCGGCCGGGGCGCCGTAGAAGTGGCCGTTGGACATCATCACCGGCAGACCTGGCGGCAGGCGCTACGTTACAACAGCTAACGCCTCGAGGACATGGTTGACGGTATGCGGGAATCTTTTTTTCTTATTTTCGATAATAATGATGAAGTGCAAATTATAATAATAAACATAGTGAAGGCGTTGGAAACCTACATGTTAATTACAAACTAAAGCATTACCATAAAAGCACGGCGACAGATCTGATAGTCCGTCTTTGCAGCCAAAGGCGCTGCACAAGCACTCCGTATCCGGGTTCTTGGTGAAGGAGCGGTTGCTGAGCTTGTAGACGTTGACCTCAGGGCCGTAGTCGAGGGTCTCGGTGGCCGTGAAGTCGACCTCCAGCATGCGGCAGAAGACGTTGCGGTACAGCCGGATGGGCCGCTCCGGCGTCAGCCCCGCCGGGTACGAGAACCCTTCGTACGCGTCCTCGAATGTGTTGCACCGAGAACTGGACATAACATTAAATATTAGCCGCTTCTTCATTTTTTTACATTAACAATAAATAAAATAACGATATCTATATATTTTTAATAGATGATTCATTACCTAAATAATAGTCTTAATTTGTGTAAATATGTTCTGAGTATTACGACGCGCCGGGTGTAGTGTGCCTTACCGTTTGTCTGGGTCGTTGTAGTTCCAGGCGGTGAGGCCGGCGCGGCCGTTGACGCGGCGCACCTGGAACTTGGTCTGCTCCTCCAGGCTCAGCTCGAGCTGATACTCTCGCGTGTTGTCGTACAGCTGGCAAACGCAGGCACAAGCTACACTTACTCCTTATACATGTTACGAGATAATGTCACTCTTGGCGCTCGAGTCGGACGTCACATACTGTACTATTTGTAACAAGAACTATCCGTACCCTGTCCAAGAGGCCCAGTCGTTCGAAGTTGATCCAGCCGGGCATGAGCGTGTGTCCGAAGGCGAGCAGGGGCTCGTCGTAGCCCCACAGCAGGTCGTGCACCGGCATCGTGACCACCGCGCGGGAGCCGTACCGCCGCACCAGCAAGTTCAGCCCGAGCTGACTCCAAAATGGCTGCGATGACATCGCTGTTGCTATCGCCTTACAAACAATTTCTTAGTTCGTACAGGCGTATCGCGGCCGACGCCGCGTATGTGTACGTGTTGAGGGCAGGTGTTTACCAGTAGTGCGGTGTTGCCGACGGTGACGTTGAAGTGCGCGGGGTCTGCCACCGACATCTCCGGCAGGAAGGTGGTGTTGACGAAGGGCCGGTAGCGGAGCACCCGGGCCTCGCTGTCCACCTCGAAGTGCGTGTTGTAGCGCTTCTCTCTAAACGACACTGTATGCAGTTATTTCTCTCGAGGTAAACAACGTAACTATTGAAATGTTAAAGGTTACATTATAGTTGGCTAAACAACAATCACAACAAAACTCTATCTACAGCCCAGTGCTGAAGCAGTTGTTTACACGAGCGCCTTACAACCTACTTCGCGGCTAAGTTTCATACAATTTTGTAGTAGTTTCATTCGCCTGTTCATCCAAGAGGCTGTCACATATCTAAACGTCGCTTCAGTGTTCAGAATACAGTTCGCGCCCGACGTCCTGCCGACCGCCGCACTCAGAGTCGACAAATGTAAATTGCAGTGTCTCCATTACGACCATCACCATCTAACAATTCCGAGTGTGATTGCGATCCACGGGAGTTGTAACTCACTGATAGGTGAAGGGCCCGACCTCGTCCACCTTGAGGCGGCTGTGTGCGCCGCTGAGGAACTCCTGCGCGTTGCTGATGTTGAATAGATAGGCGGACACGTACGCGCCGGCTATCTCCGATGTCAACATCTTGTACATCTCGGTCCCGGGCGTCACTCTCAGTTGCTGCAAGGACCGTTACATCATAATACATTTTCATTCGTTCGGTTTAAAATATCACCGCTATTTTTTTTCGAACATTAATAAAACACAGAAATACATCAAAAACCCCGTGAGGTAACAACTTTACATTCAGTATAAGATATGAACATTACCAGTTTAGCCATGAACACGACAGGGTCGACGAGGAGCGCGGTGACGGCCAGCGCGACAAAGGCGACACCTAGCGTCGACCGCGTCACAAACTTCGCTGCAAACACACTCTATTAACAATTATTCAACTGGCGATGCGACAGAACACCGGTATGCGTTACTTGATTTAAATACATGAGATGTATGGATGGATCTTTGTTATTGTGAATCTCCAACAGTTAAGCTGGAGATATGTAATAAAGGTGTTCTCACTTCTGTTAGCTTTGGTTAAGCTGTTGCATTTCTGTGTCGGCTTCATGTCGGCGGCGCGGCGCGTGCGTCAGCGGCGACAGGCATGCTCCGAGCCTGCAACGGGCTATACAGTTACCACTAATTATAATCCAACATAACGATAAAATTACGTACGTTAGTGTGCGGCCGGCTACAAAAGCAAAAGAGGTCCCGCCAGAGATCGCCACTGCAATGTGTTATCTAATTGTTTAATTCCTCTTGTAGCCAAACACTTACTGTTTCTCGTACACAACTATTTCACTGCTATTAGAGTCGCCGACGCGCAGACAATGTTCACTTATCGATAACCTAACATGGAAAGAAAGATATCGTGAAGCTCGAAGAGTGAAGATTTCCCTCGGAGGAACCACTAGCGCCCTCGCCGGGTAGACTTGACAACGTCTTGAGCTCTGTGCGTCTTGCACATTCACGCAGTTAAACCTCTATAGGTGAGAAAAGTATCCCTTGAGAAAGGTCCCTTAAACTCTCTTTTCCCAGGTTGAATTGTATTACAAAATATATCTTTACATTTTATCTCCGTGTATCGCTGGTCACCACGTTCTAAGTGCAAGGTTTTTTGGTTATTACAGGTAATTGACGAATGGATTAAAATAATAATATGCCAGTAACGCGCGCCTGGCCTTATTGAAATCATAATTAAAAAAAATCGCATGAGGTTTACTTCTCAATAATGCGTACCAAGGTAAGCAGTACCTCTGGGCTGTGCAACCTCTTAGGTACGACCAATAAGGTCGAAGACACACATTTGTATTTAGAGCGTCGTAAGCAATATTTCAGTTGTCGTGTCGCTCTGTCTATCATTATCATAATCAACCAGAAACTAAGCAATGAATACTGTTCGTCTGCCTTCTTGTGTGACATTTAGTGGTCATCATTTAGCAATGGCAGTAGTTTTCCGCGCCTCTCATTCGTATTCACTTGGCAAATATTCAATAAATCTGCTCCGAACTGGCCAACCACACAGTACGGTGACACAACACTAGACTAGAATTCAATGGAAATTGGAAATGTTATTTACAAATGTGACCGGCTCACAATGGCATTTAGCACTTTATTTACATTGACGTTTGTAAAAATAATAGATTTGACATATTTTCTCATAAAAGAGACGCAGTGACCCGTGCAGTCTCTGTAGAGTTTCGTCCATTTCTCGTGTTTATATGTAATAATAGATAAGTGTTTTTGTTTATTAAAACTGCTGCGACGACGATGTTTCACGCTGTACAAGCTGCTGGTGCCGTCGTGACTGGGTAATGAAATTACTTGAGTCGTGTATTATATAATGCGTACCTACACTCGTGTATTTTAACACTCGTCGTGTTTCTATTCAATAAATATAACGCATCCAGAAGCAAGTTTAAAAGGTTAACACATTCAATGCCATTATCTTCTCGTGGTAAAGTGATCTCTTCAGGCGAGGGGACGGCGGTGAACGTGTCAACCAGGCGACATTGCACCCATTTAACACATAATTGTTCTTTACAGCTGTTTTCCATGACTCATATACAGATATTGTGGTTAGAGATGATTTGCTCGAGTTCACATTAGTGTCCCTCACACCGCCGCCGCTCACGGGCCCAGGCACGACCCTCGCTCTACGTCTCCTTGCGCAACGTACGTACACGTAGTGCTGGGGACCGCGATACTCTCATCTTTACAACGAGTTTGTTGTATCGCGCTGGCCGGAACTACCGGCTGCAAGTGAAAACTTCATTCTGTGTTGGATAGTGCATTTATCAAGGAAAGTTACAGATTACATATAAACTCGCTGCGGCCAATAGGAGCGGAGCATAAATTAAAAATGTGGCAAAAACTGTATTCAATTAAGGACAATTAGTCACTAAAAACCTATGGAACAATGTATAATTATACTAACTAAAAATCCTTGTGACGTCTTTTACAATTTTCTTACATCGTTATTCAATTGTTTTTTTCTAGTTTCCCCGCGGCACGAGTCCGCGCGCGCCGGGGCGGACAGATATAATAAATTACGTTTTTTTTATTTGTTACATGGCTTTTAGTATTTTATAGGAGACGGGAACAACGAGCGGCGGGGTCGCGGTCAGCTTCAGTTTCACTTGCCACTTGTACAGATTACGGACTCGGGAATTATTTGTTCAACAGAGGTCAATAAATCTGGTCGAGTATAATTATTTAATTGGAACTTGCGGACGAACAAGTTTGGCGACTCGTCGTTTTTTACGTCGAATATTCAGGTAAACAGGATTTCAATTAGCAAGCAGACGATGAACGACCTTCGCGCGGACGACTTCATTATTGTTTTTGTTGGTGCCGTAGCTCGTCCCGCGGCACCTCGAGCCTCGGGCCCGGCCTGCACGAGCGTTGTAAGCGGGGAAGTGGTTATCAGCTGTATCAGTTCCTTTTCGGATCTCTCCGCGAAGTCATTGCTTTTGTTTCGGTTTCATAATTACATGTTGGCTTCATAATTGCTATATAATTATGGAACTTGCCTGCGTCCTTATTAATATGATTTAACTAACAAAAATAATACACCTTATAAATCTTGAAAAAATCTTAATGTCATTTTAATCAAATATCAAATGAAGTAAAATAATTCTTGGAGGAGGCCTGTAATGATGATGAATTCTCTCCAGCGGGCGTCGGTCTATTGATGGACGGTCTGTTATAAAATATGTCAAGGGGCAAATTATTTTTTATTCAGCCTTCTACCCACATAAACATGCAATTTCAAAGACGACGGAAGATAAACAACTTAACACTATCAATTATCGCTTTCCTCTTGACACTAGATCTATCTAGGTCTCAAGTTCATCTGACGTCTGACCTCTTGAGCATTAAACTGATAGAGATAAGTTTTTCTACGTTCTGTTTAATTCGCCATTAGGAATATTGGAACCGACGGCTGCGAGATAATACTTCCGATTTGCACAGTATCTAAGGTTGAAACATAGAGCGTGCTTTGACTTTATTAGTGTTAGCTCAGCGACATCTCAGAATCCGAATTGTACCTCTTCGGGGCTAAGATCATGCTGAGTGCCTGACAAGCAAGAGCTCGGGTAATGTTTCTATTTACACGATCCACAAAGACGCTGTATTTAATCCTATTTCATCTTTAACTCCAAATTCACTCAGAGTGCAATGGTTGACCACATTATGAAAATATTCTCTCGATTAAAACACTTACGCGTGTATAGTTTATACTAAATTTATCGTATGTATGTTTGGACCGATGAACTGTTGTGGTAGTTCACTTTGTTCGCAATCAAGACTGTACGAAATATACATTTCCTACATCCGCCCGCCTCAGCTCATCTCTCGATGCAATTCATATAGACTTCAACGTCCTGGGATAATCTATTTGGTCCCTGACCGGTCTTCAGGGCCGGCTTCCGCCTCAGTAAGTAAGATAAATACACTGTGTACTATAAACATGTAATACAAATGTTAATATATTTTTAATCATTAATTAAGCGTTTGTTTTGAAAGAAAAAACCTCTAATAGGTTAAAAGTTATGTTATACTGCAGACCTTAACTTGAATTGTTTTTGTTTGATTACTTTGGTTTCAAGCAGTAGGTCAAGGTCGTGACTTTCAGTGCTTTTGCCAACTTTCTGATCTTGTTTTTTTTACTGCCAATAAAGTTATTTTATGTAATAGTATGTTATGTAATGTGTGTGCCGAAATGAAAGCTTTCTTAATCATTGTAAATAACCTATCCTAAGCGACAAAGTGCAATTAAAGACTAAGACTTAGAGCCATACTCAGTGTCCTTTAATCTTTTAGACCTCGTGCTTGTTTCTCTCAATATTCTACTTAGAGTCACCAAGTGGTCTCCCTTAATGTGGATTTAGAGATGGGAAAATTTACACAGAGGTGACCTTCGCGACCAATTAATTCTGAATGCGGAAGTCAATGTCTTAGGTTTTTTGTTTTTTTCAATTTATTTGGTTACGGAACGATTTGCGACAACAGCCTAATGGAGATCGAACCTACGACCTAATGACTATGCGGTAATGATTGTGGCAAATGGTATACCTGTTTTTTTTAATTATTTTTACAGATTTTATTAAATCCAATGTTTTTGTCAAGAATTAGTGTGTAAATAATATCCTAGCGTCCACGAGTAACTTATTTTAAAGTGTTCTGTACATTGCGATTGACGAACTAACGAAGGAAAATTGGCGCTACTGCCGGTGACGGAGAAATAGAGAGACGAAATGTAAGCGCGGGCGGAGACATGAAGAGCACGTACAGAGGAGGGTGATAAGATTGGATATGGATGCCTACAAAGGTGGAGGAAGTCCGAAAAGGGTGTGGATGGATTGTGTGAAAGAACATATGTGAATGTAGGCCGGTGGAGATAGAAGCGTAGTGTGTGTGTACAGAGCCGAGCCGCCAGCGCCGGGCGGGTTCATAGTGATAATAGCAGCAATGTGTTAATTGGTTGTTATAAATATAATAATGGAAACAGTCACGATTGTACCGTTATTAAGATGTTAAATACAAGTGCAGCCGATGTCGGCGGCGGCAGCTGAACTGTTACGTATGTTTGAACTGATTATTTATTTGTAAATAAATTCTGTTTTATGTTTTTATATGTTTTGTTAATACAAATAAAACGTTTATTTGTCAGTTAAGAAATATGGATATAGTATTAAAACTTGTACAATTTTATTAAAAAACTAATTAACTGAATTGTTGAAGTCAGTCAGTTATGCTTTAAAATAATTGAAATGTAGATAACTTGATTAAAAAGTGGTTTGAATAATTTTAGAATTCAATCTAGATCAAAAAATATCCTATTCAACATTAAAAATAATAAACATAAATACTCACTGCACTATTAAATTATTTATCACCGCCTTTGGCACTACACTTGCTTTAAATGTAACTTGACTACTGAACTTAATACTAACTCGTGTGAGCTTAAATCAATGGTGGAGAGGTGTGCGCCGCATCCCTTGCGGCAGGCCACTGCGCTCTGCCGCCCGGCGCCCGGCGCCGGCTTGGCCGCCCGCCCCTCGAGGACGCTCTTGCTGGTGTCGTGGTTACAGTTGGACTGTAAGTTGTGGCCACGACACCAGCAAGCGGCACATCGGAGTGGCCGGCCAGTTCATTGGACAATAATTTCATACAATTAAAGCTAAAAATGGGTCGCATTACCGTATAGACACAAAACTACGAGAATTTTACAAATGTCTATATATTTTTAAATATTTGATAGCAAGTAAACGAGGAAGATGTGAAGATATTAAGCAGCTTGACATGAGGCCGAATTGTGGAAGGACCGTGTAATGGGTTCGCAGGCTATACGATGTGACTAATTTGTTCATGTGGGCATGACGTCGAAAAGACGAGAAGTCGATGAAAAATATTTTAGTAGTACGTAAAGGCACCAACTTAAGTGTCTCGTGACGTGTCCTTATTTACAGCCGCCGCAGTTACGAGCACCTTACTAAATATCCTTGTAATTTCAACTTTCAAGAATAATCAAAAACATTACTCCGGTTGCAGCGATGCGTCATTAACTTTTGTCATTGTAAACAGTGATTGATCGGTCAGCTGCCTCTTATTTCGCTAAAGCAGCGAAACAACCACAGCATCTCCGACAAAGTAGATTATATGTCACCTACCCTGAATGGACACAGAAGGTGACGTACGGGTATTCCCCTTTCTGTTCGTCTCCTCCCACACCAAGCCCAATATCTTTTGTCACCTTTTCGTTAAAATAAAGTGAACTTCGAAAATCGTTGCAATTGACATGTTGCGCTCCTTTTCTACAGTTAGCTCGTCCTGTCTGTTGCCAAGTTATATCGACACACAGTTTATTGATCGAATTAGATTGGACATTAAATGAGCACAGCCTTCGTGTTGAGGATAACCAGCGCTGGCCGGGGAGGTCACCGCGGCCGCACTACAGACCTCTAAAATAAGTCACCTATGCTGGGATTTTCCTTTTGACTCGTACTATTACTGAGAAATATTTTTTTTAGAACAGTGCAAAATGTAAAGTCTCTACATCTCAATTTTAATACAGTTGTTCCGGCCTTGCTACGAATACGTCAGTTGGGTTCTATCTTCAGTGTATATTGAGTTCATTGTAATTCTCGCTGCGTTCGTGGATTTATTTTGTTCCCGGAGCTGGAGACGATCGATCTTTTGCTTGTCAACTTGTCATGATTAGCTAATGGCTTAGTTTTATTTTAAGTAATGCTAATTAAATATCTACTTTGCATTCTCCTCGTTATTCCCCTACTTGTGACATACACTGCACACTACACTAGATACTCTAAATAAAATATTTTTTCCTAGAAACGATTACGACACCCTTGTTCTATAAAAAAATAAAAGATGCAAAAGAAAATTGGACTGCTGGAGCAATTATAAATAATATTCTTATTCATTTAATAATATCGTACAACATAATTAACACTTTATTATGATACATTTGTGGATAACTGGCGCTAGAGGGCGCCCACGGGCAGCAGCGCCGCGGCCACAGCGCCACCTGCACGAAAACAATAAATTACAAAATATTATTTTGCATGTTTGTTCACGAAAGTTTAAATAATTTAATTATACCTGTGACTATCATGTAAAATGTTATTGCTAAGTTATTAGTGAAGGCAGACAAGTTGTGGAATAGATAAGGAATTTTTGTTCGAGTGATATAGCCGTATTTGCAGATAAATGTCTTGAAATTCAAAATGAGTCGTGTAGAAAAATCGTCACTTTGAAAGTTGTGGCGCTAGATGGCGTTACTAGTTAATTTAACGACTGCAAGCTTCAGCCATAAAGTAGATAATATTCAGTGAATGTTGTATGTTGTCCGCGCGTGTCATTTTGTTCATCAGTTTTTTCTACGACCGATGCCTTCCATAAATACTAACATAAATTGTAAGTTCGTATGAAAGAAATATCGTTGTTTGCACATAATGGTCTGTATTTTTTTTGTAATTTAAAACATAAATGATTTTTTTGAAAATACGGAAAAAACCGGTAAGTAATTACGGCAGAAATGAAGACGTGAAATAGGACATGGTATAACAATTATACAATGAGATAAGATCGTGAGATGGAGAATATTTGTGTAGGGATGTCGTTTGTTTTGTTCGAGTGAGTGCGCGCGCTCGCTAATTTGTTAAAGCTGCCGCGCGGAACTTGGCTCGACTTCATTACTACTTGTCGTCGCCGGGTACTTGCGGTCGTTAGCAAACTATAAGGCCACTTTAGTAAAGTTCGGGAGATACCCGAAAAAAACATAATTTTATTTATGATTAAACGATAATCTGGTGGAACTAAAGACTAGATCTACAGCCAGCGGGCCAACTTTAAATGTAGGCGACATCTATTGGAAATTATTTGCCATCTTGAACTTGTTAAAATGATATTTCGACGTACTAGAAGATGTTCCATAACACCGGAACAAACTGTTGTAGAACGTTCAATAACGTTGTGTATGTCATTAACATACGTCAGTAAGTCTCGCCGGCGCGGCTCTCGCGGCCAAACAACATTGCTATGTATTTCCCACGCTCCTTCCAGTTTATTGCTAATTAAGTTTTTATGTAAAAATTAAATTATGACCTTAACTTAACATTTTCAAGAACGTAATAAATGACTACTTGATATCACAAAAACAATTGTTCTCAACGTAGTTGTTTGACAATGCAACAACAAACAAAGAAAACTGAACTCATTATACCATTTACAACTTAAATTAAAATTAACTGGAAGTTTTTTGATGACTTATTAAATCATAAATACTGATGTTATGTTCAGAACTCACTGATAACGAGTCCAGCGATGCTGTATATAGCGACTGAGCAGTGTTCAGTCATGTTGCTGCTGACCAGGTTGGTGCCGGCGAACGCGCTCAGCCGCGCCACCATCATGCCCAGGCACGCCACCATGCCTCTGTCGGATCAACCTTCATGTTAGTAATCGCTCTAATTAATTACGTAATTTAGGACCCTAAACGGAGGTGATGATAGATATGTGATTTAGAGCAAGCTGTGTCATGATGGTCACTCTCGGAATGGTATATCTACACTACAAGCAGTTGCAGCTAAGGCGTTCTAAGGTTACTGTAAACCTACACTAGAGACATTCTAGCGGAATGATGACTGAAGGGGAACAACGAAAGAATAAGACGAATAACATAAACAAAAACAACAAATCAAATAAAGAGTTTACAAAGTCATAAAACTGAATTACGCATTAGGCCACGACACCGTCGACACCGCCCTGGCGGCGGACAAACTCCTATACTATTTGTTTTTATAGAGGTTAGATAGTGAAAAAGGTTTACCTGTAAGACGTAGGATAAAGGTCAACAAAGTATGAGGAGACGACGCCGAAGACCATGGCGGTGGTGAGGAAGATGTAGAAGAAGATGAGGCCGGAGATAGCCTCGCCTGTGTTGTCGATGACGAACGCCGCCGCAGCCGCCACTAGCAAGATGCTGATTGACAGCACCTGATTATTACAGTAGTTAGTCTCATGGGAATAAAGTAAAAAAAAATGACTTCACCAATATCGTTTCGCAGTATTTAGTGAAATCAAATAATAACCTTCCTCCTGCCGGCGCACTGCGAGATGAGCGCGTTGAGCAGGAAGAAGGAGAGGCCGTGCGCGCACCCCGCCCAGATTGTGTTGTCCTCGATGGTGCCCGAGCACTCGGAACCCACCTGCAAACATACAGGCGTTCAGCAACTGAGGAAGGTGGAAACTCCCTGATTGTTTAATGTGACATTGTACATGTACATAATATTTGGGTATCCCCAGTTGAAGAGTTTTAGTGTTGAAATAATCTTGGTGACCTTTGCGACGCTAATTCTGTCGTGGCCGGCCAGCACGGTGGTGTTGTCGTCGCCGGCCATGCGGAAGAGGTCGCAGAAGCCGGCGCCCGCGCTGCTGCTCGCATACGACGTGAAGAACACGTTCAGGATCGTCGGCAGGATGATCGCGAAACTGTTGTTACTGTAAGAAATGTACTGGTCAGATACCATTTTTACTATGCTGAAGACTTAAGTGGACCAAAGAACACAATATGAACAATTTTATAATTTAACAAGGTTCTAGCATTAGTGGCTGTAGTCATCTCGTATACCTCGAATTGACTTAAATTGTCTTCTTGTTATATGGCACTCTCGGCATCAGTTAATTGTTAACCGGCTTCAACTGCAATACGTTGCGGTACAGTCAGGAGTGTGTTTATGGCCAGCCATCATTATGAAATAGACGTGATGTTAGACTGAGTTATCAAAGAAGCAGACATACGCGATGTAAATGACGAACGTGAGGTAGTAGAGGAGCAGCGTGCGATACAGCAGCGGCGGCTGGAACAGCGGCGAGATCTGCGTCCACAGCGACTGCAGCGAGAACTCGGCCACCGCCTCCTTGCTGCCCTCCTCCAGGTAGATCTCCCGCACCTGCGCCACAACACTGCTACACTTCACACCGGCGAATAATCACCAAGCCGCCAACTGACCGCCAGCTCGTTCGACAACTTGTTGCATAAAAAACTAAACAAATGCTGTATACGTATAGGTGCTTACTGGAAAATCTTCGGGTTTTCCGCCATTGCCTACATATATCCTTTTTAGGGCGTCTACAGCCTCCTGGCTGCGGCCCACGTTGGCTAGGAACTTGGGGCTCTCGCTGAAGAAATACAGCAGCAGGGCGCCGATGCCAAGGGGCAAGGCCATCACCAGCGTTAGCAGCCGCCACGGACGGTACACTATGCCCAGCAGGGGGATAGAGAAGTCCAACTTGGTGATGAAGTAGCCCCATACTAAAATAAAGTATCTATATCAGTCAGTTGTGAAATTTCAGTTAATCCTTACGAATAACAATTGATAGTAGTTGTTAGTTATTGAGGAGCGCGGTCTCGTTGTAGTTAGCTAGCTAGTTAGTTCTGGCACTGGTTTCTAATGTTGATGGCCAGTTAGCGATGATAGTGCTTGTACATGACCAAAGAGCTGAAGAAGTGATAGCAGTAGAATTACGTACTGTAGTAGAGTGTGGGTGTGAGCATGAGCGCGCTGGTCATGAGCAGCATGTAGCGCGCGCGGGACCGCGAGTTGCAGCACTCGCCCAGCAGCGCGTACGTCGCCGACTCCGCCGCGCTCGACCTGCGAGTACTTGCTATGCATCACGGTTGTCATTAAGTATTACCACTGTATTAGAACTACGCTGTCGAATTTATCTAAGTAGTACAGACTAGTATCTAGGATAAAAGCAATGAATGCGTGTCGCATGTCGTTGAGATAGTAAAGACATGTCCGTGTCAAGCCTGACGTAATCTTATCCGCGCTGAGCAGAGTGGCTGTCGCGAGGGAGACGGGGCGCACGAGCCGGGTCTGTCAACTGTCCAACGTACAACGTTCGTGCAAAAAATGGTATCACTGTTTTTCTCTTTTCAGAACGAACGAGGGAGAAGACGGTACGTGTTCAATCATATTACACAAGAAACCAGTTTGGTGAAGGCGGTGTGCAGATGTGTGTCGAGAGACAACCATACATCAATTGTTATCGGATGAATTGAGATAAGCAGATTCAAGTCTAATATGATACAGTTGTCAAATTTAGGCTTTACGCGAAACAGATATGAACTGGTGAGAAATGTTTGAAATCTAACAATGCGGTAATCTGTTACGCACTAGACGTCGTCGCTTAATAGACAAAATTTTCTTAGGTAATCACTAACAGTGTCCGCTTTGCTTGCGCGAAATTTCTTGATGCCTTCATTATTCAACAATATGTTATTTGAATAGATGAATAGAATGATTCTGCTGAACGTTTTGCCTGTGACTAAAACAGAAACTAATATCTATTTCTAGCAATGCAATAGGCCTTTTGTCTGGAAACTCATTCTATTTAAATAAAAACTTTACGCTTGTCAGTATCGTGCAGCAAAAACTTTGCCATTTCTGCTCTGTAGTGACATAACCTTCATTGTTTATTTTACAGGTGCAATTTAACTTTTATTTACATTGTTATTAACGGAAATCGATCGATAAATGTTCGCAGCTATTAAACTGGCAGCCGGGCGCCGGGTTAGTTAACGTGGCGGTGCGAGGTGCAGCTCTCTCACTCACATGGCCGAGCTGACGAACCGCAGCGCGGCGAGCACCTGCCAGCTGGGCGCCAGGCTGCTGAGCGCGGCGCTGACGAAGCTGCCGCACATCGCGTACGTGAGCACCAGCTTGCGGCCGCGCGTGTCCGCCAGGTAGCCCCACGGGTACGACATCACTATTATTCCTGAAAACACAAATTAAAACACTAAACACGTGCCGCAGGTAGATCCTTTGCGGTGTTCTATGTTACCTGCAGTATTGAAAGCGTGAAACTGAATGTAGTACATTTTGCCAAAATAGTGAGTAAGTATCACATGAAAATAAACATCGATCCTGCCAGGGCATTGAACGTGTTGCTAACTAGTCACGTGCACGTGCCTCGTTATCGGACACAACATCGGCGAGCATCCGCAACACACTTACAAAAAAACTTTATCACGTATTTGCATTTTTTCCTTAATTTGTAAGCGCGGAGCTCCACACGTTTTGTCCTCCTCCCGCTGCCCCAGTCGGTAGACTAGTTACGTTCAGTACTTTAGAAAAAAACTACAAAGATATCTGGAATAACCATATTAATTAAAAACAGGCTAATTAAAAACAGGGAGTGCGACTGTAAAAAAGTAAGCAATTCTTTTTGATTATTAAGAAACATACATAAATAATTTAAACTTACAAACTTACAACATGTAACTTTAAACTTTCGGGCTTTTTATTAAATATAATGTATATAAATAAATATTCGAGCTCTTGAAAATAACGATCCTCAGAAGTGGGCTACAGCTGAGCACCGACTGGACCCCTCCACCAACCACTGGCTCGAACTCGCCAGTCCCCAGGTACTTTCGACAGAACGCCAGTACACGCCAAGAGTGGTGAAGGAAGCTATTGAATTACCAGGTGCAAAAGTTTCAATCGCGAACACAGGTTTAAATTATGGAGTACCTTGAATCCAGTGACCCAGTATTATAATAAAAGGGCACAACAGACGACTTCAAGTGCGCGAAGAAAAAATGTGGACACAGTGAGTGCGTATTGTCGAGAACTGAACCCGAAACTGAGGGGAGACTTATCGAGCAGTGAGAAATCGATCAATAGTAAAGGTCGCAGAATTAGGAAGAAGGTAGACCGATATGGCTACCTGTAACATTGTTCGTACTAACGCAGAAACTTCAGTCAGCCCGTGACCACGGCGCAAGCTGTGCCGAAATATCGGAGCTCAAAGAGGCTAGTTGTGGTAAAAACCCGCTTCTTACGAACATTAACTTACAATATGTATAACTTTTAATAGATGATGGATATTTAAATCTAGGTAGGAATCGAATTCTCTGAGGTACTAGTGGCAGAGCCTATATCGTAATCTAGGCAAATTGACTTTAAAATGTCAGCACAGAGTGATAAGAAAGAGATCGTAGAACGATATCGGCGGCCGTGCTGGAGCGCTCGTCGATCTTGAAATCCCTATCTGCCTGCAGATTGTAGTATTTACTGTAGTAAAGTAGTAAATACGATAAAAGTACAAGAAAGGAAAATATTTTAATTGTACTTAAGATATTTGAAGCTCATAATATTTATGTAATCAGTCAGCACGCGACACGTAGTGAAATCTAATGAAAACCAATAAACTAGTGTTCCAACGATGCATCGGCGAGGCAGCGCGTCTGTATCGGTACACAGCAGGAAGTGTACTAACGAAACCTCAAAACAAGTCAAAGCACAAAGTCTTCCTAACTATGTTATTATTTCTGTAAATAATGATTGAATACTGCAACCCGTCGCCGCGCCGGACACGGACACGGCTGAGGAGAGGCCTTGCCACCCGCACGCTGCACGGTGTCGCACTTTACAATTGTTTTACTTTGCTTTAATTTTTATAATTATTTTATTGAATGGATTAAATGTTATCTTTATATGTTTAATTGTATAGACTTAGTTAATCGTAGGCTGGTTAAAAACAAGTTAGAAAAAGATGAAAGAGTTGTGACCTGCGAAAGGCATGGAGGACAATACTCCGATTTCCTTGATGGTCATTTGCAGGTCGCAGGTGGCGGCCGTGGCGATGATGCCCAGCCCGAAGATGTCGATGCCCATCGCTATGATGATCATGAAGCACGCAAACAACAGGCCGTAGTTGTACCGCCCGTGACCTGGAACACAACACACCAGTTTGTATGTAGAAAGATTTTAAATTATCCCAGATTCGCACTGTCATTATTTTTGACTAAATACTAATTAGAAACCCTGCAGTTCATTGACATCAACATCAGCCAGTATATTCATTTCTTCTTGCCTTCTTCCGTATTTTCACCTCAACCCAGGTCTCTTTGTCATCGTAGTCATTCAAATAACTATGGCAACATTTTTAGCCTCCCGCTTTCTACCGTCTACCCATCTAATCCATCGTCTTGCTAAATCTCGCCGATCCTCAGAGTCGCTGGCCATGTGACACGCTTGTACCCTAACTTCGTTTATATATCCCATCTCAATCTAGTTAACCAATATTAACTAGTGATTTTTAAATTTACTGGATACGAAAATGTTTTAGGAGATAAAATAAAAGCTTGGTTTACTAGATAAGTAAACTAAACTCTAGACTTTTAGTGTGTGTTTACGATCACGCGAGGCGCACGTGTCTCCGCACGGTCCGAATTTTAAAAGGCACAGAATTAACATCATAAAGCAATTTATTTGTTACAAGAAGAGTGGCTCGGCCGCCGAGATGCGGCGCCAGCGGAGCCGGCCGCGATCTAAGCCAAGGCTAAAATTAATCTTTAAATTTAGTGAGAATATCCTTTTAATATTTTTAAAAAATCTCAATTAAATGCGATCTTTATAGTTTGCATCTAGTCATTTCTTTAGCTCGCATAGTTCGCTGTTGTTTGGGACAATTACAAAAAAAAATCTAGAGATCTATATGAGATTGGACTTTAATTGGAACTAAAAATATTTTTTGTTTGTGAATTGTTTTTAAGGTATTCCTAAGTATGAATATTAATGTACTTTTCTCCGATTCCATCAGCAAAGATCAGCATAAAGCCGGCTAGACACCTTCCGTTTTAACCGAAGGTTTTTACAACCAAACATAGATACAAGAACAATGATTAATGTAGGCCTTTTTATTATGGTTATCTTAAAAACAAGTTTCCTCAAGACGTCCTCCAGTGACGTAACCTCCAATAATTATAATTCTCTAGGCCATGCATTTTTTGTATTTAAATTTTCCTCATTGTTATAAATATGTTCTCTAACGATTGTCATAAAAATATACTTAAGTATTAATAGAAAAATTGATTGAAACAAATTAGGTCCAGCGCTAGGTCACAAAACAGCAAATACTAAAACACAAGACAAGCCGCGGCTGCGGGAACGTTACGACACCGTGTTAAAGCCTTTCCACATTGTAGAAAGTGTATGAACACAAACACGAAATCTATTTTAAAGTTTGCAGAAATAATAACAAACGCTCGTAAAAGTGTCCGGAAACAAGTTTGTGACGAACATCATAGATGTATAATATCTATAGATGGAGTGTGTTATACAAGGTGGACGTCTAGTCGAAGTTTCATTTTTCAAATGTTGTATTGGAAATGATAACACTGAGGGAATCCACCCCCACAGAGATTCCCTGAATGACTTTTTCCTAGTCACGTTTGTGTTCTTCATAATGTAGAATTTTGTTTTTTTTTATAAATAATAAAGTTTAATCGAGGCGGTTGAGGTGCGGTTTGGTAAAGTGACAGAACGAAAAAAGAGGCTTGATTTATTGCTTGAAAAGAAGTAAATGTCTACCGGGAAGTTTGTTTTGTATGTTTGTTTCCCCGCACACTGATCATCGGAACGTAAACACAAATTCACGCAGAATTTCTGTTGAGCTAGAGTTCACTAGACTTTCTTTTGCTTATTTATTATTTGATACTTAACTACGTAAAAACTTAAATGAATGCAAATACTAGAGTGTCTTCTGTTTACTCACAGCACCATTTGTTTAAATAACAAACATCAATTAAACTCACCAGTTAAATCCAAAGCCTCCTCGTAGCCGACCTTGTCGGCCGACTTGGTGACATGAACGTGGTCGTTCATCTCCACGTCTTCGCCAGATTTCACGTAACTTTTATTGTCTATACCCGTATTTTCCGTTTTTGTAAACATTTTGATAAGAGCACTGTCCGAAATTAAACGACAAAAAATTATTCGAAATGCTTTTTTTTACTTTTATAAATATTTCATTTTTAGGTAATAATTCGTAGTAAGCGGCCAGCGCGTCTCGACACGACGGCGGCACTGGTGGTCTCGTGTTCAGATCGTTGTTGTTATCAAGAGGACAGAAGTGCCGCGCCAACTGAGGCAAGTGTCGCCGCCGCCGTCACGCGACATGTGTTCAATGGGTTTTCTTTGTCGTAGTTTTCGTAATGAATTGATAAGAATTCTTGCTACAGTAAGTGTGTCACTTGAAGGCTGTTCAGTTTTTGCGCCAGTCTATAAATATTTACTAAAGTAGGTTTAGTGTTATCAATGACCAGTTGCTGTCCTTGAGCGGTGTTTGGTCGGTTACGCGACTTGCGTTAAGGTCTTGAATGAATAATAAATGTTTTTGCGACGTATTCTACAAGTGGTCGGCAGCCTTACTTCCAACGAGTTTACAGATCTACGAATAAATAGAATGTTGACGTAATATGAAGACGCGATAAGGTGATCGTCCTCCAACATCCCGGGCGAGTGGCCGTGGCCGCGTCGACGGCGCGCGCAGCTAAGTCCTATTGTCGAATTCAAACTATGGCAAGGATTTCCGACGTTAAGAGTTCTCGAGACATTAAACATTTGTTAAAAACGCCGCATACATAAAACCGCAGGAATGTTTTCAAATAGACAAAATGAAGAAACCTATATTTTGCCCAACGTCACTTGTAAATACTCTTTACCTATAGTCATATATATGTCTGGTTATAATTTAAAATTTCGTCAATAGTTAGCGTGGTCACGTGTCCCGTCACGTGCCGCCGACTGCAGAGCGACGCGGGAACCCAGTCGTATATGCAAATGAGAATTACTAAAATACCACTTATTTTACATTATTTTAATGTGCCGCTAACACGCCTAAAACTTTGCCATGAAATATACGAATATTTACAGAAGTAACGCACTGAAGAATATATTTAAAATACTAATAATAATTTTAAAAAGGCTTTTGCTTTGTTTATAAGTGCGTGTTGTTTGCGTGCGAGAGCGTGTCCTCAATCTAAATAAAACAACTGTAAAAGACTTGTCAGTAAGTCATAAAAATAAAAGGCCTAAAGTGGATGTTATAAAATCTGTGTCAGGTTCGCTAAGCCTAGGAGAGCTCGCCAGATTTAGATAAAGTAAATTCGACGCCTAATTAAAAATGATATAATTACTTGTCAAACGTGTAGCTTCATGCAGTAGAAAATAGCACTTGTAAGTGTACAGATTAATTAAAATATACGAGTTATTTTGCACGGACATTAATCGTCGAAGAAATTATTCGTTGCTCAAACAAGACATCCGTATTAATACGTAAAGTAACCAATCAGCGTTGTTTAACTTTACTTAACACCATCCTGCTGAATGAACACCTCTCATTAGTTGCGCTCAGCAGCGGCTGCCTGGCTGCCGCGGCGACGGATACACGCAGTACAACTTTGGTGATAGGTTTATGCTGCAACATTTCTGTGAAAGACAGTTAAAGATGTGGACATTTTTTTAAAATTATTTTTGGTTGGGAATTATGTTCAAATTTTGACCAAGGGGTGACCGCTACTTAACTTAACTTTTCTTATCAAAATGTTTAAAATACTCTTTGAATGTTTATCGTGAGCTGTCTTGTTAATATTCACCATGAAATGTGAGATCACAATAACGCCTGTGACAAACAGAGCAGCAAAAATCTTTAACGTTCGAATTGCGGCATCGATAATTTCCGTCAGAGTAACCTGAGAAAGGTGTTAAATAAAACCATGAAGTGATACTTATACATTGTAACACTATATTAATTATATTAATATTAAGTATTGATATAAAAATAGAATAAATTTCACTGCGGCCGCTCAGGTCGCGTGCTCTTCGGAAGGATTATACACAGCATCCCGCTCGCTGCAACAAAGATAAATACTTGCTTCACAATCAGTTACCACATTAAGGCTTGGATCGATCGGGCGCGCTACTTAACTACACTAACCACGCTACCATGATAACAAACAGCGCACAATAACAGGTTAAAAATGTAAAATCACGCTTTTTTTTATTTCAATGTGATTCAATGCCACATAATTCATTGTCTCGGGTCGCGCGACCAGCGAAGCCTGCGCTCGCGCCGGCGCATGTTGCAAGGGAAGTATAAGGAGGTCACTCACAGATGAGCAGGGAGCCGAACATGTAAATGGGCACGATGCAGTACTGGTCGACGAGCGCGCCGAACACCACGTTGCCCACGATGGCGCCCACGCGGCCGCTCATCACCGTCACCGCCATCGCCGTCGCGCTGCAACACCGACATTTCACACTCCGCGCGTCGCAGCGTGCCGGGACTTGCGGCACACGAGCAATGGTATGGAATATTCTAGTTCTTTCTTCAATCTTTCTATAAACTCTTTAGTCGATTTACAATAACTCCGTACACAAGCGAGGGCGCGGCTACTCACGCGACTTTGGTGGGAAATATTTCACAAATGACGCAGAAGAGCACGGCTTCCGTGCAGCTGACGATGGCCTCGAAGACGCACGAGAGCAGCAGGTTCTCCAGCGAGGAGCGCACCAGGTTCAGCCCCAGCGCCGCCAGCCCCGAGCTGATCAGCATCATCACTACGCAAACACACCATCATCATTGTCGCGCTGTACTGAAGCTGAATGGGACCCTCGGCTCACGACCGCAGGAACATGGATATTTATGGAGTTCTTTTGAATGACGAAAAAGTATTTGAGTAGAAAGTCGGGGAGAGCGCGCCCACCTAGCATGAGCTTCTTGCCGACCATGTTGATGGTGAGGCCGACCCAGAGCGCGGTGGGCAGGCAGCTCAGCGCCACGATCAGCGTGTGGATGTACACCTTGTCGTCGATCACCTGCGGGCAGTCCGGCCGGCCCTGCAACGCGACCAGCTTGTTCACACACGCCGACCAAATTATCAATATACGCAGGATTTCTAAAAGCAAAGTGAAAGGGTAACGAGGCTAAATCCTCGTAGAGGGCGGTTGTAGCCGATTTATTCAGTGTGATAGTAGATCCAAAGTTCAATAAAAGTGACTGACGTCGATCTCGCTGCGGGAGACGTTGGCGGAGACCTCGCAGACGCCGGCGGACACGCCCGGGTACAGCGACGAGAACTGGCTGAAGCGCTCGAACAGGTCCGGGAACCACATCATGAGCGTGTAGTAGCTGCGACACACGGAGCAAGTGAGTACCGAGGTGGGCTCGTACACAGGAGCCACCGTGTACAAGAACGGCGCAGAAAATGCTAAGACCTTATAGAAGGCCGGCGCCAAGTCGAGCTACAGCTTTACTATAAGGATACGCTCCGAGTCCTTTATGCAAGATGAGCTCGGTACCTGAACATGAGGCCGAAGTCCACGAAGCAGCAGAGCACGAGCAGGCCGATGTAGGGCGGCGTCACGAGCAGCTTCTTGCGGAGCCAGAAGGCGTGCCAGCGCGCGCCCCACGTCAGCGGCGCCTTCGTCTCGTTGCCGTTCGTGTCCGCAGACACAACCTCCTCCTCCTCGCCCTCGTCTCCCGCGCACATCATAGACTCCACCTAACCATTTGCATTTCACTTTTAAAACTAACGAATGACAATATAAATTAAGCAAAGAAGTAATTAACTCGGCCGCCAGTTTGTTTCATGAAATAGATTAATAATTCTGCGAAAGGTTATTTATTAAATTATTTAACTAAAGGGCGTTCAATCTAGAGTGGCATACGAGGTTGCATAGTCCTTTTCATTTTCGTAGCATACAGCTACGACGTAGCAATATCCGAGGTCACGAAAAATCCTATACTGTTGTTACCACTAATACATGAACTTACGGGGAAATCCTTCTCTTGTAGCTTGGTGTTGACCTTGAAGATCCGCTGCAGCACGAGCAGCGCCTGCTCGGGCTTGTTGGCGTGCAGCAGGTAGCGCGGGCTCTCAGGGAACGGCGCCAGTAGCAGCACGACCAGCAGGCTGGGCAGGCCGCACGCCGCCACGAACACCCGCCACGACTTGTACTGGAAATCCGCGTCCATCGCCGTCAGGTTGAAGCGCGGGTCCTGGATGATCAGCCACGCGATACCTGCAACACGACCACTTCTGTAAATGAATGTCCTTCGATATGAAAAATAAAACTTTTTAGGAGTCATTCCCAAGGCTGTTGGATGGATCCATCCCCACATATGTGCGAAGCGCCACCGAACCTAAACCGCCATTGAACTTACGTCTTCTCAGCCAACTGGCACAATAACTACAGTCACACCTATGTTCATCTTAATGTCTTCAACAGTGACACGTCCACTCTTTATCGTGTCATCTGAGAGATATAATTCTCTCGTCGCACGTGTCAATATTGTTTTCATGCACTACTCTCACCCGGTAGCAATATAGTGCCGACGGTCCAGAAGACCTCGAGTCTGCACAGCATGACGTCCCGGTGCCGCAGCGAGAGGAAGTCCCCGAAGTACGGGAAGATCAGGCCCGTCGCCCCGATTATACCGAACCCGGAGAAAAATCTACAAACAGGAATAATAATATATGAAAAAAATACGGAAAACTGTTATCACACGGATTCAATAACATAGGAACCTTTTTTATTTGTGTACGAGCAACGGATCGTCTCAAGAAAATTGATGAGGCTTTTATGGACTGCTTTTTCTTTAAAGAGCTTGCGTTGCGATTTATATCAGGCAGGATTATATATATCATTACTTTACCTTTGTTTGACCGAAATTGTATACTGTACCTGCAGGCTAGGAAGGCGGGAAAAGACTGGACGATGCTGGAGAGGAATGCTGCGCAGGCGTCGAGCAGCAGAGCGCCCACGATAGCTTTCTTACGGCCTCGCGCATCCGCCAGGTTGCCCCAGAAGTATGAACCCACGCACATACCTGCAACGCGTAATAACATACTGACGATACAATCGAAGATTCGAAAGTATCACTCGATTATTGCCGTGATCTTCTTTATGCGTTTCTTTAAGTTGTCGGGAATCGTCGTAAGTAACTAAGTAAAAGATTAAAATAGTCAATCTTAGTATGCGGGCCTGGCGGCGGAACTTATTGAGTTAGGTTATCTGTAGAATGTGGACAACTGCCGCTACAGTCGGCCCCTTACGTCACCTCGCCGTCGCGTCTAGACGCGCCGCGGGACACCGCGCCTCTCCCCGACTCGGCCGGCGTGCTCCAATTGATGCAAAGTGCTGGCTGTCTCATCGGTAGAAGGATTTGTAATCTAGTTTACTTGGGCTTAAGATTATAAAGGGTCTATTAGGGCGAGATTGTAAATTAAGAAAAAGAGAATTTTGACTTTCAATGACACACTCGTAAGAAATGTGTGTTACATGTCTTTTATTATTTCATAATTGTATGAAATTAACGAACAGTTGTAATCGCAGAAAGAGTATGAATCGCGTAAACAACGACCCGTGTCTCAGACTCGACGCGTTTACGTTCAGGTACGTGTTGGCCAGGATGATTCCTAAAACGCGATGTTGTGGCAGCACGCGTGCTGCGTACTGACCGATGAGCGGCGTGGCGGTGAGGCGGCCCTTGTCGGACGACGAGAGCATGAAGTCGCACTCGGCGGCGGGCAGCACGAAGCTGAGCGTGGTGGTGCTGAGCGCACACACCGCGTATACTGCGCCGCATGACCCCAGCAGCAGCCACTGGAACCACCCGTAACCTGCAAGCGACAAACTGTCAAATCTGCCCCTGTACCTTCGAAGTTTGACACTAGGAGTTAGAGATTTTTACTAAACTGTCTTCAGTGTGAGTCGGTGGTACTGGAAATGTTGAGTAATTATTGTGTTGCAACATAAAAGTTTGTGTGACCTTCAAGTTCGGCAAGGCCTCGCCTGTTCCGGGTGAGCGATAGCCCTGCCAGAGCTGGCATTAACAAGATTGAATGTCCCGCCCGCCGGCGGCCGCAACATAGAATTAATTGTGACCACGCCGCGATAGCCCGCGCCCAAATTAACACTGATCCCTCCTCTGTCCATATACAAGTTGTACACGCCGCGTAGACGTGCAACTGGTGTCAGAAATCTAGGAAACCTTTTTGTAGTTTATTAATTTTATTAAAAATCGTGCAATGCCCAGTGTTGTAGTCGCCAACAAGAGATGGCGCCGCACAATCAGCCAGCATAGCATCGGCACTGGCATTCTAACCTCTTAGCGTCGTGTCGGAATGATTAGTTCGCTATTATTTATTGTTAGAAAATTATTGGCGCGTCTTTAAAGTTTTATTTTTAAATAGTATTCATTGAATCGATATTGAGAGCACTTGAGTCCAATCAGAGGAGTGCGGCGCCCGCAGCTCCCCTCGCCCCCGTCCGCAGCGACGCCTCCGCTCGCTTTTCAGATGATAAACATACAAAGCACAACCA
The DNA here is from genome assembly GCA_027563995.1 of Papilio gigon. NCBI lineage: Eukaryota > Metazoa > Arthropoda > Insecta > Lepidoptera > Papilionidae > Papilio > Papilio gigon. The sequence continues at coordinate 7,686,872 of JAODUI010000032.1, read as the reverse complement.
CATCAACAGATATATTTATTGTTTTGCGTGCTATGTACGTTAACACCGCATGTACAAAACACACAAGACCGATACTTTGCAATTATTGATGCCTTTGACAGTATCCGCGAGTTCACAATTCAAAGTAGCTGCAAGGATCATGAGTATATGAGCAAATGGTGTTATAATAATCCATAAAAGTCGGTGTTAAGAAATATTCAGAAATGAAAAACAGCAACAACAATTACTGACAAGTTCCGGTGTGATAATCGAACTCGAGAACTATTCCCATTGCCCACGCGGCGACTATTTCCGTCCCCGGGACTTCGCCCTCGCTGCCGCCCCCGCCGCCCCCGCCGCGCCCGCCGCCCCCGCCGCGCCCTCAACTTACCAAGTTTCCTACAACCTCAACAACGACAATGGTCTCTGTTTATCAGATT
>JAODUI010000032.1:7652536-7671121 GCA_027563995.1 Papilio gigon | reverse complement strand
CCCGCCGCCCGCCGCCCGCCGCCGGTCTAGGGCCACACTAATTATATCGATATTTGCGATGTCAATGACAAGTGCAAACCATCCGACACTGAAGTCCGCGAGCTATTCGGAAATAAACCTTGTTTCCCGCGCACCACGTGCGGCCCAGATTATCGTTTTAACGGATCGGTTAACAGCTTGGATAAGTTAGTCACATTGATTAAAGTCTTCCCTTCGTCGCTCACATGGCTCTCCGACGAACTAACTAGACATGATGTAAAAAGCTGTTCTGAGGAACGCCATTAAGATGAAAGCAGTCAAAGATTGTGATTTCAAAATGTACATTCGCCAGAAGAAACCAAGGAGCAATATGTATGAAACAAGTCTAGACTAAACGGCGCTAGTGTTCAGTCTAACTTTAAATATCGTTAATAGTTGTTAAACATATTCATTCGCCTAATTTTTTCTTAATAAATTAAATTGCAAGAGATAAGCGCACAGCAACCGTGTCAATGCTGCCGAGTGAAACGATCGCACGCGTACGAACTGACACTCACAGTTCATTTATTTGCATACTAATGAATACGTTAAATCTATAAGAAATAAGTAAAATTACTTCAAGTGTAAGTATTATCTTAGACAATAATAATGGTTCGGGTGATACACACTATCAGATGGAACACGTCATGACTTGAGGCATGTCTTCTACGTGGTTGTGGTGTTGACTGCGCCGGCTGCGAACCTCAACAATATCGACGACAGTAAACAGGCTCAAGACCTACATTATATACACAATAAAATCATATTTCCAGTATAACTGAAAGTGATTTACAATGTTTTAAAGAGTAAGAAAAGACCGTCTTGTTTCTGAATTCATTAATAATGTATTCGAATAAGTGTGTTCCGTGAGCCATGGAGTACATAAGCGGACTTCACGTTCAACGCACAGTCGGCGCCGGGGACGTAGCGCCAAGGCCACACTGGGCGGCGGGCGGGCCGCGCAAACACACGGTGTGTACACGCCATTACTGCAGGTGACAAGCCGCAGGGAGAGGCCGACCTTCTGCTATTTGCTCAGGTACATTTTAGTTGTGTGCTCTGTGGGATTGTCTTATTGATTGCTCAAAATTACACGTTTCATTTGTGTATCAAAAAAACATCATGGATTTCATTATTCATTTGTAATAATTACAATTAACTAAACGTAACGAATGGGTAAGATAGATTATAGCAATTTAAGAATATGGTTAACTGCTCATTGATACAAGCAACCGTGAGAGAAATTATTGCTATGAAAGTTGACGAAGTAAACACTTAACTATTAGCTAAAGATAAACATAAATATTGAATAAATTAACACAAAGTAACGATCTCTTTTAATCATGATTAATAAAGCTCATATATTATTAGAGTTACGTATGTACCCAGAATTGATTAAGTGTTAATTAACGACATACCAATCAAATGCTACATTAATATAATGATCACTTAAGTAACGAGTGTGCGTACATTTGTGTGAATGTAGCGGAAACTAAAAACCTAAGTGGTCTTCTTTTTGTTTCTTTTGCGAGTTGCCCTAGATACCACTGTCCACCCTGGTATGCTGTATTCGTCGTGTGTACTATAGAGACATGTAGCGAGGCGGGGCACGCGGCGGCGGCGTGCTCGCGGACAATCAACCGACAGTCCTCGGGCTTCGTCATTCAAAGCTTTCTTCTTAGCAGGGCTGTGGGTGCTACCCTTTTGATGTGTTCCTTCAATACGCGCAATAGTAAATATAGTATTTCAAGATTTCCCAACACACAACAAAATGTATCTCGTTTGTCAATAGTTTTGTTAGTATAAATGTGAGTTTTGACTGCGGACACAAACGCTGTTGAGATCCTACATAACAAATGGGGACAGCCCTACCGCTGTGATTGTACTTTGTCCCCATCTCTGCAGCACCCCGGGACACGCCGCTGTCGCAACAAAACTCCTCGGTCGCCTCCAATCGCGGCATGCTCGCACTTTTCTTGTGTTTTAAATATAGCTCTCTTATCTGTCCTTCGGAACGTCGCCGTTTCTTTCAATTACGGCGCGCAATAAAAATATATGTCAAGAAAGTTACAACCGCCCTCTCGTTTGTTTACGACATTCAATATACTTTGAGTAGTTTATGGTCTGTGTGTAATTCTTAGAGCAATATCTTACCAACACGGACATGTTACTTATAAATAACTAATTCGGAGCATAAAAGTGTGGAAGCTTTGGGCTAAGCAACCTCTCGCCCGGCCACCGGTGCGATTGCACATGCTTCTTCGAGACAAAAAGTGACTACAGAGACACAATAAGTAAGAGTATGGCTGATGCCAGGGTTAGAAGGCATTTGATTAAGGTAAAATCTCTCAGCGCTGTCATCCACCATACAGATGCCCCGCTGTAGACTCTCAACTACGTACTGCAGGTTACAATCTCTACGACTCTCATTCCACGTCGACCACTCTCATTCTCATAACAACATTTGAACGACAAATGTCATTCAATTACTACATGTTTAGTCACAATCGTTTTTCATTACATATTTAAAAACACCAATTATTAGTTCGTAATCAGAATCGTTAATAGCGTTATTTACTTTGGGCGCAATATTATGAGTGCGATGCACCTGCGGGCGCAGCGCGGGCGGAGCACAGGCGGAGCACAGGCGGAGCGCGGGCGGGGTCGGCGCCCGGCGTCTTCTAACTAAAGACATTACGCTTTGTTAAGAAGTGTTGTGGTAGGACCATATGACACTCACGTGATGTTATGACATGATAAAAGATGGAGATCATTCTAGTGTATTACGAGAGAACACGCACCACTTTATACGTTACATTTGAAAACAAACAAGGGTAAAGTTGGGTTTGTATTGTGTATTTAGAACCGTTCAACACTTCCGTACTGTTGCGCAGATGTTGAAGGCTTTTATATAAGTTAGATTTCCCTTACGTTTCGACCGTGTTAAAGTTTTGCTGTAAGTTCATCGCGTTTTTATTGCATATTGCATTTACAAATGAATTGAATGCGGTTCTATCCAGCTTGACGTACACAATTTATAGTGATGGCAACACCTCACAAACAAACAAGTGTCAGGCGACACGCAAATATTTAAATGATATTATTAACTTCGAATGATATAACATGTCGTTCGTGTTATAAATATATTTACGATACGATAGGATACACGGAGGAATACTGAAAATGTTATTTACTGAACACACCGGTTGATCCCTTCGCAAACTTGGAAGATATCTCGTGTATATATTAACCGGAGTGCAAACTCCGCGAGCTATTGCTACTGCGACGTAACGATGTGAGATCATTGCGGCGCAGCATCGGAGGCACATATAGCTCGGTCTGGGAGGCCGGTCAAGCTGTCCTGCAGAAATGGTGACCAGCAAGAATGAGGCGCAGGCGCCCGCCGCCGGGGAGGAGATACCGCACGACCATCTGTTCAAAGTCACCGGACTGTCTTCTACTAATTTAGAAAAGATGTCGCAAGGTAAGCGTGTTTTTAGTATCCAAAGAATTTAGAACTTATGACCATCGTTAATGTCGCACCTCTGTTCTATACGCATTAATATTTTATTTCTATTCTAAACGTTCACCAACTCGCTTCCTTGTTTGTTCATGCTCCGAAATATATTATTTTTTCTATTACACTTAAATAAAAGTTACATCAACCGAAAAATAATAAAATTACATTTTAAGTTTATAAAAAACAAAGCACTAATATTATACCAGGTGATAATCGAACGTTGAACCTGCAGCACTATGTTAACAATTTCGTAGCTGAGACAAAGAAGGCGAGAGATAGCAGCCATTGTGCACCGGGAGGTTGACATTGTTATAAGACTAGCTGTCGCCCGCGACTCCGTCTGTCAACAACAACTTAGTAGTCTACGTGTTCCTCCGGACTGTGTTCTGCATCTTTACTAAATCTCATCCCGATCGACGAAGATGTCCTGGAAAGAGCATCTAAAAACGTACATTCATCCATCCGAACTTTCACATTTATAATACTGGCAAGATTTTATTATGTATCATTATTACTTAACTTAAAGCAACGCCTGTTTAACTAACTAGCCGAGTGCTCCCCCTCAGTGCGTACTCCGGTAGTGTTCCTATCTTATTGTGTGGCGGCGGAGGCTGACGTCACGCAGAGTCTGTGACGTCGTCAGTCACTACAAGATATGTGTACAGCCTAAGCCGGTATCGCTTCCTAGGACAACAGGCTATATCAACTTGTCTGCCATTTTGTGTGCACATTTTGTAAGTAAATATGCTGACGGTATATTACAATGCAGAGTTGGACCGAGTCATTCTATTGTGAATCAATATCGTATTATTTGATAAAGTAACAATAGAAAGTATATTTTTATAAAGAAAAGAAAATTGTCAAGTGACTCGTTTTCCTCGTTGAGGATCAGGTCGGCTACACCCGCGGCCGCGTGTTTAGAGAACAACAACATTCCGAGGTAAATTAGTTTCTAAAAACAACAAATAACAACATGTCTTCTTCCTGCAAAACAAAACACTTTATAATGTTAAACACAATGCACGCGATTTGGAAAATTGATTATTTTATAACCATGTTTTGTTACTACAAAGTTATAAGGACAAGGATTTAAACTGTAGTAAATGTTCATCTACAATTTTTTTAATAATCTAGTAAATCTGTACCGTATTTGTTTTATTGTTTTTATAAATACAACGACTAAATGATCCAATGAATTCTTGTTTATCAAACACTGACCATCGAGTGCGTCACGAATTTCTCTCGATCGTGCGATGTATCTCTCACACCGCATTCTCGTATTCCCGAATCGAAGCGAAAACATTCCAAGAATAATAACGAGATGAAAACAAAATGCGTCTCAGTTCGGTCTGGTCTGGGGCCACGCGAGGCTTTGGACGGGGGCCAACACTGCAACGGGCGGCGGTCCTCGGTGTCATGTCATTCGGCCTAGCCGAGGCCGGCGCGGAGCGGGCGGTCTCCGGTCTCCGATCTGGCATTAAATCTAGTCCTACTTGTAACCTCATGCTGCGACAGCTGCAGAAGCTACCAATGGGCAAAAACAATTGTAACACTGTCACTAGTTGGTCTGACGATTGAAGTATTTGCTACCAAACAACGTTACTGTGAACAACTGTTATTTCAATGAGAGTTGCACAGATCAACGAAGAAAGACTACAAAGCAGAGGTACAAGTTATTTTCAAGAAGTATTTTTCTGCCCGGCCAAAGTAGTATATCTTTAAACGAAAGGCACATCCCTAATAAAATAATTTACCGTGTGTTTGTACCGCGCGGTATTTATAGTTGACGAAATGTGCGACCTTGTTTCCATTGTAAAACTGAGAAGTACGGCGCTGGTCGCAGGGAAAGTGCGTCAAAGCTTCTAATTGACTATGAACTCAAATTTATATCCCGCGGTCGCTATGTCCCATTTATTTTACGCACAATAAAAGAATCGCTTCGTTCGCTCGCGATATATTAAATTACGTAAAACTAATTTTCTTCACAATTTCTATAAAAAACATAGTTTTAAACAACAGCGAGTTTTGACTACCTCTGCCTTCCATACTACGTTAAAATTGAAAGTTCATTTTGCACACATCTGGATACCTTCGTCAACATCCCATTTATTTTAGTTCGTTCCAGACGTTAATCTCAACATTTGCATTTAAAAGCCAATAAATATTTGAGGATTCTTACAACAGCCGAGCGGCACAAATAATGTGAAATGTTCATTCGCGTCACAATTTATAATTTAGCAATATTTTCAAAGGTTCATTTTATCGTATAAATATTTGTTTTCGTTATTACTGGAAACGCCCCTCTACGCATCCGAAAGCTAAGCACATCCAGTGCAGCCCTGAGATCTGAACGTCGCTGAGGGTTGCAAATCTTCTATTCAGCTAATGAAAAGATTCTTGACTGTGATGACGTTACGATTTTTTAAACCTTTACCGCAACGACTACCGTGGGTAGAAGTTGCTGTTCTATGATATCTGATTGTGACTTGCTACAGAGCCGGCGGCGGACTTTGAGGCGGCGATAGCGGCGACGGGGTACGGCGGATTCAATGTGGCGCTGCTGCTGTGCACGCTGCCCGCCTTCTGGAGCGCCGTGTCCGTCACCAGCTCCGTCTCCTACATCTTCACACGCGCCCAGTGCGACATGAACCTCAGCCTGTTAGACATGGGCACCGTCAACGCTATCACATACGGAGGTAATATTATTTTAATATTTTCACCAGTAAGCTTTCACAAGCAAATGCAAAAAGATCTTTTGGAATCGCAGCAGTTGTTCACGTTCCAACAAACGCGACGCCGGTCGGTTGCAGCTTTCCTTACAGCGCAGTAACACCAGCTAAAAAAACATTAATTTGAATAACTTCTCATTGATTAACAAACAAGAAAAGCTGGATTTAGTTTGAGCCGTGCTTCAAGTTTTTAATCTGTTGTCTTCTATGAATCTTATGTAAGACAGTGAACTAAACAGTCGGACATACTGGTGCGTTGTTGACTCTGCTTATCTAGTAGATGGCAGCACGACTGACCGCGCCTATCCTCCGCACACAGCCCGCCAGATAGCGCGTTGTTTGCCGCTCGCGCTGTGACGTACTTTAACAAAACAACCGAAATTAGCATCATTTACTTCTAACATTACTTCCCATCTGACTCAATTGACTTTGTCAAAATAGAAAACTAACTATTTTAATGAGAAAAAGGTGTAACGAATTCTGATATCAAGAATCGTAACTGGTGAATCGTGCCAGCGAGAGTACCGCCTGCAGTGGCACTTAAAAAATAATGGATTATGATTTATCATGCGAGTTTCAGCGAGATGTTGGGACGCTCGACGTGAGATTAAATATTCCCGGGATGACATAGTGACATCAGACACTATTTGTTGTCCAGGAATGATATCATCGGCGTTAGTGTGGGGCTTCCTGTCGGACACGCTGGGACGCCGCCAGATCCTGGCCTGGGGCTTCTTTTGCTCTGGACTCTTCGAGATCGCTGTCGCAATGAGCCAAAACTTCACCATGCTGCTCATTACGAGATTCGCCAGTGGATTCTTGTGAGTATTATTGTGAAAAAATCAAGTTTTCTTTGGTGGGGTACTTTATAAAACGACATAAAATAATATAGGGCCTTCTATTAGGAGATCCTGTGACATCAGTGGTTAGTTACTGGCGAATTATTGTTTAATAGATTCAATGGTCCGTTCGCGGTGCTGATTTCGTACATAGCAGAGCTGCACCGCACTGAGCTGCGCGCGCGCGTCATCCTACTGACCAGCCTGTTCTACACCATCGCCAACACCACGCTGCCGCTACTCGCCTGGGCCATACTCACTCACACCTGGGACTTCTATCTCTTCGGCGGTAGATTCGGTCGGTACCAAGCCAGAAGCGTGTAATACTACTACTAATTTGGATTATTAACAAAGTTACTTGTATGTTTCCTTTCCTTTCATTTGAAGACAAAAATCTCTCGTAAATTCAAATTGTGTAGACAGAATCCATTCATCACTCGCTTACATTCAAGAAATTTGTTGGTAACGTAGGCTGTGTGAGACTAACGCGCTACATGCTCCCCGGCAGTGATCCACTCGTGGAACCTGTTCCTGCTGGCGACGGCGCTGGTGCCGTTGATGACAGGGTTGGCCTTTCTCTGCCTGCCCGAGAGCCCCAAGTTCCTAATGTCCAGAGGCCGCAACGATGAGGCTCTCGAGGCCTTCAAGAAGATATATAGAATGAACACCGGGAAATCGAAAGAACAATTTCCAGTAAGTTCTTAGAGTATCATAGTTAATAATATTTCTGTTTCCGTCTTACCGCCTGCCACTTCTAGGTGACACGATTGGTTGAAGAACGGTCCCAAGAGCAGGCGCGCGGGCTGGCGGCGCTGCGGGGCGGGGCGGTGCAGCTGGCGCCCCTCTTCCGCGCCCCGCACGCCCCCTGGCTGCTGCTCATGTGCGCCATTCACATCGGTTGCATGTTCGGGTACGTTGATATTCTTTGGTAGCTTTAACTCTTTTCAAGTGTACCTACTATGTGAATTCACCACTAATTATTTCCCTCAGGTCCAACACGATCCGACTTTGGTACCCGCAGCTGGCGGCCATGATAGGTTCCGAGGAGAATGGAACGCTGTGCTCGGCCATAGCGCCGGCGCCGGCTGACGCGGGGCCCTGCGCGCCGCTGCAGCCCGACATGCTCACCTACCTGCAAAGCGCCATGGTCGGCGCGGGCTCCGTGCTCACCTACAGCATCGGCGGCGCTCTCGTCAACAGGTATCTGTGCAGATGTGCACCCTACCCCCGACTGATATCTACCCACGTCCTTATATGTCTGAAGTCACACGAAGTTAATAATTGGGTACCTTGTTGATAATAAAAAACACCAACACAGTGTACAATCAATTGTATAACTGCAGATGCGGCAAGAAGTTGGTGGCGGGCTTGTGCGGCGTGGTGAGCGCGGTGATCATCGCGCTGTTACCGGTGTTGGGCTCGGGCGCCGCCGAGGTGGTTGCCATGGTCACCGCCGCCTTGTCTTTCACCGCCCTCTGCGGCGCCTCGCTCTCCAGCATCAACGTCGACCTCTTCCCGACCTCGTTGAGGTGACCATTGATGCAATTACTTTGTTACAAAAATAAATAACGTATTGATATAACATAGTACTAGTTTAAGGGAGATTTTTGGAGATGAAGTGATTTGGTTTGGACAAAGAAATTTTACTTATACTTGGAATTCCAGGCATAAACAATATTGTGTAAGGATGTTCCCTTGCAGGGTTATGGCAATGGCTACATTCCTGATGAGCGGTCGCCTAGGCACCATCGTGGGAACAGTCACATTTCCCGCGCTTATAGACTACGGCTGCCTGCCGCCCTTCATTACTATAGCTGCAGTTTTAGCTGGTAACATTTGTTTGTATACACCATTCGTAAACTGTACATAATAAATCAAAGTCTGTTCTCTGGTGTTTATTGCCACTTTAATAAAAGAGACATCTAGTATGCAATAACAAGAATACACCATTAAATTTTTTTGTTTAGAATTTGTAATGATCGGATAGATGGCGCTTAAATCTAGAAAATAAGAACTGCATTTTTCGTTTTTACATTCAGTTAAAATACTCAATTAATTTTGCTGGTTCTGTAAAAATTGCTTCATTTCTTATTTCAATTGAAGCATCCATAATTCTAAACATAAATCGAAATTGTTGAAAAATGGATTTAACGAGATCTGGTCACCAGATGGCGCATAGCGAACGATTTTATTTGTATTCTATTTTCAGTTTGCGGTTTCGGATGCTTCCTTGTCCCAAATACTACGCTCAAGAAACTGGAGTAAAGGCAAATCGGCTATGATGCGACATCGAGTGCGTTCAAACGTCAAATATATCTTGAGATTATATTGTTTGTAAATAATTTTATATGTTCTACGTGTCTAATAACACAATTTCATTAAAACTTAAATGATAAGGAGAATAAAACGACGTGATTTTTTAAAAATATTCTCTTCTTTATTTATAATTTATTCCTAACCTAGTGTCATCCATCACACATTCACAAGTTAACAATAAACCGGCGACTCTTGGAGCGGTCGCTACCGACGCAACACGCTGTCAATATGTTATCGTACCTTATCCAACATATATTAAACGATGTTGCTGTTCATATTCATTTTATTATTTTTTTATCTAGCTTCGTTTTTAAAAATACGTCGATTTCTGGTAACTCGGTGTTTAAAGTATTTATTTAAAATTCAAAGTAATATAACAATAATGCAAACAATTGTTAAAAGGTCAGCGGAGAACATATATGTTCACTTTTAACTGTTGTTTAAGTAGAAATTATTTTAATTTAAAGTGTTTATTACATTCAAAATATACGAGTACAAAATATTTTGTTCTTAACTAAATATATTTTATACGTTGAAATATAATAAATATGTAAAGAGTATGAAGAGTGAACAAAACTGTTTAGTTGTTGATGTAACACTGATACATTCCAAAACTTGCTACATTTTTTTTTATTTATGTACTGTTATATAAAAAAATGAACATTGAAGTTTTACAAAATGATCCAACATACGTTACTATGTTATTACGAGGTGATAGCGGACTGTCGACAATTAGCGACAGTCCGCGCTCACCCAACATAAATGCTGTGTGTATCTCGCTGACTTACTGTCGAGGGATTCGATGTGTTACCAGGTTGAATAACACAGCAGGTACTGGTCATGTTCCGGCGCGGGGCCGCCGGCCGGCCCGTCCTGACACAAAGCTAGAATGTTCACAAAAGGACTAGAATGAATAATCTTATTGTCGACTCACTTTGTCTAAACCCCCCTTAAATTCGAGCTTTCCCTTACTTACTTATTTGTATATACAGTCACCCGTCAGCGCACGCGCCCACTGAAATTGACAAATACCCTATAAAATGTTGAGTCGCGCCCGCTGCCGCAGACACGACGCAAGGCACAGTTCGCTACGTTCGCTCCATCACCTAGCTATTTAAATCGACACATTGCACTATTTCCTTTAAAATATCTAAACATTGGCAGATCTTTCTCGAATTAAGACAACTAAAACAAATAAACATCGACTGTGAGTACCCACTGAGGCGCGCTAAGAGACGTCCCCTCGCGACTATACAAAATTGTGTCAATTCTTTTGTACAAAAAAAAAACAATATAGTAGTACTACTCTAGGCCTTAAATAATTACATTGTTACCAGTGAGGCATACTTCTGAATTATAAATAGTAATTACAAATATTTATAATACATATAACAAGTTTATATACACAGTCTCGCGTTTATATTAAAGCCGACTTCTGCACGATACATACAGCCTCCGCGCGGCGCCCGCCCGGCTCGTGTCCCGGCGGGCACGCGCTCGCGGGCCGGCCTTACACAAGTTACAAACAAAACCACTGTTATATAGCATTCTGGTGAGTTATGAAAAATTGGGAATCAAAGTAAGTTTTGTCTGGTAAACTGATTAACATGTAAAGCAATTGAATTAAAAGTAAAGAGTGACACTGTCTCAAGTCGGCCCGCGCTCGCGCCTGCGCCTGCGCCGTCTCACAAACATCTACAGTTACATTACAACTTGCATACATTATTGAGACAAGAGGATATTCAACCAAATACTCGACGACCAAATCGGCGCATCCGACTCGCGCGAGCGTTGCCCGCCCCACATCCGCATCTCTTGTTACTTAGCCCTGTCATCTATATAATCTCATCAACATATTACAATCACATGTGTATGTAACCCCTAGCTGCTGCCTACCCCTGTGCGGATAGGCATGATGTTTGTTTTAGAAAAATATGTTTCTATTTTATATTACAATTATACAAAAACACTCGTTTAAAAAGGCCTCTTGTGCACTAATGCTTGTACAGTCTGTATGTACCCACCCACCACTTCATACAAACAACGGACATGAAAAATATACAGTTTCCTTGTGTTGTTTCTGAGAAACATCATTACATACAAATGTATCCGATATTATACAGAAACTTAATGTCCAACAGTAGTAAGTCCAACACGAACGGCTGACACAGTTTGTCAAATGTATGCGGTAATCGTGGTTGCACGTGAACATAACACGACGTTTAAGCTCTCTGCACACGAAGATGATTTCTTAAAGAAACGCCACTGATGAAGCAAGAACCGTGTTACGCTCACTTTCCCGAATAGAACGATAATGTCCACAAAAGCTCGAGTCCGTCCAGCGAGCACTGCGCCGCCGCGCCCGCGCCCGCGTCTTCTTCAATATCACATACTTTAATTGCTCGTTTTGCAAACAATAAATGCAGTTATATATCAGGAGGACAAGCACAGCGCACTAAGCGTCCGCGGGTCAGCTGGGAGGCGCGAGCAGCACCTCCAGCCAGCAGGGGCAGGCGGTGACGTCGCGCCGCGAATACTTGGGCCCCCAGCCCTTGGCGAAGGAGATGCGCACAGAGCGCGGGTCCACGGGGCCCAGGTGCGGCAGCGCCAGGGCGGCAGGCGCGGCCGGCGCGCCGGGGTCGAACACACAAAGACAGTGCGCGGGCGGCACTCGCCACACGAGCAGGGCGCGCGCCGCCGCCGCATCCAGCGCGGGCGAGCTCACGAACACCGGCGCCTGGCTGCGGTTGTACAGCCACACGCCGTCGCCCTCCAGCGACAACGTCACGCCCAGCCCGATCTTAGCTCGCGTCTTACGCACCTGCAACACACACACAACGTCACCACTTCCTTTGCGAACAAATGTACAAGCTGACATAAACATATTAGTACTATGTTGTATGTTGGACACTAGTAGACCATTTACTATCTAATTAACCTGAGTACTCTGATCGAGTAATTGTTGATATGGCCATCGAACGATAAAATGAATTCTATATATGAAACTTAGTGAAGGAATGGCTCAAAATGGCGTCAAAAGAATCAATGGTAAAATTGTCGAGGCATAGAGTAAATGGCAAATGTATGTATTGTTGGCAACAAGACACAACAGTACGACGACGGTCGCGGAGCGCTCGCCGCTCAATTGATTTGCGCGCGCGCAGATAACCTGATGACTTGCGATACGCGCTGCGCCGCGATGCCACCGCCGCCGACAGCGCCGCGAGACGATTGTTCACTAATAATATCACAAGACTTAGAAATGGGGACTTCGACTATGGTACGGTTGAATAGACCGACCTTAAGTTATACATCCAGAGAACAGAAAGACTTTTGTAACTCCAAGCCGATAGGCAAGGCACCAAACTTGTTAACTCTCAAATACGTACGATCACGAAGTTTGTGCCAAATGTCTGGTCTCGTGAGGCACAGCGAGCATTTCTATGCGGACAGCTTTATAAACAAGGTGATACATCAATCCTAATTTATGCTGGTTACTCATACATTGTTTCGCCTTTTTTAAATACAATCTATTTGCTAGATTTTCCTGCTTATTTTTTTAATACTCTCGTAAATGTTTTGATTTCTTTTTTGATACATTAACATTGACAAATGTCTGCTGTTACATTAACGAGAATCTTCCATTAATGTTATATTGGCCGTGTGACGTCACGTGACAATATCAGATGAAATAGTTTGTGTGAAAAGGGATGGTAAATATGATTGTCTCCCTGACACGCCACGACACAAGTTGTCACGTAACCAAATGAATTTCGGCGTCACTGGGGGCACTGGTGTCGCGAATGTCGCGGCAGCCACAATCGGAGGACTGATAAAGTGGCGATATGTGCCGGAGTCGTCACGTCCGCGGACACTACGTGGGCCAGGGCACGTATCCCACGTGTCTTGACGCAACACGATCGCGCTCACAATCTATTTCCGACACCTCGCACGTCAAAACCGAACATGATCGAAATGTCTCCGACGTTAATATTTTGTACTTTCTCTATACATACATTTGCACGATACTAATGAATAGTGTACAATGTGGTAGCGGGTTGACGCGGATGATTTGTGCCATTGTTGCATCAATTTCTTTATTATCTAAGTTAGTTTTTCCACTAATTTTTACTAAACAATTTAGTGAGATTAGGAGAATGTACATGATCACTATTTCCTACGAATGTAACTTAAAACGTGTTGATGCTGTTGCTGCTAACCTTTAAAGAAGTCTTGGAAAACTTTGGTTACCTGTTCAGGTTGCGGTGCGTCGTTGCGAGCATGGAGCGCGTCCAGGCACAGGCCGTGCCGGCCCGGCGCCGCCTCGCCTCCGCCCTCGCCGAACACGTCGACGGCGCGTACGCGCACGCCGTACTGCCGGCCTACGCGCCGCGCTAGCTCCCAGTATGCCAGGCGGCACCATTCTGACTCCCAGCTCGGCCGCTCTGCAATATAAACATACCCTTATTAATCCCGCTTCATATAAGAAGAATATTTACGTAAGTTTAGGAGATATATTGCACAATAATACTGGACAGATTGGCCCCGACAGTTCTCCCGTGAAGACAGCCGCATTTTCTATTTCTGCTTAACATATTTCTTCGTAGCTAGCTATGTTCAGGAAAACTGTCATTGAACTCTCGGCGAGCCTTTCAAGACGATAGAGCGTCGTCACAGAAGAACAAAAATCGTGTAATATCCGCGCTACATTACATTGAGTTAAATGAAGAGTTGGCGCCGGCCGGCGGCGGCGGGCCAGCGCTGGCTACGTCACGGGAGCACACTGCACCGTTCCATGCTCCACACCTTTGCCCCTGCCACACCCCCGACTACTCGGAACAGTGTGGTCGTAACTACAAAATGGAATCCGCGACACAAGTAACTACGTCCTAATTTGCCGTCTAACTCTTACACTAGATGTAATTGCATTAAAGATAAATATAAATATTTGTAAAAGAAATAACTTAGGAGAACTATCCGAAAAAAGTTTTTGGCATAAAAATGTCATTGACAGGAAATCACGAAGTAGTAAATACAGTTTATATTATGCCACGAGCCTATCCCAAAAACTCGAGCCATGGATACGTGTGGCCCACATAGTGCCCTGACAAATGGTAGGCTACGGTGTGGTAGCGGCGCCGCGACGGCGGGCCGCGATCGATCGTCAAGGTTACCGTCGGCACACTACCACCACTCGCAGTATATTCACACCTCACTAACTGAATGGCATATCGAAATATGCATGTTGACCTTCCAGGGTAGACCTAGATTCTCCGAGGGCCTAGAGGAACCAGAGGGTCTCCGACAGAATATAAGTCAGTATTGGAAGTAAATAACAATGGTATTTGAGGTAAGGAATGCACGGAATGGCCGACAAAGCGCGTCTGGATGGAGATATCTGGCTAAGTAGGCGTGTCGTTAGCCGGGAGATATTGTGACGTCACAAATGCATTGTTAAGGCTACGTTTGCTTCGTGCCTTTGATGCATTTATGAAGTTACGACAGATTTTTCGTGTTGACTGTACAGTGAGTGTCAATGTCTGTCAATTGCCACAAATTCCTTAATTCTCCGGTCAATGTATCTACCGCAACGTGTATTGTGCATGCTGCTAGATAGTTTCTTTACTTCGTGAGTACAATAAACCACTGAATTAACGCAGTGTCGTTCGACGGCCGCGCCCGCTCTGAGCCTGTTCAATCGATTTTTCAAGAAAGCAAAAGGCAAACGTCCTACACGTATGAACAGTAAGACATAGTTTAATTAACTTTAATGTGAAATCAGCTTAAATTCGTAATATGAACAAATCCAATGGACGAAGTGTATCTAGTTAAATTCTCAACGCCTTCAAAGTATGGAATAGAGGGAATTTAAGGGTTTAATAAAAGCAGACAAGTCGGAAGTGATCGCCAGTTGAATACAATTACAATTGTATTGGTAGATGTCCTAACACTTAGGAACGTGATTACCGTTAAGGAAAAGCCTTAGTGTAGGAGAAACTACATAACTTCTACGTTTCCAAGGAATCTAATAGACGAAGAACAATTGCAAATTGTAGTTTTGTAAAGTGTAGTAGTAGTATATGTGCCGTGGAGCGACGACCGTCGGCAATTGCCGCGCTCGCGCCTCAATTGTGCGCGTTAGTGACGTGACGGCCGGCTGTCACGTCGCCGCCCCGACACCGACACTGCCGCTTGAATGGAATAACATCACTTTTTCGGAGATGTAGCAGTGCCTCTGACGTTGGTAGCATCACCCCTGCTAGTCCCACAAGTTAAAAAGTGTGTCAGCAATAGACGAGGTGTGGTAGACAGGAAGGTATTTGGTGAAGTATGCAAACTGTCAGGTCGTGGCTATCGATCGCGATGGTGATGGCGTGCGGCGAGCGGCGAGCGGCGTGCGGCGAGCGGCGAGCGGCCCGCTGCCGTCCGCCGCCTGTGACACAATTACAACACCCATCATCGGAATTTAAAGCCGCCTAATTAAATGATCCCTCTACAACATTAAAACATTCCGATCGCAACTATTTTTATTGGAAATTAATTGTTATACGTATTAACTATGACATATTAGCGGTCGGGAATTCCAACAAGAAAAAATAACTGTAATGTGCAAGTTTGCGCTAATCGTGCAGTTTTGCTTATTGGGGAGGAGTAATAGAGGTGGACGAAACGACGAAGATGCACTGGGACTGGGCTGATAACATCGCATGTCTCCAACTTGAAGACTCCACGCGTGCACCGTTATTACAGCTGGTATAACTTTATGAAGTGTGTAAATGAACTAACCTTCGCCGTCGGTGGCGAGGGATCCCGTAGGAAGCCGCTCATGGTCTGTCCTCCTCGCATCCTCTGTGCTCTCGCCGTGCTCTGGAAACAAAACAATACATTAGTCTTAAATATGCAAGATGAACTTTTGTAGGCAGCGCGAGTCCGCGCACTGTGTCGTCGTACCTACTGGGAGGTCTGCCACAGTGGATGAGATAACTTACAACAACACGAGATCGTTCTGTGATTTAGAATGCTGCACTATCAATATGACATTTTCTAACTGCAGTGAAACTAATTTCTGATTTCGACACGACAAACAAAGGCAGCTACATAGTTCGAAGTTTAAATATCTTAATAAGAAATCACCGAAGCTATTTGAAAGCCATCAAAAGCCGTACAATAAGTAAATACGTAAGTGTTAGGAGTGGGGACGGCGCCGCAGCCGGGGACCAGTAGATCAGGTCCGGCATGACATCATGGCGGGACACCTGTGCGGCCGCCGGCCGACGATATTTATTGATGCCTCTGCCGCGCGCCTCGCTCATACTTGTTATACAAAAACTAAACGTGTATTATTATGTTACATTATTTAGCATTAAAGTTTATCTACAATATATGCACGGAAATGCGGTTTGTCATTTTTTAATTATTTCTCTTAGAGAATATTAAAGCAACGAACATAGGGACTTAAGTGTAAAGCTAGAAGAGATGCCATTATTAAGAACGAGTCGTCAACCAATAATTTCCGTCTCTGCGAGGCGACGGCGGCTGCGTGAGATCTCATTTAGTAATCTCTGAGTGGACAATGTTATCTTAATATATTCGCAGTGTCGTAATGGCATTTGTAATTTGTAAACGAGCGGCGCGGAAACGTTCGTGTATCTACATAGATATGCGAGGTAGGTGTGTCCGGCGGTACGCGGTCGATGTGGACGTAGTTCGCATATGTGGCGACATGAGCATACTGGAGATCACATCAAGGTTACCTGCCGTCTACACGCCCGCGATAGACAGGCAATCAATGCGGCTACCGATAACGTTTTAAGACTGAAAATATAATATACCAACATACGAGCACGCGTCCGAGTATAGCGTGTTGACTCTAGGACCAGTCGCCAGCGCTTTGTCATCGGAGTGAACGGTCTGAATCTTCGTTTATTGTGTCAACAAGCTAAGAAAAATATTTGTTTATTCTATGGTAGAAGAATTCAATTGTGAACGCATTATGTTGTTACAAAAATATACAGACTTAAACTACACAATGTGAATCAGATAATTTGTCATAAAACTAATTTGGAGCCGACAACGTTGTGGTGTTTATTAGTCTGTCTAAATACGTATTACTGTAGGGAGGTTATCTGGCATTGCGCATTTCTATGATTGTAAATGAACGAGATCATTAAAATCTTATCTCGTATAATACGCAAGTGATTTGGCGCCAACAATCGAAACGTCTTAATTAAAATTCTGACAGCAAGATGGCGCCGGCGACTGGCGACAGTTATGGATAGGAATTATCTGCCAACTGTTGCTGTCCCCGCTGACACAGTAAACGTTCAAGGTAAGACGAACTATTGTAGGATTGTCCAATTAAATTATACGAAGCAACGTGTCCGGTAACGAGATATTTCACTTATTTTGTATAACATGTTAGGTTCGGAGAGGCTCGGAGAAAATTATATATAGCAATAACAATTATGAAACGAGCATTCGGGCCTGGTAACATATCGAATGGCGCGCTCGTCCGGGTTGCCAACATAAACTATCGCGCACGTGGAGGCGATGTTGCCATAACAAATGCATTTCACACGAGCACCATGTTTGTTCACAGCGGAAAGTGGACCAGGCAAAACATACAAATATAAAACGGCAACAATAAACAATAGCCGACATTGTGACCTTTTGTTCAATATTGCATGAGTTGAGCTACAATTAGTATCAAAGTTAAGACCTGGATAGGACAGCGTTAGACTGTTGATGATCGAAACTCTGCACTTTGTCTTTAAAGACACATACTTGGAGCACTAACGTGGCATTTGAAACATTTTACGTATTAAATAGGTAATGTATGAAAACCTGATGAACCGAGCCCACGTCAAGCGGGAGAGGGCCAGGCAGGACAGTCGTCCAAATATACTATAATAGAACGCTTAGGCTATCGTACCGTTGGCATGGGACAATATTATTGAAAGTAGATCGGAATTGAACACATGTGTTGTAACGTTGCAGTGAAAGTTATAGTCTGAAATATGGGAAGTGCGTGGTGACGCGCGGCCCGGCTGCGCGCGCCTCCGAGCGGCCGCGCGGAGTGCAGAGGATTAAAGGTATTAAAAATAATCTTGTATTTAAAAATGTCCTGATTTAAACAGTAACAATATTTTACGTCAGTGTTCTT
>JAODUI010000032.1:7618558-7636182 GCA_027563995.1 Papilio gigon | reverse complement strand
CCCGGCAGCCCAGGCGCCTCATCAGACTCGTGTTCATGTTGCCCGCGTACGAGAAGTAACAGAAATAACTATGTTCTCGACTGGCGAGACGTCACCCGCCACCCAGCCGGCACTCGGCACTCGGCGACGACATTGGCAAGCACATACGCCGCTTCAAATCTCATTAACTGTAGGAGTCATCGCGGCAATTACGAGCTCACTCATACAACAACGACCACTATTACTGAAATGAATATGAATATAAAATACACGGCAGTAAAGCTATCAAGGTTGGTGATGAAACCGACGCATCATCATCAAGTGCACCTCTACATGGGATTCGTATTAGAATCGATTCTAAAAACATCTATGGATATAAAGAATTAACTTGCGAGAGTGGCGATCTTAAGATGCAAAAGGAGTCGTGAAATGTGTCGAGGAAGTCGCCGCTCAAGTTGCCTCGGCGGTCGGCGGTCGGCGGTCAGAGGCGAGACCAGTCGCCGTATCGACGGCGGCCACGGAGTGCCGATAGCGTCGGTGAATACTAATCGTACAGGAAGCCGCGGCAACGTCGGCGACACAGGAATGTCGGACAGCGCAGACATGACAAAGGTCGCGCTCGAGACTCGCGAGTTTAAATATGTACAAAGGCGTAGCGGCGTCGCGAGGTATTGAAGTTAACGGGGTGCGGGCGCCGGTCGCCGGCGGCAGGCGGCACGCCGGCGCCAGCGCCGTGACCTTGTCTAGTTATCGCCGAGTGACCCTCGCCGCTGCTCGCCGCGCGGCGCGCCCGCGCTCGCACCACAGATTAGCCGATGCACACGACCGGCCCCGCGCCGCTCTCTCGCAAATACTCGTGTCTTACCCTCACACCGTGCACTACCACCTCGCTAAACTCTCTTCTACCCGCCGCATTAATGTACGCCGGCGAAGAGTGGACGGTGGCCTTAGAAACTTTAGCGGCGGACTAAAACGCTCGCTGATGTCAGCCACTATATATAGCTCGCATGGCGCCAATGTTTACAATACGCTTTAGGGGATGGAACACATTCGCTGCGCGTGCACACGGCGACCGAGAAATGTGGTCGGCCGTGAAGGTGGACCTGCACTTTGCATCAAGTTTAGGTATCGTTTGACGTCACCATCTACGTATGTCAGATACGGGAGCAAACAGTGGCGATAAATATATCGATACGATAACGGTTTGCAGTGACACCGACGCGGCCGGCGACAGCGTGAGCCGGACGGAAAAATACGATCTGATGCGTGTGTGCAAATCTTTACATCCGACCAAGTGCTGCGTTACGCATGTCGAGATAAAACATACAAACAGGTGATAAGAGTTCATCACACGGGCGAACGAGCCAGCCAAACATACCGCTCACCGATTATCTACTTTCTAATGAAATTACCATGCGATAACCGTATAAACACGATGTCGTATTACAACACTGAGAAGCCGCGGCGGGAATTACACGTGCAGGACACGGTGCAGCAGGAGATCAGCCACGTCTCCGCAAACGAGATTAAATCAACACAATCGCACACCGGAGACACTTGTTGCGCCAGGCGAGATCCATCACGTACCAGGCTTGCAGAGGCGGCTGAAGTGGTAGGGATTGCAGCACCGGTGGTCCGAGCAAAGCGGCAGGCGGCGAAGCTCAGCCAGGTCGCGCAGCTCTGGGTGCAAGAAGGCGCGGGCGGCCGGCAGGCGCAGCGCCGCGCCCGGCACGCACGCCATAGGCATCTGCCTAGCCCCCTATCTAGGGGCTGATGATGATGATGATGTATTTGTTGATGGTGATATAAGATGGCTTTGAAATTTGGGATGTACTCTACGCGCTATTCTTCAAAGTAATGAGTACCTGTGTTTATTGCGATGCCTTAAACAATTATAGATCCTCCTCTAACTAACTTCCTTAACATTCGCGTTTATGTTTTGTTCCTTTTAAGTATATAGTTAGTTAGTAGAGCGTCGGTGGCGCAGTTGTTAAGCGCTCGACCGGACCGAACCGTACTCGATGTTGTCCAGGTTCGATCCCCGCCATGTACCAATGTGTTTTTCCATTTTCGAATTTCATATGTACATTACTCAACGTTCTTACGGTGAAGGAAAACATCGTGATGCAACCTGCACATATCAGCGAAG
Source organism: Papilio gigon (assembly GCA_027563995.1). Taxonomy (NCBI): domain Eukaryota; kingdom Metazoa; phylum Arthropoda; class Insecta; order Lepidoptera; family Papilionidae; genus Papilio; species Papilio gigon. Next base: position 7,634,054 of record JAODUI010000032.1, on the reverse strand, counting down.
AAATTCAAAGATATATGTGAAGTCAACCAACACGCACTGGGCCGGCGTGGTTGACTATGGCCTAGGCACCCCTAATAATAGGGTAGGTTCCGAGCCCCTCGGTGGGTACGTATAGTGAGCTGATGATGATGATGATGATGATGATGAAATATAAAATTTTAACGTCCCTACATATGAGATACTTATGTTTAATAATTATTTTAGAATACGGTCATAAATAACATATTAGTATAGAATTTAAAGTACAAAATTTTATTGGTAGACAAAAATTTAGTTCCATTAATGATTTCATGTGAAATCAGTGCAAACGTTCGTTAGTGTTATGAAAGTGAAGCGGTTATCGCTAGACATCATTGTTACTTTTAAATTGTTTTTTTTATTCCAGCCAATAGATCCCGAACACTACGCCGAAACAGCCGCCATGTTGTTTAATCAATTTGACAAACGAGCACTCACCTCAAACTTTAACTATCCCCTGTCCATACAGTCAGCTATGACTGAGTTTGGAATGTGTCATGTCATCAATTCTAATGTCGCCATATTTGATGACCCACTGTGAGTTATACGAACTTGATAGACATATTAAGATGTAAGATAACAGTATTAGTAGATGTAAAAAAAAAAAAAATAAAGAAAACAACGTTTTCCTTTTTCCACATGCCAGGGATAAACGAGACAAGGGAATAGTGACTCTTTCCAAACAACACGTGTAGATTAAATTACTGGTGTGATTCTATAGCCAGTGACATTTTTTTTTTTAAAATGACATCAGATTTTTCGTTCATTTACTAATGTTGCCTTTGCCATTCCAATTAAGCTCTAGCCTTGTGCTAGGATATGGTCCACAATAGTCGAATAGCAAGATTAAAACTGTCGACAATGTCATGGGACATCCGTACCTTACTATTAGGCTGTTGACGCTTGGATCTACAAAAAAATATTTTGTTTTCCAAAGAGGAGTATGCAGTCCCTGATAGAGGCATTGTGCAAAGTATATTGTATTTTTCAATATAGTTAATATTACTTTTACGTTGTAGCAAATGGAAGAATACCAATGAGGTTTATATAAGAAGTAACGTACAGTTGTCCGCGTTCGACGCAGATTTTTATGCTGAAGTTATTAACGATGATGTCGTCTCTCATGTACGTAACAAATTTAATAATTAAATTAAATAAACCACTAATAAAAACGGATTAACTCACATGTAGATCGGTGTAGGTACCGACTAGATACGGACCCGTCGGGGCTTCTTCATCAGGGTGACTGAACTATAGGGCTGTACTCGCGGTCGCGGCGCGCCTGCGATCGTCCTGATGATGGACCCCTAACGGGTACGAAACTAGTCGGTACCTACACCGATCTACTCGTGGTTTAACATTTTTATTAGTAGTTTAGTGAAATATCTCACGAACTTTTTAATAGTTTAATAACATAATATTTTGTAATTATTATTCATCAAAGTAATAATAATTTATTCAGTGGTTTAGATTCGAATTATAGGAATATTTTTCTAAAAAACATGTTGTCACCTTTTGTCTTCTAAAGAGAAAGCGAGTCGACTATATATGTTATTTGCAATCTTATGTTTTCAAAATTATCTTAAAATATTAAAAAAAAAACATATTAACAATTGCATACAATTGCATACAACAAATAATTTCATTCAATGCTAAATGGTAAAACTGTTAATGAATAATTGTGATTTAATAAATTATCATTACTTTATACTTAGGTGTACGTACACAGTCCGAATGAGCCGATGATAAGCACATTTCCCTCGTATACAGTGGACTCTGATGGTTTTATGGCGTATGGCTTTCAAATATGGAGCACAAAAATTTCAAAGGAGCTTCGTTCTGCGTCAATACAAATCCGACAGTGCAGGTATAGTCGAAAACAACGTCTGTTGTACCCCGTTACAAATGAACACCTAAATCTTGGAAGCACGTCATTTTTTTTTGTAAAATTTTGGTCCCCACCGGACGACCTCTAGAGGGACACACGAGGAACGCGTACTGTGAAAGGCAATGGGCATTGCTATGTCCAGCAGTGGACAGACAAAGGCTATTATGATGATGTTAAATTAAGCGGCCATTAAATTTCTTTAATTTTACATTTTCAAAGAAAACGTTGAAAGAAGACATCGTCATATCAGCCGCATGTCGCCCACTGTTGGGCGTAGACGAGTCTCAAAGATCCCCACAATGTTGTGCCTTCGGCCGCCCTCTGTTAAAACTGGTTGGAAACAATTTTAGCATAATTTAAATGTATGTAAAATTTTGGTTCTCATTTGGAATAAGGTACTTCTCGTTATGTTAACAAAGATTTTTTTACGTGATAAAAAAATGGAAATATAATGAGATAGTTTGTTGTAGGTTTCTCGATGAGCCAATAAGTACAAGGTATCCAGTATATTCGTATAATAATTGCTTATTGGAATGTCGTATCAAGTTAATTGTAAAACTATGCGGGTGCGTACCACATTTTTATAAGATCACAGGTCAGTAGAGATCTTTCTATGTATTATAAACTTATGTCATCAACCTAACCTTGTCCCTACGTAGTGTCAGCACAGTATGTACTCTTCCATACATCTCTGTCAGGTCAAATATGAACATACCTTTTAACACATTTCCACGATCACACAATCGGTCGGTCTTCCTCTACCTTAATAGCCATCCACAACCAATCTCATCACCTTCTTTCTGTCCTCATCTCTTCGAATAACATGTTCATACTATAAACTTTTGCTTCTCAATTTTACTACCACTGGCTGTATTTTAAAACTACCCAATATACTTATTTCGATTCTAAGCTTGTGTATAATTTTTAAATTTAATTGTTTATTCACTTTTAAATGACCTAAAAAGGTACTGTTACTTAGAATAACGCAATTTAAATATCTAGAATATTTTAAACAGAGCTTTAAAATAGCTTGAAACAAAAGTTTGCGTATAATTTCTTTGGTATGATACCGTTTTGTAAAAGGGGACGAATAAATGTTCGGTTAAGATACAATTCTAGCTCTGTAGGTTTCTTGAGAGCTTGAGCTTGAAAGAGCGTCGGTGGCGCACTTGTTAAGCTCTTGACCGGACCGGACCGTACTCGACATTGTCCAGGTTCGATCCCCGCTATATACCAATGTGTTTTTCAATTCTCGAATTACATATGTACATTATCCGACGTTCTTACGGTAAAGGAAAACATCGTGATGCAACCTGCACATATCGGCGAAGAAATTCAAAGATATGTGTGAAGTCCGCCAACACGCACTGGGCCAGCTTGGTTGACTATGGCCTAGTCACCCCTATTAATAGAGTACCCTCGGTGGGGACGTATAATGAGCTGTTGATGATAAGATTAAGTTTAAATTGTAATGATATTGCTTCTCTATTATCGTGTTATAGTAATAGTAAATTATTTTTATTCGATGTAATATTTTGTCGCGTTTTAACGTAAAAAAAAAACGCATTGATAATGTTCTTTCAATAAATTCCAGGAAACGAACGCACGTGTAAATTGTCGGAGCTCACATGTTTCTTTCGTAATAGAAAAGAGATCATGGCGCTGTCCGTTTCTAACGAGACGCTGAAGCTATTTACTTCGAGAACGCATTTACCTAGGACACCCAAGGACTGCTCTTGTCTGAGCAATTGCGAGACGGATGTATATCGCAAGGACCGCGAGGAGTACACGCCTGAACCGGCAGCGAGCCGAGTTAGGATTGCTTTCACAGCTTTTCCGAAAATGAGAATTGTACGTGACAGAATCTTCAGTTTTTCTGACATGTTCTGTGAGTTTTTTTTTTTAATCTTTTAGAAAATATTAACATATTTTTGTTAAGTTCAATAATGTTGCTTGTGACCATTCATGGTAAGTTTGTGGTTAGGATATGGTTCACAATAGTCGAATGGCGAGTTTCGAACCCACGACCGATGGAACGGTAGTCCGTAAATAACCATTATGTTGACGCTTCAAAGTTCTTTCTCATTATTATTATTCAAATAGTTATAACGTCATTGGTCGTTGGAGTAGTCGTTATACTAACCGGCCCGGTCCATCAACACGTCCATGTTCAATTCCCGTTTTACTATTTTTTTTATTTTCGAATTTCATATGTACATTAATCGGACATAATGAAGATAAACATTGTGAGGCCTGCACTGTTTTAATTTAGCCTAGTTACCCCACTTGAGTAATGTTAAGCATCCCGGTTGGGACCTATATGACACGTTTAAGACCTTTGTTACTTAATTTTGTATAAGTATTAACCTTGTAGAAAAGCTTTCTTAAAAAATTAGGAATAATTATTGAAGTAGATATTATTTTTAACCTGTAATAATTTTTTTTGCAGTGAGAAGTGGCGGTGTAGTGAACACGTGTATTGGAGCCTCCGTCATATCAATAATGGAACTAACTTTAGATATATTAAGATATCCAGTACACTACCTTATGCAGACTATTATCAAATCTATTTATATTGTAACACATAATTTTTTACGTAAATTTTAAACAGTTCAAAGACCCTGGCGCGGATATTAGCGAATATATTTGATAGATATTGTATGAGATTTGTTGGTGTACTTTCCGCCCGATAGGGGGCGCTACATACATTTCATACAAATTTTGAAGATACAAATTCTCGCACACTTTCGTAGTAGGAAGTGTTAACATATGTCACGTTTTAGCATTATAAATATTTATCTAAGTTTTTTCTTAGTTTCTAGGAAATCATAAATCATGTCCAATTGTCCAAAATCATCATCAATTTGTTTTCATCATCATCATCATCATCATCAGCCCCTATCTGCTCACTAGACATAGGCCTTTCCCAATGCCTTCCACAGTATGCGGTCCTCCGCATCCAACGACTTCCTGCCGTCCGCAATTTATTTTATCAAAATAAAATTATTTGTTAATTTTTAACATGCAACTTTTAACTTGAACCTGTTCCAGTTTTGTAGATGCTAAAATTAGCGTATTTTAATTATGCACTGTTCTGATTTATAGTTTAGTTATTTAGAAAACTTGAAGTTTGGGATTCTTTGGAGAGTCGGGTTAGTTGGACTGAGTCAACGTTCTGCCTACACGCAAATACCATGGTCGTTATGGAGTATCGCAAAGTAAAATAAACTAAACTTGATATTTAGAATAATGTTTACAACTTCAATAATTCATGAATACTATTTTAATTTATCACAATCGTGCTAATATCAAATCATAGTAAACCCTCGCCCTCGGCTGGATATAGAACTTACTTAATGCCAATTAATTATAAATGAAAATGAAAAATAATTTATGACATATAGAAAAGCAGTAAAACATATGGCAACACCAAAATCAATCGATCAAAAATAAAGGAGTAATTTAAAAAAAAAATTTCATTTTAATATAATTGAAATTTAATAAATATACATTTTAATGTTCAATTCGTTGAATCAGTTCAAAAAGTAACAAAGTATTGGAATTTTCAAATATTATTAATAGATAACTAAACTCATACTTAAGAAACTACTTATAATAACGGCTCAACTCACTTGTAGAACGGTGTCGGTACCGACTAGTTTCGAGCCCATCGAGGGCTCTTCTTCTTGGTAAGTGGGATTGGTACTATTGTGTGTTCCCGACCAGTCGCTCACTTTTTAATATGTAGTATAGTGAAATTTCTAACGTAAGTTTTAATAATTCATACTCAAGAGATACTATAATTAAACTTCGTTATAAAAATTGTTTTTTCTTTTATTTTTGCCGACGATTTAAAAATAAAATAATTAAATCGCTTTCATACTCAGCGCAATAGTAAACGTTGTGTTCATTCAACGAGCCGAATTCTTTTCAATATCAAGCGAATTAAATAGATGGAAAGTTTTCCGATTAAATAAATGACTGCCTTTGTTCGATTTAAATAAAAAAATCACGTTTCATTTAACTACATCTTAATCGACTAAAAGGGATAGTTAAGTGATCAGTGCATGCATGTCACCATCAGCCTTTGTATACCCACTGCTAAATGCAAATGTTGTAATAAATAATTCAATCATTATGCGTATTAGATTTCTTAATAGAACATAACAAAGGTTCACCGTGTCACCATCAGTCTAACTACCTCTTGAGGGACATAAGCTCCAATCCCTTCCATAGTATCAAGTTTTCTGTCTTCTGCATGCAACGACTTTTCGTCCGCACCAATCCGTCGGTGCACCTGTCTCTCGTCACACTGCAATTTGCGTAGAATACATTAGGTATAGCGGGGCATATATACCTGAGAGGGAAAACAGCGCAGCGTCATAAGTATGTGAAAATATTGAGCTGCAAACGGCTCGCCTTTACAGCCATTTCTCCTTTCCATAGTATATGCTGATAGTGGCTTCAAGCATTGACTCAGTAAGATATACCTGACGTGTACTGTTGCCTACTTCGATAGTTCTAAGGAATTGTCTACTAACTGAAATAAGTAGTACTTTGAATGTTGATCAAATTCGTCTCCCGACCAGTTCTCGATAAAGCGCGCCCAACATAGTCATTGACTATACAATCCATTCTTCTATCTATTCCTTATTAATGCTACATAAATTTTCCTTTCTAAATCTAAAACGACATAAATTGTTGTCCCTACTTAAAAGTCTCTTTGCCGCAGTAAATGGCTTATTATTTCAACATTACACTTTGTTTTACTTGATAATTATACCGCCGAGGTAATTATTGTAATTGCCACAGACAACATTTCTAATGAATCCATTTAAGGGCCAGGTATTTATGGTTAGTTTATGTGTGTATTAAAAAAAACACGTTAAGAAATGCGACGTAAAGATTGCGGCGACGACACGTAAAGGGCGTGGTCAAAAATGAAAATGGCGACCTTTCTTTTATAAATTCGATTCCATAACTAATTTAAGTAAGTTTACAATATAATATGTAAATATGATGTAAAGCTATTAACTTTTTTTTTTAATAAATATCGAACAAAAAGTATTTTGAAATATTTCAATTTGCAACAATATTCACTTACATTTGTAGAAAATGGCGGCGGAATATTTGGACAACCGTATGCATTTGTCAAAGCCGTGGCCGGCGGCTATTCGCGCGGTGTGCTGCATCATACAAAAACCCGTTTGTTTTATTCAATAAAAGTAACAATTTCCGATAGAAAACTCTATTCTACATTTAAAACATGAATTTTAGAAATAATTTAAAGTATTTTAAAATAATGTAAATATGAAAATAACAATAGTTTTTTTTTATCTTTTGCTTTGATCAGTCAAGTTGCTAACGAGCGAAATAATGACACAAAAGAAAAAATAAACTGACTATGAAGTGACTATGCCTTAACAAAATGTACATTTATAGGTAAGGGAAGTAAAAAAGATTTACTTTAACCCCAACAAGAGCTTCGGATACCATTCCGTTTGGTTTCGACCTTAAAAATGATTTCTTTAATGAGAATTTTAAAAAGAATCAATTTTCTGCCGCATGTATTGATTGAAACAAGAGACGATCTCGACCCAATACATTACGTCAGCGTTCATATATTTTGGTTAAAGTTCTACGGAATGTGGTACAACAATAGCTCGTGGAGGGAAGTTAAATTTTGGATGAAAATTTTCTATACTGTCATTGTATTCTGGTTGGTTTGTATAATACCTTGTATTGGTGAGATATATTATTTGCTACGTCGAGGTGGAAACATTGGTCATATAGCGGAAGGGTAAATATAACAATTTAAATGTTTTTAGCAGCACGAAAATTTTCGATCACATAGTCCAGGGTTCGTATCCCGCCAAGCGCATCATCGCAGCGAGTTTTGATAGATAATTGTTAGCTGGTAAATCCAAAACGGCTGCACGAATCTGGTTGAAATTTCTCACAGAGAAATATGTAGAATAGCGTATAGACTACTTAAGTTTCTTAACAACGAATAACTAAATTTATCATCATCATCATCATCAACCTGCCCTTTCCCCTACGGAGGATTGGCATAGTATGTACTTTTCTATACATCTGTCAGCCGTCATATCTGAACTCACACACTTCCTACGCATGTCCCTTTTCACACAATCAATTCACACTTTCTTCGGTCTTCCTCTACCTTTATAGCCATCCACAAATATCTAAATTAATGATCGATTTAATTGCAGACTGTATCTATTTCTTAGTGAAATGTATACTTACTTCAAGCTCATAGTTTTCTGGTACAAGAAGAAGGAGATTTTAAATTTACTTAATTTTATGAAGTGCGATGAATTTAAACCGGAAGAAATTGAACACAATGATATTATAAAGAGAAGAATCAGAACGGCTCGGTTTGTGATGAACGCTTACACCGTGATGTGTGTCGGTGCCGTTTCAGGTATTCGTAGATAAAAAAAAACAATTGTAAGCTATTTAACAACAGTACATTCTATATTCTTAGTTTATTTAGTCTGTGCTTGTCAATGACTCGTGGATGAGGTTACTTTAGGCGCGGCTTTTGACAGATGGAGTGACAAGATCAACAGTTGTTTGTTATATTGTGTTATTTATATAAATTATAGTAAAATGTAGTTTAAAATGTAATATGGTCAAATCTAATATTACAAAAAAAGACAGTAAGATTTCCGACAAAGCATGTCTATGTGGAAAAAGAGGAGAGGTGTAGCCGATTTAGTTTTCCTTACTAAGATTGTAAACGGCACAATCGATTGTCCCGAGCTACTTGGGAAAATAGGTTGGTTGCGCCCACGCGTGCGCTCCGTCCGCGTGGACTCAACATACTACACACACCGCGAGTTAGGAACAAGTACCGGGAGAACAGCTTCCTGGTGCGAGCGTGCAGGTATTATAATGCTCCGTGTGACCAGTTGGACATGTTCGGCTTGTCGGCTATTAATATCAAACGACAATTTAATAAGCAGTACTTTGGCACAACAGGGATACAGGACTAAATTGACAAATTTTCAACATATTCTGTATTTATACGTGACAACTTGTAAATAGCCTTTTGTTTTATTATTTTTTTACTTTTATTTTGTTAGCTAGCTGTAAGTTGTTCTGAATAAATAAAAAAAAATAATAATATTACATTTATTTATTGTTAAATAGGTACGAATTAAAATAGATTTTAACGGTAATGTTTGTTTCTCCAGTGGGAATATTAATGCCTATAACAGAAAACTTTGTTATCCTACCAACCAACGTTGAGTATCCATACATCGATGTTTATAAATCACCTACTTACTATTTCATATATCTACACCACGTAAGGATTTTTAAATTATTTATAATCTTCTAATCTAAAAAAACAATAGTTTCTATATCACCTACTTACTGACCACTGATATTTCGACCGAGCGCGATTAAAAAAAAACATTAGTCGCCTTTGTTTTTTTTTTAATCTATGTTCTACGTTTAAATCAAACTCATCCAAATCCGTGAAACCTTTCTGATGATATTTTCTACTAAACATCCATCCAAACATTCAAATTATCGTATTAATTATATTAATATGATTTTTGAAATTATCCGTCTATAGAAATACATCTTTTAAATCCAGAGATATTCTTGGACTAAATTCTAAATTTAAAACAAATTTCATCCAACTCCATGAAGCAGTTCTGGACGTTCTATCAAACATCCAATGTTTTCGTTTATGAATAAAATTTGATGGTTGTTAAAATTTTTTCATTAATTGAAACAAATTAAAAAAAAAAAAAACAGATAACATTTTATTGACTGCCAGTCCTGCATGTTATTCAGAAGTTTATTTTTTTTATTCAAATAACAATTACGAATATTCTATACAATACAAATACATATGAGATATGCTTTTATAGAATTTTGCAAATAAACCGCCTAAAGACAAAGTGCTATTGTTTTTTTTACCAATCAGCTTGTTTGCAGATATATTACAAGCCCGCGACGTGCATCATAGATGGCGTCATGGACACAATACTGGCCGCTTTCGTTGCCTCCGCAAGTAAGGTTACTTTATAGGACATTTTTAAAAATAAAACTGCATAGTTATAGTTTGGTTTCATTACTTTTTTAAGAACGTAAAGATGGTTCATCATCAACAACCTGCCCTTTTCCTACGGAGGGTGGGCACAGTGTGTTCTACTCTTCCATACATCTCTGTCAGCCGTCATACCTATACTCACACGCTCCCTATGCATATCCTCTGTCACACAATACATCCACACCTTCTTCGATCTTCCTCTACCTTTACAGCCATCCACATTTCATCACCTCGTTTATGTGCTCATCATCTCTTCACATAACATGCCCATCCCATGTTAACCATTTGCTTCTCAATTTTTCTATCACTGACGCTACTTCCAAACTTCCATTGTACTCATTTTTTTTTATTTCATCTCTTAAGAATGTAAGATGGTTACCCAATATTAAAAGTAATACCATTAGTTCACATTGTTAGAATACACAAGCGTAAAACCAGGAATTATGAATATCAACCTCAATATAGATTAGTGGAGTGATTCGGTCTTTGATAGGATTAAGTCAAGGACTGCTGAACTGAGTTACTAATGGATCATTGAACGTTCGACTGTTACTAGAACTTTGCTCTATCTTGATTCATGTACGTCTACGTATGTAATAATATGGAGGGCAGGTAAATGGCAGACGCGGGCAGACTAAGGCTGACGATGTGATTTTATGGATGAAGTATTACTTGCATTGATTTATCAACGTGTCATTATCATCAACCTTTGTCCACTGCTGGGCGTGGCCTAAACTTTCTTACGTCATTTCATAATTTCATCGCTTATGTCACAATTTTTCAAAAGAGATAGACTGAAGTGAAATATGATTGGTCAGCGCTAATGTTTTTCATTTTAACTGTACAATACGACAATTCAGTTAAAACTGAAGGTGTATAACTAGCTTTATAATAAACATGTTTAATATTTATATGAGTACGTGTGTTGTTCGGTAGTCTATATATGTTTACTTTTGTTACAGTTGGTCAGATAGAAATTTTATCTTTTAACTTGAGAAATTTTAAATATATGGCCCAACGACGAGAAAGAAGACAATTTCACTACAGAAGTAATTCTTATCGCGATGACCACGTCACGTGTGTTTTAAAAAAATGCATTAAACATCACGACGCTATTATAAGGTTGGACAATTTATCAATTGTATGAAAAATCTCATAATTTTAGACTATTGTAATATAATAAAGACTATTTTATACTATTTATATAACGGCTTAACTCACGTGTAAATCGGTGTCAGTACCGACTAGTTTCGAGCCCATTGCCAGTGAGCGACGGGCCGCGAACGCGCTATAGTACCGTTCCCACTCACCCTGAAGATGAACCCCCTATGGGCTCGAAACTAGCCGGTACTGACACCGAGTTACACGTGGGTTAAGCCGTTTTATAAGTTATATAGTGAAATGTCTCACGAAAGTTTTAATAGTTTAAAGACAATTTTGTTCCCGTGCGGGTTAACCGGTATGAAATTCCGAAAGCAAAAACAGTCACGTCCAAGTAACCTATCCATTCATAGAGTTCAGTGCAATCGAATTGGTTACCATGACAACCATGTCTGTTTCTATTGGCTATTGGTAGTTTGTCCCTTTTTCTAAGTTAAATATTGTGATAATATGTAGAATAAAACCTGTAGAAGTGTAGGAGTGTTAAAGTCGACCGTTCGTGTCTAGGCAAAATGTAAAGTCTGCAAACTTCATATCTAAATAATTTCTACATTAAGTGACGTGGGTAACATTACATTATGATATCATGTCTCTTTCAGATATATTACAATGATAGAATCGGCATTTAGCTTGTCGTCGGCTCTACAATTTATGTTGAGTGTTATGGTACTTTGTTTGGTAGGAATAAATTTTTTATCGGTAAGTTAATTTTTTTTAATTAATATTTTACAATGTCACCGGCCAGTAATAACAAAAGAAATATATCCTTTTTAATAAAGGAAGCAGAAGCTAAACGAACGTATTTTTTTTCTCTATCTGACAGATGTTTTTATAGGCTGCCAGCAACTTTATCAGTAGTGAGAGAGGTACTTAGAGTTTCCTTTATGAATTTTAGATTGAAAACCATTTGGATCACTGCATGCAGATAATGTGGATGGCAATATATTTAACATGCATGTTGACAGAAGTGTTCATATTATGTTGGTTTGGTAACGAATTAATTTTGAAGGTTGGTATCATTGTGAATGCACATGTAAAGAATGGTTTTTTCTTCTTTTGAAATAAAACTTAATAGACAATTGAATCGATAAACTTTCATAGAATGTAACTCAAATAGTTTAATGGATCTGGACGAAATTTTGAAATTGGAAAAAGTTTTTTTTTATTTTTTATTTTTAAAAACGATGTCAATATTTATTATTCACCAGAGTTTGGAACTTCAGAACGCGACATTTGACAGCCCCTGGTTGGACATAGACCAAGCGACGAAGATGTACATCATTATATTCATGGAGCGATGCAAGCGCCCTCTTTTAATAACAGCTGGAAAATATTTTTCCCTTTCACTCAGTACATACACAAACGTAAGCTTTTTATATATGAATTCATTTACTTCAAAAGAATCAATTGCCTAATGATTAGGGGTACGGACTACCGATCTAGCGGTCGTGAGTTCGAAGTGAGAGTGAGTGATGGAAAACATCGTGATACAACCTGCACATAGTGGGGATGTGTAGTGAGCTGATGATGATGGTTGTTAAATATTAATATGTTTTACCTAACATATTAAAAATATATGTTTTTGTATGGCAAAGAAAATTTATCTTATAACTAATTCCACATGTGTTCTTTCAGCTTATTAATTGGTCCTACAAAGCCTTCGCTGTTATGAGAAACATGAAAAATAACGTTCTAGACAAGTAAATCTTGCAGAATACAGCCTAAAAGATAATGCTAAGCTTTGCTTTATTATTACTTTACAGCTTTTTAATTAGACGAAACGTACTTCTGCACGTAACTTTTTTTTAAATACTAATAGATTTTTGTTTATTTGCAAGAAAAGAGTAATTAAATGCTGATATTGTTTTTAGATTCTTATTGTTGTTTTAAAGTCTGTTTTGGTACACCCGTATTATTTAATAATAATGATTAAATTATATTCAAAAATGTATTTTATTTCACACTATTGGTATAACTGAGACATTTCCAAATTCTACTAAACGCAGTACTTTTGTCTTGTGTATTGTATAGTTAAAAGTTCTGGTTTCTTTGTTATGTTTTTCCTTTGTTTGTTTCTTTCAAACTGTATATTCGATCTTTGAGATAATGTTGGAAAGTTACTTTAATTAATTAATACGAGAGATAGTACAAAAATATATCATAAACCTTGTAAGCTGAACAAGTTCTCCCTTTCCTTTATCTTTATTTCCTGTTAACTGCTGACTCATTTCATATAAAAGCTAACTTTAATATGAAACTTTCACTCAGTTCCTGGAAGGTTAAATGTCGCTCCAATTATAAGAAAACATCGTCCGAGAGTAAATTAGAAATAGCCATCCAGGGCCGGCATTTAATCACATTACCAGCTACCTTCGAATTACTATTTTTATTGAGATAAAGTGGGCGGACTTTCAGAAGAAACTGAGATCAATAAACAGGGTCTTATGTAATTCAAATATAACAAAACTAGTAGAGTAAGATGTTCTAACCAAAGAATAAAAATAGTATGTTTTTGAGTGGTACATCACCAAAGGAAACTCACAATTGTCATCATCGTCACAGTAATTTGTCCACTGCTGGACAGTTCTTTCCCAATGCCTTCCGTATTATATGTTTCTCCGTCCGCATCCAACGTCTTCCTTTCTAAATCTGTACACTAAAGTGGCAATTGGCCGGTCACATCTGTCGGGAAAGCGACTGCATGGCGAGGAGGAAATTATTGGAATTGAACCGGGAGTAAGGGTGCGTTCTCCCTCAAGGTATACGAAGGACTTAGTCGTTGGTTGTGGAAAGAAGATCATAATTGTAATTAAATAAACTTGATTTATGTTCAATGTTTTTGGTAGAGGGTTTCATTCGTATATTTCCTCGAAGCGAACAGAGGTAAATCATACATCTTTTGTTTTAATTAACTGTTTCTTGTTTTGGGACTAAGTAAACAAATCTCTATGTTCGGAACATTATCAAACTGCAGCGTAGCATTGGCGGGGAGTGCGCCGCGCGAGCACGCGCCCACACTTCAGCGTAACCTAATTTGTCTAGCCGTTTCACACAATCAAGTGTTCATTTCTATTACTAGAACCAATTAAACCTCTTTAATGTTTAGAACATTTGATAAGTATTTTTGATCTGTGCATTTTTTATTCATTGCTAAGTTTCTGTATGAAAGGAATGTGAACATTCATACATTAGGACATTGTTTTTTTTTTATGGTGATGGAGGCGGCAATATCACAGGCCTTTCCGAACCTTTGCAAGTCATTCTACGATCGCAGCTTCTCTGTTTTGATATTATATTCTATTCTTGGCTTCTATTATCTGTGCGATGCGTCCCTCCTCCGCATCTTATTATTCTCTACACTTAATGTTGTGTACCGGGCAGTGTCTCCCGATTTGTGACAACTGCTCAATACTATTTTGTTCTTTACTGTGAAGGAGTGGAAACATCTTATTCTTCTTTAACACGTTCGCTGCGTCATCAATTTTTGCGTACTTTCCGTCTTTGCTGTACGAGGTGTTATCGACTCGCTGCGTGACTAGACGTTAGTGCGACACGCGGACTATTAGACCCCACCGCCTGTAACAGAGGCCCTTCGTACTATGAAGAAGTACACGTTTTTCCTTTGCGCACCAGATGGGAGGTTGTATTAGGGATGTTTTAGACCTGGTTTCGCAGCGAACATACTTAAGTGAGAACTTTATAATAGGATATAAGAAATCTTTTGTTTTACTTGCATTAGACACAAGAGATTTAGATACATTTATATTTGGTTTAATCCGGCGGGTCAGTTAAGGTTATTTTATTTCGTAAATTCTAGTTACATTATTATTACTATAATAATCGTTAATTTTAAAAGAAAATACTAATTAGCTATGTTTAAGGTACGACCCAGTTTAATTGGGACACTGGCAATTATAAAAATATTTACCGTTTTTCTTTCTGCAATTATATCTCAACTTAAAATATTTGGAAAGCCCTGCCACGCTCTTTAATTCATTTAGACGGGTAAATTACGTATAGTATAAAAAAATAACAGTGTGATTTGTTTTTCAAACACATGTCTTACTTTATACCACACATTTCTGGGACAGTAACAGTGATGATGGTCACGTGGTCGCAGATTCGAATATTCACGTGAACCATGTCTCAGTAAAAGCTGAAAGTTTAGCTTTACATCTAGAACGGTTACAAGAAATAATATTAAATTGTTAATAATCCTGTAATTTTTTTCTTAAAAAAAATATAAATGACTTTATGGAACAAATGCTTAAACTATTAAAACTTTCGTGAGACATTTCACTATACTAATTATAAAACGGCTTAACTCACGTGCAACTCGGTGT
>JAODUI010000032.1:7595548-7605742 GCA_027563995.1 Papilio gigon | reverse complement strand
CCCATTTCGTTTGGCCCCCCCCCCCCCAACACTAGTTCCCCCATCGGCCCGCCCCCCCCCCCCCGCCGCCGGGACACGGCGCTACGACACTGCTCATGTAGTCAGACATTATTTTCCTTCGGGAAAACTCGGCTCTCATCAGAATATGACGACACCCGCACTGTCGACGGATAATCGGTTTCAATAAGTCATATTCCCATATCCATTAACATGGAACTATATCGTTCAGTGTCAAATGTCAGAGTGAACAATGGCATTCTCTAAGATGGGCACTGAAGCTATTTGAGAGAGTAAGATAAACTTTTTCCAAAAATTACTAACGAAAATAATTTCTCACTACTTCCGTACACACGTCGCAACACGAGTGCCCGCCAGTGGACCGTGGACCTCCGGTTAGAAATAATTGAATCAACTTGTACTCTGTCATATCTAAACTAGAATTATTTAACAAGTAATTATGCCAAAGGTCAGCAACAACGCCCCAGAGTAGCTGATGCCCACTTAAACGTCCACCCGCCGCCTTCTGCTACCGGCACACATTGTCTGGCGACGAAGATGCCGCGTTCTCCCGGACATCGGTCGTAACCCATCTATAGATGAATAGACCCTCTTGCCCATGACAATAGTTTTAAATCACGAATTGCAGTAGCCAGCGCTCGGCACAGTATACCGCGCCTTAGAACCTGTCCGTGTGGAGGTACGATCGCAGCCGTTAGCGGTGTTCCACTTTTAAGAAACCTGCCTTCCCCGCAAACTCCGCCCCTTTTCACAAATTTCAAATTTCAAAAAAGAGGAGATACACAAACCGGAGTAGCAGTAAAAAGCAATTAGTCGTTTACTTTCTCGGACCTCGGATAGACTTTTTTCTCAAAAACATTTTTAAGAATTGCATCCTATTGGCCCGTGCCCGCGTCGTCGACTCGGCACGTGCGAGTGGTCCAGGCGCCTGCAGCTTGCGGGAACACCGCGAACGGACGCGCAACTTAACCTAAAAGTTAATATTCAAGATGGCCGACGTAGACAAGATGGCGGGAAGCGGCCATTTTTAATTCCTAATCGTTGATATATGTAGCGCGATATGGATCACTAAGTTCCGAGTTCATATATAGTAAACTTGTTACTTGAATATTCCTATTTTACGTTTTCATTACAATATTATTGTATATTTTGACTATTTAACATATATACATTGGAGTTTCAAAATGTGAAAGATAAAAGGAAGCTTCACTATCTAAATATGTTTATACAAAAACAGCTGTAAGGAAATAATAGAACATACGACACTTGAAGAAATTTAATTTGACCACGTGTTCAAATTAAATTAACTTCAGGATACAAATCCTTCGTTTTGACCGAGTCAACGGAAGTGACCGGCGCGTCTTCTACTCGCGACCGTTACGATACTTGACCTTGGTCTAGTAGTTCTGAGAAGTTTACAGCCATCACATTTTATTTATTTTTCATTGTAGAATACGATGTAATTCACCTTAAGTTAATTAGTTATTGCAAATATTATAGAATTTAGAAATTTCGTTATAGAAACCATGTACCAGACTTAGGGGGGAGGAGGGGTCTGAGGGCATCAGTACAGGTTGCGGTAGCTGCGACCGGGCTTGAAGGCCGCTCCGCCGCTTCCGGCCGCGCCCCCCGCGCCGCCCGCCGCCGAGTTCAGGAACAGCTCGATGTAGCGGTGGTCCATGTTGCACTTGTCCCGTCTCATCGCCTGGCGTCGATAACAAAATATTAGTATACATTATTTACCTTACTTGGAAGTGCGATAGAAAGTTGTTCTCGTTTGGAGGGTCATCTACTGTCAACTACTGTGCGCGTGCGCGTGCGCGTGTTACCCGCACGGCGTCGTCGTGGCACTCGAAGTCGACGTCGGCCTCGCCGGAGGGCCGGCCGCTGTTGTCGTACAGGATGTTGATGCTCACGGGCCGCACCGGCTTGAAGAACTGCGGCGAAGACATTTTGTAAGCGTTTTACATGAGCGGTAACCCACAGGTGGCCGCACTATTACACAACTACGAAGGAACAAAATACTTTCGAAATCCTGCTATATGAGATGCGAGGTGCATGGCAACCGGTCACCGCTGGTGAGAAGCGATACTTACGTAAGCGATGTCTTGCGGCGTGGCCTTGAAGGGCAGGCCGCGCATGTGCACGCAGTACCCGCCGCGCCGGAAGCCCCCGCGCCCGCCGAACCCGCCGCCGGCGCCGCCGCCTGACACACAAGTTCACTCGTACAAATGCCTCCATGATTTCATCCGTCAGATCAATCTGGACATGTTATAATTTGTTTGCAGGAAACAGAGTATTAAAGTTATTCAAATTATCTCAATTTACGCCATTTCATTTAAAAGTATCGCGGCGGGCTGACACGTCGGTGAGTGAGCGCTGATTTAAGCCACGTGAAGTTAACTTTAGTAAACGCATGGAAAATATATTTCCAATACCTCTGCCGAATCCCCTGCCGCGCGAGAACCTCTGTCCGTAGCGGTCGCCGCGGTCGTAGGGCGTGGGGCGCGGCCGGCCGGAGCCCCGGCCCGCCTCGCGCGCGCCGTACGCCCTCACCTCGTCCGCGCTGCTGGGAAACACCTCGATGTACCTGCGCAACACGACCATTACTATATTTTAAACTTCTTACGTGCCACCATCGCCGACAAAGGTCGGGGAACATTCATTACAGAGCCTTGGAACTCTGTTACTGTGCATCTGACAAAGAGTAATTTAACTTTCATTTATTTACATGTTAATTTAGTACCACTAGAAATGTATGGATATTGAAGTCTTATTTGGTTTGCACCAATGCTTAACCGAAAAACGTACTTCAGCATACTGCAGTGTACATACGTGGCCGATTTTTTTTTGGGAATGGTTGACATTAAAATTGTTCAACGTGATCAAAGAATACTTTATATTTTAATACGAACTACAATTGTAATAATAAACAAAACCTGAAACCAAAAGTACCAAATACAACACAATTATATGTCCGTTTGTCGTCTCGGCCGCGGCCGCCCGCCGCCGCCCGCCCCGCCCCGCACTCCCACACCTTGATAACTCAGTATCCAATCACAAACATTCTCATAAATGTTGCCAGTTTCAATATTATATATTTCAAAACCACAATAACAACTTTACTTGTACTGGTACATAATAGAAGAATTTAGGAGATATCAATTAATGAAACGATAACTTGAATTTAAAATAAATTAAATAATCCATTAAACAACAAGGAATAATATTTACTTTAAACGTTACATGACATTTACGCAGAAGACACCAAAACTTTTTTTAAGAAGTTAATAAAATCTGGCAACATTCAAATGTTTTTAGTAATATAACTAAACTCCCTAAGATTAAGTAAACTTAAGAATTTACACCCAAAACTATACATGGCCGGGTCAGTGGACATTATGGGTTACAGTACACTTTATTCTCCCAGTCTTTAGCAACAATACAGTAAACGTGAGACAGATATGCCCAATCCGCCGTACACTTGTTAGCAAAATGTTTTGCTATAAGCCATAAAGTGCCACTCTGGATGTCCAACTTAACCCTCTACACCAAATTAGTTGTACTGTTGCCGAAGATTGGTACAACTGCATCGAGGATATTAAGCAATGTAGCTTCCCCCCTTACTTCTGACTCGTGTACCGTTGTCCGAGTCATGTACATTTCATGTAAACTCAATGTTTCAACATTACAGAACCCTGACAATTATTCTAAAAAATATAAATTTACAATTGAGTTGCTATCACAAATTGAATCGATTAACTCATGGTGAGATAATTTTACTAATTAATTTCTCCCAGTTACTTGAATAATTTCATTATGTGGATAGTTTTTTTTTAATATTTCGTAACTATTGGCAATTTCGTATTTTAAATGCTATTTGCTTAATGAATCACTAAAAACTTTGGAAGTTTTAAATACAATAGCAAAGTTAACATTGCACAATATCCCCACAGAAGACGCAAACTTGGCTGAGTGAAATAACTTGCCCCCCACCTGTGTCCTATTTTCTCCCTGTCCCTGTTGAGTGCCTCCTGAACGCTCCCCTTGTCAACGAAGTGTACAAACGCCTCGCCCGAGGCCCTGCCCGTGTAGTCGGAGAGCAAGTGCACCCCATCGGGGGCCACCGTCAGCCCTGCCCCACCCACATTGAAATAAAGATCAGTTACACAGATAATCAACACCGGTTGTGGTACGAGGCTTGTGCGGGGACTTGCTGATTTATACACATACAGAATTATAAACAATACAAATAACCAATGTAAGTAAATTAAATTAAATAAAGGAACTTTAAAAAAAAATTAAACTAAATTTAAAGATTTAAAGCCAATTTAGAAAGAATTCAAGAAAAATTATTTCCAAACACTTTAACTTTTTAAAGTTGATATGTTTTGAATTAAAAAAATCTATCCCACCACAGGGTCTATAGAACCTAGTAATCCCCAATTCGGTCTTAAAAATATGGACAGACAATCAAACAGAAATATATAGTTCTAGGCCTTACCGTCAAAGAACTGGATTATTTCTTCTTTAGAGCAACCAAAAGGCAAACCACGAAGCTTAACAATGCCCATGTCATCATTCAAGTTGGGAATACCACCAAAACCATTTTCAGAATGGTTCATGGCATTCAGAGCCCACTCCATGTCCTGACGGTCCGTGGAGAACACTGGAACATGTCAGTGTTACATTTGAAAACATAGCAAATGTTACAATCTCATAAAAAAAGCATTATGTTTGTGTACTATAGCGACTATATTGGAACATTTCTCTATTCCATACAGAGGTGCACTGTACAAAAGAGTTCATTGGGATTGACCATTACCTTCTATGTATCGCTTCCCCATGTTCTCCTTGTCCTTTTTGAGAGCTTCTTCCACATCTGCCTGGCTCACCAACTCTACGAAACATTCTCCCGACGGTCTGCCTGGCCTAACTTCAGTTAAATGCACTCCTGAAATACATTTTACAATTTAATTCATTATCGACCTACTCGAACATTGCGTGGGGCGTAGGATAATCCAGTATACGCTTTGGCAAACATATGCAGTATTTATATTTACACAGGTGAATTTTTGCGTTATTTTTTAAATCTTATAGCGGAACCTGTTGTAAATCAACAAGGTTACAATTGAGATATACAAAAAGTACTGCTTTGACGTAAATAAAAACCGAAAATACGATGCCGCAGTAACGCCGCCAGGACTTCAATTTTTAATATCAACAAATAATTAGAAGATTGTCTTAGTCCTCACCTTCTTTCTCATTTAACACGTTGATTCCGCTTAAGAAATCTAATACATCTTCTACTGTTGTAGAGAAAGGCAGACCGCGTAACCTAATAATGTGACTACCTCCGTCGCCCGATCCCAACATCTTTACTTTTTAAATACGTATCTGAATATTGAATTGTAGTTTTTTAACTAAAAGAGGAACCAGTGTTCTCTATATTTACAGTTATTTTACTAAGTAATTAAGCAGTTGAATAATCAAAATCTCTAAAAGCGTCACAAACAATCGTATCTACTAAACACCATAGACAACTGTCACAGATGTGAATTATTTGTACGTTGAGTTTCTTAGTTATGGATTTTTAAGTTTGCTCTTCTGTGGTTGTGATTTTTTTTATTAATTTAACCACAGACAACAAAACGCAGATGTCAGATGTCATGTCATGTTGCGTTTAATTTAATGGACGGACGGAAATATCTAAAATCTAAACCTGCTACAAACTTCATGAAGTGATATTTAACATTCGCTTCAAGAAATTTTTGCGTTAACTCATTACTACAAAAATTATTGATAACAAATTTCAACATTTGAAGCGTAAGTTTATTAAAAATGACGGTTGATGGCGAGGAAAAGGTTGAGCGTGAGCGTGTTTTTATGGACATTTCAATAGGCGGCTTGCCATCGGGAAGAATTGTGTTTGAATTATTTACTGATGTTGCTCCTAAGACAGCCGAAAACTTCCGCGCTTTATGCGCTGGTGATATGGGAGTTGGTAAAGTAACTGGAAAACCTTTAACATATAAGGTATAAACTTTTATAAAACACTAAATGTATCTTGTACCTATTTACTCAATGAATTGGCTTAGTTGTTCTTCTTATAAGTATTCCTAGTTCATTCTTTGCAAATGATGTAATTATGTTAGTTGATTTCATTAGACAGTATTACTTGCCAGGGCATGGTATTCCATCGAGTGGTCAAAGACTTCATGATACAAGGTGGGGACTTCACCAATGCTAATGGAACTGGAGGAGAATCAATATATGGAGGAACCTTTGAAGGTAACATTTGAAAATTGTTAATAAATATTGAATAAGTTTATTTAAAATGTCGGACATAATGTTAAATTACTTATTTCCAGATGAGACATTTGAACTCAAACATGACCGTCCCTATCTGTTGTCTATGGCAAACAGGGGAAAGGACACAAATGGGTCTCAATTCTTTATGTAAGTTGTGGTGTGGTGGGTGAGAGTTTTGATAAAGTTTCTATTCACAGTTACACATGGAGAGACTTGCATGAAATTATCAGTTTTCAAAATTTGGAATACCTAATGTCAAGTGGTCACTATCACTGCCACCTATGTTTAATACAACATATGTGGGAGATATTTGCAGTCATTACAAAAAGAATGTACTATTATTTTAGAGAAATATTTGAACTTCAAATCATATCAATACTTTTCCATTTTAAGCAATGTAATAAAAGAGGTCAGAGAACATTTTAAGATGAAATTGCAATGTATTCTTTGGTCAGATATTTGGTTCACATTTAACTTGTTCATAAAATGTTTAGCAATTGAAAACTGAATGCTATCTATAAATTCCTTATTGACTATATTATCTGTAAAACTCTATGTAGAGCACTTCAGGAGAGAGTTCTGGTCCATATTGTTAAGCTATATTTTTTATATGTCGTTCGGGATGTATTCTTGTGTGTGTACTAATGGGGTGGCTGCAGCGTGGGATAGGGCATTGGGCAGCAAGTGGAGGTTGACGCACGGTTGTGTGTGTAGAGGGCGCTGGCGTGGCGGCGACGTGCGCGCGCTGCCCGCTATCGTTCTTGTTGTGTTCTGTGTGTTGTAGAACAACACAGCCGGCACCGCATCTCGACAAGTAAGTCACTGTTATATTTATTGCTTTATTACATTATTATTAAATGTGTTACTAAAACTGAAATGTTGTGATATTGTTAAATTATTTCATTAACAATTGAAAGTCAAAGTAAATGTCTTACACATTAATATTTGCTTAAACTTTGTCTCCATGGAAGTCTCTAGCAAATTTATATAGTTAATGTTTTTTTTTTTAATTCATGTTAAATAATATATTGAAAGTTAAAGTTTTGTTTTACAACTAAGTTCTTTTACTACAGAATTTGCTGGAATTATTATGGTTGAGTTCTGTAGAGTAGGAATGAATGTAAGATATAAAACAGATAAGTAATGTGTGCGTGTGTGTGTGTCCCGCAGTGTGCACGTAGTGTTCGGGCAGGTGTCGTCGGGCGCGGCGCTGGTGCGGCAGCTGGAGACGCTGCCGGTGGACCGCAACGCGCGCCCCCTGCAGGACGTGCTCGTCACCGCTTGCGGGCAGCTCGTCAGGCTCAAGACAGGTATAGTACCACACGCGTCTTGCACGCCGGTCTGAACGAACTGATACGACACATAAAAGCAAGGGATGTGCGCCATATATTCTGGATATATTATGTTTTTAATCTATGACTTTTCTTCCATTCGTGAGAAGAGAGTCATACAAATGTTTTATGTAAAATAATCACTAGTTAACAATTGTACCAGGTAAAAAGCGCAAGCAGGACAAGGAGAAAGTGCAAGAGGCTAGCGATGGCGACTCCGACCATTCCCACAAGAAGGACAAGAAGAAGAAGAAGGAGAAGAAAAAGAAAAGGTATGTATTACTTAAATAGGTGCTGAGTGTGGGCTCTTACTAAAGCAAAAGGTCTATTTAGTAGAAGTGGCGGGCAAAAGCTACTGAGTAGTGTATCTCACTACAAAGCTTAATATTCCAGACATCAATCCGAGTCGTCAGCGGAGGGCCAGGAGACGGAGCAAGCGCCCGCTCACCCCCTGGTGATGACTTCTAAGATCGACCCCCGGGAGATACCGGAGGTCCCGGAGCACCGGTTCCTGTTGCGGGCCGGGAAGGACCACGACAAAAAGGATAGGGAGAGGTAAGACAGCTGAAACTGCTTGTCTGATGGTGCTTGTATCTGTCTAGTGAAGGGTTACATGTTTCCAGTTGTAACCAGCGCTGGATTGACAGCATGAAAACTGGACATGATACCAAAAATAGCATGTTGAAAAGAAGTGTAAATTCATGTTTTTTTTTATAAAGTAATATTTTTTTTCGTTATTTTAAAAATGTATTGCAGTCCCCGATGTGTTTCTAATTGTAATTGTGTTCTATCATGTTAAATAGATTTAAAATGTTACTTTTATAGCTTTAGCCAGTTCCTTATGTAAGTAGAAATGTTGTTTTTTTAATTGTTTATTATAAAGTGACTATGCATACTAAGTTATTTAAACTGACAGTTTGGTAAACAATTTTTTTTGCAGTTAAATGACGTTAGTCACGTTTACTATTTTACTATTATTAATCGGTATTTTATTTGACTAATGTGTAATGTAATTAGAACGCTGTACGCCGGATTGCGAGCAAAACGCTACACCGTCCACAAATCGCAGTCCCCGCACACTCGCGAATTTCGAAATATTTTTGGCTAAACACTTTTTCTGATATAAAATTAGCTACTTCTCCTCCCTCTCTGTAACTACTGTATCAATTTAGCTTAAGTTGACAAAGAATATGCTTGCCATGACCGCGCGGGTGCATGACACACCGGTGTTGTCGTGGCTGCAGTAGTGACGCTGTGCAGGACGCGGTACCGCGAGCGCGAGCGCCACACCTACACCCGCAGCGGCAGGATCATCAAGGGCCGCGGCGTCTTTGTGAGTATTGACTTACGAGAGTAACTAGTCATTTCGACGGTAACCGTGTGCGCTGCTTCGACCGCTGTTTGCTCTTAAAACGTTTTTCGATTAAACTTTTAGTAAGAATCACGTAAGACATGGTGATATAAGTCGGCAGGGTTTCTCAATACTATACAAGTTGTAAGTAAATCAATGATCTATGTTGTTTGTG
Source organism: Papilio gigon (assembly GCA_027563995.1). Lineage (NCBI taxonomy): Eukaryota > Metazoa > Arthropoda > Insecta > Lepidoptera > Papilionidae > Papilio > Papilio gigon. The sequence goes on along the minus strand of JAODUI010000032.1, from coordinate 7,596,555 downwards.
ACAGCGATACCGCACGCCGTCGCGGTCTCGGTCGCGGTCGCGCTCGGTGACGCCGCCGCACTGGCGCCAGGCGCAGCGAAGAATCATCAAGCTCTCCGACTACGAGGTAACCTGCTCTTCCTCTCTCTGGCGTCTGCCTCTCCTACCCTCACAGTGTGCAGTACAAAGGTGTGCGTCAATTAATATATTACATGTTAACAATGTGCAGCGCATGGACCAGGAGAGGGCGGAGCGGGAGGCGCTCGAGCCGCCCAAGAAGCCAGCAGAGAAGCCTCTTAACGGTGAGTCGACTCCGACTCACTCTCGAACCTGTCTCCCACAGTTCTCCACAGGTTTGAAGGAAGCAGTACAGCACATCTGTCAATGTTATACAATTTTATTTACTTAATTCGCAGCAATTATAAGATTATTTGATTGAAGTGGCGATTGTTGAATAAATATTCTCAATGTTGTCATGTATGGTGTCATTTGGAACTGATTGTATGGCCTACATGTGTGCAGACGGGGAGCCGGGCACGCCGGAGCAGGAGCGCGAGGAGGGCGAGTGCGACTCCGCGCTCGGTGAGTACAGGGCCGCCACATCTACACGGCGTCCAACTGTCGCCCACTCCTAGCTGGGTTCCTGAACTTTGTACTGTGCTTTTATGTTTAGATCAAACGCGTCACGAGAAAGTCGACTACAACGCTCTCGACTTTGAAGAGGACATCGAACATGAAGGTATGTATTTTGTCTATTTATCGTGTTTTAGTAGAGTGTTTTTTACATGCAGGTGGAGTTTGCACATCGGACCAAAGAATACTTCCTAAGCATAGGGTAGATGTTTCTGTGTTCTACATTACTTTATGTGAAATCGATGTTTAGTTGTTAATCATGTTTGTAATAGGAGGCGGTCGCGGTGCGCGGCGCGAGGTGCGCGAGGCGCGCGGGGTGGTGTGTTCTGAGCTTAAGTAATTTGACAAGTCCATTTGTTAAGGTCCGATTTTGAAATAAGTTCAAAATTTCATAC
>JAODUI010000032.1:7573748-7595448 GCA_027563995.1 Papilio gigon | reverse complement strand
CATTTATCAATTTGTGAAAAAAGGTAGAGTTTACGGACAAGGCGTTTTTTTTCAAGGTGGTATACCGCGAACGGTTGCGATTGTACGTTTGTATGACATCCACCATTTCCGTCCGGGGACCCGAGCCCGTTGTCCGGCGCAGAATAATTAAATCAAATTTTGTAATGAATTGAAATGACTCATCAAAGACATGGTCATTATCTTGTTAGACTGTTTATTTAAATGCCATCTATTGCTATAAAAAGAATTGCAATTATTTTTTCTGAAGGACGCATTTGATTATTGCAAATATTGAGACCAATACGAATTAACGAGTTAATGGTCAGCCTTTGGTATATTTAGATCTAAAACGAAGTCCAAATAAAGTGACTTTTTACTTTCATAATTACTTTTGTCAAAAGCATTTTTCGGTTGTTTTACATAAGGAGTTAGCATTTATAGGCGCGGAAGTGACAGCAGATTTTTTTAATGAATTGATGCACCCTTGCAGTCTGCACTAAACAATAAGGTTTTTATAGAAAATGTACAATGAAGGTATTAATTATATTTTTCTTTACACATGATCATATATGTAAACTATTTCTTTTATATTAGAATTATTATTCATAACTCCCGCTTTTTTATTAAAAGTATGAAAGAGCTATCGTAAAGTGCGGCCGGCGAGCCTCATAACAGCGCTGGGCCGCTGCGACCACTCGCCCATTGTCCACTTTATTTCATCATAATTTAATATTCATATTTGATCGGTCATTTTATGTGTTTATCTCAATCCGGGCGTACCTGGACTATACCCGCAGACAACCTATTCTCCCTGTTGCCACGGTTTCTGCCGCTCCTTAACAGATGGCGCTGTGGCGAGATATTACTTTATTGTAATATCTCGTTACTTTGTTTACATCTCGCTCGGTGTGTAGCTCCTGCCGGGCGCGGGCGTTACAGGTGTTATGGTCGGTCACATTTCGTTTTTTAAAACATAATAGCGTTTGTCGGTCGGGTAGTGCTGGACTCGGTCATTTAGGCGCAAGTACTGGTTAGGTAGACTGTCAGCTGTTTTATAACAGTAAGTTCCAGTACAAGTATTTTCGTGTACCATCTTTGTGTTGGATGTTTACATCGTTGACATGGTACAAGTTGAAAGATTAATTAGTCTCCGGGAGGATAGACTTGAGCAAATGCAAAAGGCTCAAACAAATTGTTTAAAAACACCAAAGTCCCAAATTACGTCGAAACACGACCAGAAACATTGGTAAGGTTATATTGTACTTTCATCAAGGGGCACGACGAATTATCGGCTTTGATTCTTCCTGGGCAAAGAAGTTCTGTAGATTATATACTAATATTATTGTATTCAGATAAGTTCCAAGAATTAGACAAACGTTATAATATGTATAAGACTTCTTTGAAAGAAAAATTAAGCGAACTGACAACAAGCGACACACTTAGCCCGAGTAGAACTAGTTTACTAGTTAAATACAGAGATCATACACAAGAACACAACTTTAGATGATGTTCAAAAACTTCATTATCTAAAGTCTGTCGTGTCGGGAGAAGCTGGACAATTATTGCGGAGTATCAGAATTACAAACGACAACTATACACGCGCCTGGAACACCCACATAAAAGATTTAAAAAAAAAACGTAATCAAATTAAAAACAATTCCCAAAGAATCGGCACGTCTTTTAAAATAGTTGCCGTACACAAATTTAGAACGTATCAACTCGTTCAAAAACATCGGTATAAACACGGAGGCAGGGGACGACATACTCGCTTACATGATTGTTGCTAAGTTAGACGGTACAGTCACCCGATATGGGAGCAACACATCTGCGCTGACAGTGTAAACACGCTATTGTTGCATCGGAGACGTTGTTACGTTTCTACTTATTATTAATTAGTGTTTTTTAAACTTTAAATTTTCAATTGATTGTAAGATCGATGCGAGCAGCGCCGCGCCGGCGCCGTGGCTGCTGCGGTCATTAATTCGCGGGTAACGTTCTTTGATCGCGCCGACTTTTTTATGTTTGCCAAATTGTCATTTGTCATTTCATCAACTTATTTGACATTGATTTTATATATTGATTACACGAGACGGACATGATTGGACGTCTGGTTCTATTACGTTAGCTTTTTTATGAATAACCTAGCTCTTAACAATCCCATCTGATGTTAGGCTATCAATTTACTAAACGTGGCTGATCCAGATATACCAGTTGACATATGAAAAAAACATTTTATATTCAAGGTTGTTTACATTGTGAATTATGTGTCTAGGCCTTAACGGGCGATATATTAAAGAACAAATATAATTTTGGCCACACGCAGTTTCATGGCGCACTAACCCGGGCACGAGCTACGTAACTAGTAACGAATCTAGACGATTTTCACTTTCAATGTATTTCCCAGGCTGCGTTACGTCATGTGCGAGAATGTGCTGCGCGCGGTGTACATGGCTGCTTTCTCATTGACCCCTGCCCTCGGCAATTGCACCGGCGCAGCCACTCGCGTCATCTACGAATATGCACCGCTTACTGATGTTTAGATCACCGTCTAGAGTTACATTCATCAGCATCTTGTTTAATTATGTTTTGCAAGCTGATAGTGGCTACGGAGAGTGGCTGCAGCCAGCTGCCGCCAAGCTCTCGGGGGTATATATTCTAACTGATTGTAGTATCGGAGGTTGCAAGCCTATGAAAAATATCTGGACTTAATTTCATATCCCTTTTTAGGTAATTACGTGCACGGATGACGGCGTTGACATAGTTGATGATACTATAAACCTATCTTCTATATATATAAAAATGAATTGCTGTTGGCTAGTCTCGCTAAAACTCGAGAAAGGCTGAACGGATTTATTTTATCTTGGTCTTGGAATGTTCGTGGACGTCTGGGGAAGGTTTAAAAGGTGACAAAATAAGAAAAACTCTCGTGAAAGCCGTAAAAATAGTCCTTTTCCATTTCCTATACAAACTTTTTTTCCAAGAAGGAAATGTTTTTTTTTGTATTTCCTAATAAATTCAAAAATCTGTTTATTTTTTGCCTTTAAAGCGGAACACAGTTCGCGGGGTCAGCTAGTTTTTATATAAAAATGCATAACAAATTACGCTCTAATTGCGACTAATGCGGGTCTAGTAGTTATTTCATATTTACTGTAAATTTGTTACAACAACAAAAAAAATAGGTTTAAGAAAAGTATAAAAATCTATATGTTTATAAATATCCAAAGTCCTAATGGCACACGATATAAACATAAACGCGAACTGATCACTTTCTCGTTTTGATTTCTGTAATACATTATTAACAGTATCCCGTAAACATAGTGTTGCGCTGCGCCGCGAGCGTGCGTCAGCGGCGCTGCGCCGCGAGCGTGCGTCAGCGGCGCTGCGCCGCGAGCGTGCGCCAGCGGCGCTGCAGGCGCCCTGACCTACCCCTACGCGCCGCGCGTTACGCCGCGCGACGCACAACGCAACCGCACAACGCACCACACAACCGCACAAGAATCTTATCTTACCCACTTTTATGGTAAATCACGCTTACAATACTGAGTATTGAGATCCAAATTTATTTTAATAGTAATAAGTAATACAATAATCATGAAAATATTGTGTCAGCTACATTTTATTAAACAAATTCAAATTTCACGATAAAAAGAAATTAACACGAAACACCCAAACATTTGCAGGCTAACGTGTGACGCATCATTCAACGTTTTATGCATCAGCTGAAAGTTGTCAAGTTTACAATCACTACGTTTTTGTAAATGAACTCGTGTCGATTGGACACAGTTGTTTACATATGCAACGCTCTCATCGTTTGCTTTACACGAAAAAATCAGTGGAAGACGATCGATGTACCTCGTGACATAGTTTGGGTGCAAGGCGCGTGCTTGAAAGCGGAAGTATAATGCGATTATCGATTTGCTTATGACAGATAATGCGTTGAATGGACAAGCAGCGCCGAGCGGAGCGGCGGCGAGGCGCGCGCAGCGGCGTGTCGATGTTTGGTATCGATAATCTAATTGTTTTCATAGAAATTGACATGTTCTATGTAGGTTATTGACAACTAAAATATTAACAACACAAAGACATTAAACTACATTTTTAACTTTTCAATCATCGATATTAATAACTAATGTATAAGGTACATTTGTAATAGTATTTAACATGCGTATAACTAACTTTTTAAGGTACACATTGCAAAAGGTTGCGTTATTTAAAAAAAAACTGCAAATGAAATAGAGAGATTGCTATAAGGCTTTGAATGAGTTGTCGATTAGTCGGCGAGATATCGAATGATTGCGGGTCTCGGTGCGTGCCTACGGGCCCCGCGCCCCGTGCGCCGCTCCCCGCGATGCCGTCACGTCACGCCGCCCGCCGCGCCGTCAGTGCGCCGGTGGGAGCGGGCTGCGCCGCTCGTGTTCTCGCAGCCCGCTAGTCGACGATCCCGCGTGCAGTGCAAATGATTTTGTTTTTATGGCGCTCATATTACTACAAGTGTTGGTGCTGGGTGTGACCGCGGCGGCAGTAGACGGTGCGTGTACCAGGTTCCTCTCCCGGCCACCACGTGGCTCGGGCCGGCGTCGGCTCTGTTTACAGCGGCCGACGCATGCGCCTCTCTCGCGGCTGCAGGTCAAACACCGGCACAACTACGGAGGTTCTATATACATGTTTGTGGCCCGACAAGTAAGTTTAGTCGCAGTTGTAGGTCGCCGGGGACGCCGCAGCGAGGACTCGACGTTTGCTCACGTTTGTTTATCCCGTTCCTTAAACATTCTCCCTTACATTCCTATCAGAAGAATTTTCTATTAAACTTGAATATTAATAAATTACAATAATATATAAATGCAATACGATGACCATGACGCGAGTGGGCTGCGTACAGATGAATAACAGTGTATGCGCACATGTGTAGCGTAGAGGTAATACAACAACACAACGCCGAGTGTGTAATAACGTAGTAAATATTTGAAGTCCTTCGTAACGTGTTGAGACGTAGATGTTCGTGAATTAGAGGAAGCAGAGTGTGCGGGGGCCGGGGGCGGGGGCGGGGGCCAACAAGCGCGCCAGCCGCAGTAGATGGTGTTCAACACAAAACTCGTTTGTGTTTCGTTATAATATTATGATTATAAGTTCGTAACGAGGCACGGTGTTCGCGGGATCCTTGGCGCGAAATAACATACTAAATGTATTTTGTTTTTGTCATTGTAACTATTTACCTAGGTGTAGCGAAATCTGTACCTACCCACCCCTTTTAAGTGAAATGCCGTCACCGCAAACACCACGTAAAGTTATTGTAGATACGTTTGTACTTTTTTTTTTTTTTAAATAAAACGAAATATGTTCGAATTTCGAACAACGGGCGATCGCTAGTTCAGTATAGTTTACTTATCCTGAGGCCAGTTATCTCCTAGGACTTTAATTCATTAACTCGTAACGTACCAAAACATTTTGTAATAAAAATAACTAAACACCTATTTTGGTATATTACACAGTGCATCCTGCACGCGGAAGACGTTTGTTTGTTGATAGAAAATTCAGTAGTGGTAGGAAGTAGGGACCTTGAGACCACCGATCCGATACGATTGGGACTGGCCTTGGATATATTGCCTTTATTGTGTTCCAATTGGAAGCGGTTTAGTAAACATCAGTGACCTATGTAGAATAAGGTCTCATGTACTTGGCCAGTGCCCGGTGTAGTGCGACAAGTTTACCTGGGCAGGGGACAGAGGCGCTGCTGTCGCGGGTATTTCTGAAATGTCATGTTCCTAGGAATAGGAAATTAAGTAAATGAAAAAAATGACAAGAAAGTTCCAGTACGACGTGCTCAGAGACCCCTCTCAAAATTTTACTTGTGTGAATGTAGCACAAAACGTTTTTAACTAATCGGTGTTGCTTTTCAAGCGCCAATAGCTTAATGGTTACATACATCAACTACCGATCTAGCAGTCGTGGGTTCGTATCCCGCAATTCGACTTTTGTGAACTACATTCAAATACAAGATTAATTGGAATGTTATTGAATAAACAAAAATCAATAAAAAAAATTAAATAATAAAAACTACCTCCATGAACCTACGAATAATGCAATACTAGACTAGTAAACATTCACAAATATACCAATAACTGAGTACAGGTAGGTAGAGGAAGACCGGAGAAGTTGTGGATGGATAGTGTGGAAGATCATATGCGTAAGATAGTGAGCTCAGGTAAGGAAGACCCTGCTGACCCTCCGTGGAGAAGAGCACGTTCATAATGGTTATATCTAACATGTATACCAAAAAAATGTATTAAAACGAGAACTATAAGGATAGTAATAGCTGTTGTGTAACAACAGCATTATTAAACGATTCGCATCCGAGAGCTTCGTCGGCCTGTAGCCTGTAGCCGGTAGCGCGGGGACGATGTAATCTAAATGGTAAACTTATCCGAACAAATGTTATCACAATAACCTTATTCCTTAATAAGCTACGAATGATCCGCCGGAGGCTACAGTACGAGGACTAGCGAAATACTTCTGCCAATTTAAATATGTTTATAAGCAATAATTATATATTATAGAGTTTGGATGGTTGTTTGTTATTAAATATTTCAAGAATAGCTGAACGGGTCGGGATATCCAGTACGGTTACAACCTGGGATAGGGCGGAGGCTACCACTAAGGTTTTTTTTTTAATCCGACGCGGACAGCCACGACAGGTGGCACTAACGCATTCACTTATAGAACTAGCTGAGTAGTTCACGAGCGCATAGAAGATTAACATTGCTTTTAATACACATTTTACATCTCTCGCAACGCTAAACTTTAATAAAAAACAGTGGAGGAGAATATTGTTCAAACAAATGCTGAAAGAAAATTGCCCTACGTATTAAATGTCTTCTAAGTTGGGAAGCAACCTCGCGTATCTATTTATAGAAAATAAATTAGATTCGTCTATATCCCGACACAAATACTTTCGTGTCGCAAATAAACATTGAGAGTCAGATAGGGCACCTTGGACCACGTGACCCGACTGTATCCTTCAAGATAAGTTAATTTTAATTAAAGAATACAAACAGACATTACTAGCCATTTGTATATAACAAACAGTTACGTCCAGACGTTACAAAAACTATTAAACTAAAAAAATGTTACAATTAAATGCAACCATATTTTTGTATATTTTTTTTAATTCCCACTCGACAGTACAAAATGACAAATTATTTGTCAACTCTGTTTAATTCAGAAATGAACAGTCCGAGTACATATAAATATCTGTATTAAGTATTTACCCACGCGCTCTAACATTCCAAGTTTCTCGTAAACTTTGAGATTTCTTTTTGCAACTTTCAGAAGTATAAATAGGGATTGAATTATAATCCCCGACCTTTCCTGCCTGGCGGGGCGCGGGCCGATTCTTTTGTGCATAACACGACCGATTTTATGGCCTGAAGTGTACAACTTTTTATATTCAAGTTTTGTAAAGTTAACTTCGTCGAGCCCTTTAAAACCTTACATGATACTATTGAGAAAGAATCTATTACACCAATTAAATTCTTCAATCCAATTTCCAAGAAAGAAGTATGACAGATAGGCTGAATATAGATAGGACATAGGACATAATTTTATCTTACAATTTCAATATATCTTACTACAAAAACGGAAAGTGTGATTTATTGTGATGGCCGCCATGTTTGGAAGTTGACGTTCTTCCGCTTAATTTCGGCTTTCAAAAGGAACCTAGATATACTATGGTACAAGAAATAAACACAATAAAAATAGTTTTGTTTCTCAAATCTGGCCGTAAACGGTGCTGCGGTACGATAGATCGTAAACACAATAAGAATAACACTAAAACGAAATAAATAAAAGGGCTCCTAATAAAAGAGACATCAACTGCCACCGGAACTTACCTAATCAACTTATTTATTACGATAGAAGAACAAAGTGTTGTTCGATTTAATTACAGATATTAAATTGTTTTCCTCTACTGTCTAAAAAGGGATTTCCTCAGTAGTCATTTAGCAATTCGGTTCCTCCAACTTCTTACAACTGGCATGTAATACCTGTCACTCGTGAATTTGTCGGCGTGACAATAAATAACAATAGAGGGAGCTTATTACAATTTTGCTAAATGTAGAACATGCGATTACAGCGACACATGTCAGCGTGGCGAACTTGACAACTGACTTGGTATTGTGATCGTTGTAAGTCAATGGTTCAGTTCATAATGTCTGGTTCTAATACATATTAAATGTGTGGTTCGAATACATAAAATGCAACGAGAAACAAATAAATCAAGTAATTGTATGTACGTTTAACGATGGTTCATGTTTAACTCATGTGCAGTAGGCAGCGGATTGGCCCACACTACTTTGAATTACGCCGACTGTTTTAACGCTGAGCTCACCCAATGACAAATTCTAACGGCTTCTGATTGCATACGCACTCCCTTAACACACTAATTAGTTGAGTTTAACCTCTGGGAAGAATACAAATGGACATTTAACACTTCAAAATCGTCCAAATGGATTTAAGGTGGTCACGAGAAAAATTTTATAAATGTAATATGCATCCGGGCAATATTTCTATATTTAGGGTGTCTATGGTATGTAAGGCTTTCACGAACAATTAATTTTCCTGTGTTAAGGACGGAGTGTTTTCTTCAATCAAAAAGGAATTTCTTTTCGCTAGATTGGCCAGTATGAGAGATGTCGTTATTGATCGAAATAGCCTATATAAAACGACTTTTAGCGATTTACTTACATTAACTGGTCGTTGTAATCACGTATCGTTAGCGGAACTTTGATAGTCCGCAGTAAATCCTCGGAACTTTACTGTCAACGGAACGAATGGCGCGCTGTGGACGCGGCCTCACACTGTCAGTTACAATACGCAACTGATTCCTTGTGTTTTCTTGTTCTTCTGTCTTGTTTGTTGACTCCAAACGTCATATATTTGAAGCATCACTAGTCAAATTACACGACGCTGTTACTTCTGTTTAATTTCGCTTTGTAAATGTGATTCGCCGTGCCATGGTGATGGCACAGTTGTCGCGCGGGGCGTGGCGCTGACTCGGAATATCAAAGATGCTCATCGGAGACGCGCTCATGTTTACATAATGAGCACTTCCCAATCACGCATAACCAATGAGCCAATCTCATCGCTGGCCCATCAGTCTTCCATCGCGACTGCGCCTGCCTTAACGACATCTACATGTACAGTCGTCGAGGTTCGCGGTGTTTACCTTCGAAGCAACAGTCGTTTGAACTCTTAGACACGGTTGAGATACAAGTTATTTACGTTGATAATAATTTGATTAAAACATCAACGACGTCCTTATCTTTTACTAGTAAGGAAGCGCGAAGTTCAGGTAATTTTCGAGACAATTTTTCTGAAAGTGGAACACCACGAACTAAGGCGACTATACATGTGTTCCGGCATGCCTCTACGCGCCTGTCCATAAATCCTGCCTGCCTAGATCCTCGCCTAGATAAGACTATGTTCGTGGAAAAAACTTAAGCAGCGGCTGCCCGCGTGCCAGGCGTGCGCTCCATCTAGCCGCGCTTCTCACGACTTGTGCTAAATTTTATACTTTTAGTTCACTTACGAGTTGGAATATTTCACAACCGTTAAACCCGAAGGTCATCCGGGCTTGTTTACCTAGCAGTATGCACGCTCTCACGTTTCTTAACCTAACTAGTCGTCGGAGCCTTCAACGCATTCTGTGTCCCCTTAAAATATCATCCTGGAACACGGTTCGTATACATGTAGTTTACCGAATTACTTTTTTTATTATATTTTCGCATATGGGAACAGTGTGTAAGTCTTTGAAGAAACTTTGTGAAAAGCAAAGCGAATAATTTTCGCTAAAGCTCGAACAGATATTTGGCATGGTCACTGTGACCTCGCTTAACGATATCGGAGGCTTTCGAGGGGTCGTGACCGGGATTATTTGAGCGTACAATTAATATAGTAAGGCGATCCCGCTCGGCCGGCGGCTGGGCAGGCCGCCAAAGCCTTAGGAAATAGTCACTGTGTGAATTGTATGTAAATGGCGTACGATATTTGTGTAAATAGTATCATTGGCAGAACGATTCCCAATCCTTATGTTTAGGTCACGACAACGCGTGGGTCGGCGGGAACGGCGGAATAGGTTCGGAAGGGTTAAGCATTGTTGGACCTTTGAATATTAAAAATATCCAATTTGTTGGATGGATGTTGGAATAATCTATATTAGATTCTTAACGTTCAGATAATGTTTGTCGTGTCCACATCGAAACACAATATGCAACGATATACATTTACAATATATTTAACTTCTCATTCCAGCAGCACGGCGCTAATGGCAGGTTCCGTTGCGTGCTTTGAAATTTAATTTGCCTCTAAAGTTACCAGTGTTGGATTAATTTTATAGCTTACCTGATGTTTGGGACTATCTGTGTAAAGCACTAACATTCAAATTTTATCATTTCTTGTGCCTGAATGGAATACGTTTATCACCATTACACTGGGTTCGAGGTTCGATTCTGAAACCGAAAACAAATTGTGTTTGGTTCCTGTTTGGCTAGTTGGTAGTTTTAGATTTGCTTCATGTAAGTTTGATTCAAGGAACGATTGCATCTTATTATACCAGAATTAGGCATGAAAACTTTATATAGCCATGGTTGATATCTGTAGTTCTCTTCTGTTTTCTACAGAAACACCTTAGAGGCAAATTGTCTACTGCTGCCGTGTTAACTGCGCAGTAATTTGTTATAGATGGAAAATGTGATACAAATATCTCATGAATGAATCTATAAATATACTGTCCAATTAAAATAAACCGAATCAAATTCTTTTCGAGTGCACTGAGGGGTGCGCGGCCGTGCGGGGGGCGGCGGACACGCACCCTTCGACTGCTCAAAATGCTCTGCTATAGGTCACAGGCCGATGTACTGCGTTATATGGTTTCCACATCTTCAAAAATATCACTGTTACTTAAAAAAAAACGTATATGTTTAAAAGCTCACGTGCACATCACCCGTATATGTCTGATGACATGTTTCCGACACTATTTTGTTGTTTGTGACAACCTGATTGGAGTAGAACGTAGTTTGAAAGGGCCAAAGTCCTTTCGGCAAAATAGTTCGTCAGTTGAAAATCGAAGCGGCGAGGTGCGGCGCGGGGCTGCGGGGTGCGGCGCGGCGGCGGAGGGCGGGCTCACGCGTGCGCCGCAAGGTCAGGGGCCCCGAGCGAGACGCGCGCATTTTGCCGCGATCCTTCGCACGGCCGGTCGCCCGCTCTTGCAATTATTCGCTGACCAATCAACGGAACTGGTCATTATCTACCACAGATGTAGTCTATGAAAAAGAATAGTTAAATAAAATTTGTCGCAACGCAATTTAACTTTTTACCCACGATCTGTTTACGAGTTATGTCAGAGTATCGGAGTAATTGAACTCGTATTTTAGAGGCGTCCTTTAGTCGTACAGATGTACTAATGACGTGTAAAACACAGCACGAGCGCTGTGCTGGCTGGGGGCTGGGAACTGGGATACGAGTAAGCAGTGTCAGTTCCGCGGAGTCTGTAGCCGGTCTAGCTCCGGCTGGCGCACTGCCTGTCCGCACGCCGCGCTGCTATTGTACCGTAATCTAACTTCTAACAAATTGACATTGCCGTGTCATGTATGAGCTAATGTTATCTCATTTTATATCAACACACACACACACACATGTTACTACACTCGGTTAGTTGCGCTTGCGCATTTGAATTTTCACATGAAGATAACATCGCTCCTGACTGTGATTCACTTTTACGATTTAAATTATTTCAGTTTCCTAAATTTGATAAATATAAGCTTTGCATCACGTCTTATTTAACCCACAATCTATTAATATCAAGAATTCTTAAATTCCAACTGCCGCTTGTTATTGATGAGTATGCAGCGACATAAAAAACATTAGTATCCGTATATATAATTAGAGCGTCGTCCGGTTTGCAAAAACTAAACAAGCGTATATTGGTTCGGATGATAATTAAGTAGGTCAGTGGTTTCCTGAAGATAAATGGTCTTTGACACCTCTCTGCCATTAGTTATAATGCAGCTGTCGGCTGCGCGCCGTGGCTGCACCGGCGATATATCTTAGCAAAGTTGAGGCGGGCTTCCACAATGCGCGATGCCGACGGACCCGAACGGCCGGCGACTACACACACACGGACAGGTTACAAATACAAAGTGATGTCTAAAAGAAGTAAACAAGACGTGATTTTCCAACAGAACATTCCTAGTAGCGTAGCAACACGTGCAAGTAATTAATTTCAATAAAAATCCTAACACAATCGTAAGTTCCAGGAAGTCGTTGACAACGCGTTCGGCTTATCCCCTCCCCCGCTGCGGTCACTTTTGGCTAGATTTAACCGGAAACGTAAGTGAAATACGCCTCGCCAGGGGCCCCATCTGGTGTCCGTGATGACGTCACGCTTCGCACCCGGTGAAAGCTTACTTAGAGGCCGCCTCGTATAACTCACAGATAATATTAAAAAGTACACATAACCCATTAACACTACAAATGTGCGAACATTACACACAATATTTTTTCTCTCATAGTTTCGAATGGAAGTAAACATAACTAAGTGCGGCAGTTTCCGACTATTTTGTGTTTGTTGGTGAATTTAATGTCTTATCCGAATTTGGTTGTAAAGTTAGATAATCGCTAACAGTGCGTGCGTGTACCGCCAAGGACGCACGCCGTGTATTAGCACACACCAGCGAGTCGCGCGCACGATGTGTTGACGACCATTCACAGCAATCATAAATTAACGCTTATGGAATTATTTGTAATGTTGTAGAGTTTGTCGTGCACCGCGGGGGCTCGGAACATCCTACGAGTCACTACTCAGAACATAATTTCAGGTGTAAATTCAAGCGTAAAGGTGAGCACACTGCGCACCGAGCAGATGACTGAGCTGCCAAGATACTTGAAAAGACCTATACCTTTATTGTAAAGTTGTGAACGAGTGATTTGTCGTGTGGTAATTTGCAATGTTTTGACGTTCACACAACTTAATTTGAGCGCGGCTATTAACGTAAATGTAAGCTTAGGTTAATAAAGCTTAGCGATAATCTTCGTCTTAAAAGAAGGTTTGCCGCGCTGACCTTTGCCACGCGGGCTCTCGCCTTCAACACGTATTATTACATCGTCGCTGGCTCGAGGGGCGGAAATAAGACAAGACCCCAAGCCCTCATTCACTGACGATAACGCTAAATCTTATTAAACGATTTTAAACTTTAAAGCATTTGCAAATCAAAGTTAAATAAACTGAAGTATGCAGATAATACGACAGTGAAGAATACTAGATTTAATACGGTAAACATAGATTTATAACTAATGGATACCACTTAACCAGCTAAAAGTGAAGCGAAAAGTCCTCCGGAGAGGTAAATTCCCTCAGAGTTGTTATTTAAAATACTAATTAACATTTAGAAAGAGACGAAACTTTTGTAAACATTCAGTCAACTTCACACGCAACGTATGTTTCCGCTTTCTTGTTTAAAAGAAATCTTTTCGAACATGAAAATCAATAATATTCAATATGAATCTTGTATGAAACTTCGATAATTAATCAACGACACAATAAATCTTACAAAAGCACATCGATCATTATAACAAGGAAACGCTTCGAGAGTCGATCCTCCCACGCCCCGCCCCCGCCCCTCGGGCCCGCCAGCCTCGCCCTAGAAAAACAACCCCCCGAACGAGGTCGCCGTACACACTTGCATAACCAGTCTATTAATCTGCTCAACACAAATTAATTCCTGTTTACGATCTATTTTATTTTGTTTACTTTCTCTCCGCTCCATGAAGCGAACAAACAAACTGCGCGCGCCGACACGGCAAACCTCTATTATACAATGTACACCTTGTAAGGAATTTAATACAAAAGGAAAAGGTCATTTTTTAAGATTGAGTAACATCAATTACCAGCATTACACCACCCGTGTTATGTTATTTCTAGTCATCTTTCCTATTTGTGATAGCCTTGAGTGCTTCAGTGTAAAATTATTCTCCCGCCAATAATACAAGTTTAAGCAAATCTCCATAACAAAACATCGCGTTTGGGAAACACTGCGTCCGACAGCTGCATGCCGATTTAATTCTCGTTTGAGAATCGCGCACTAACTTAGACAAGCAAATAAGGTTTTTTATGCACATAGGGATTGGGCAAGGACGCCGCGTCACAGCGCGTCACACCGCGCCAGCACGCTTCCATTCAAAATCACTTCTAACGAAACATTTTGGCATGTTTAGGGTTGTGCGTGTTGTCATATTGTTTGGATATTTCAAATAAGAAAAGTTAATCAAATAAAATGTGTCTAATTAACAGCTGGACGACAGATTGCAACGTGTTCCGCACAGCGCGCGACACGTCGGTTTGTGCGAGCGCGCCGCGTCGTGCTAGACTGTATGGTAACTCATGGTTTCTCGAGCACTTCTCAAGTCAATCAGGTTCCGGCAGTAATGGAGCGTGGCCCGACGCGTCTCGATGTGAATTCACAGATCACGCCGCGTGGTGCCCATAACAATTTGTTTGTTGTTCGATAATAGAATAATTCGTTCGGAACCTTTTACGTATTTTTATTGTATTGGCCGCCGTGCCGGGTGCGCAAACGTTCCATTACTTTTTATCGCCTCGAATATAATCTGCGCAGTTCAAACGATGGTCGTGCGTTCATTTAAACAGTCGTGAACGTTACTACGTCTCTGCAACACGATGGACGTAATATTATTTCATCAATGGCTTTTTTTCCACTCCGCGTAATATTCGCCTGTTTTTTTTATTTGGTTGGCAAAGTCTATACATAACATTTAGGTAAATAAGGTCACTATAAATTCACAATATCTTGTAAATATTGCAAAGTTTTGTCTTTTAATTTTCGGTTTTGTTAGTGACATTCCAACAAGGTAATATTTTAGATGTCATTCGATCTATGGTCAAGTCAACATATCGATAAGTGCCGTGGTCAGCACTAGGGGCCGGCGGCCGGCGGCCGGCTTCGCGGGCCATGTCCCTGCGGGAGCGGCCGGAGTCGTGTGCGCGGGATCAGGTTCGGCGGGTATCCGCGCACCGAGCATTTGTCTTCGTGCATGTGTGCGCATTAGGAAGCTCCTGTGGGAATGCGCCGCGGTCGCCGGGCTCCCGGCACGAGGGGCTATTGAAAGGTCGACGGGAAACCGGATTCGGTATGCGAAAATCCTTTTAATTGGTACGTTTTTATTCTAACTGGATATTTTGGCTATGCCTGCGGATCGAGGATGAAATTTTGTCTATTCTCCAGCTATTTAAGCGTTCTTAGATTTCAATTTTTTTTCTCCCGGCTGTAGCAGGTCGTATTCTATAACCCTGTAAAATGTAGTCTTCCCATAGAACGTGAAAGATGTAATTCTAAACAACGCATAAATCAGCCCGGCAATGTAATCTGGACTTTTTGTTGGTTCGATTCTAAATTAACTTGTTTCTTGGTACTTCGATCGGGTAACCTCAACCGATATGGCTTTCTTAGAATTGCAAGAAACAAAAAATTAAAAACATTATATCATATTTCCTAGCAATTGTATTACGATATTTTTACCTGCTTACCAGTGGGAGCTTGTGCTCACCTTACGTTGAATTTCAATTTACAGACCAACGCGAATTAAGGAATTAAGATAATCACAGATAACATAGGTAAACTGATAGAAGGAGGGTGAGACTCCGCTGCCAGGGGGCGCTGGCAGCCCCATTACCAATTAGTGGATGCGCATTTAGTATGCAGAACACGTTCTGTGACGTCATTCGGGAGGTCCTCGGAGTACGGTCCTGTAATACCCCAATAAATTCGATTATTATGTATCCAACGAGCCCTTCCAATTATCTCTGAAGTGTGAAGCCTTTTTAATGTTAGTTATCAAGCAATAAAATTATATTTCCACATAGTAATACTGCTGTTTTAATTTACAATTTATCATTTGACTAACAACTTTATCAGCGATGCGTCTTTGATTTATTAATTTGTTTTCATTGCAGAGTTCATGCAAATGGATTGATTAATGATTTGCTCATTTATCTTCGCACGCTTAATTACTGCTACAAGAGGCTTCTACGTCATCTAAGCCTTATAACCTAAGACCGCTCCTTAGAAGGTTCGTGTAGTCGATTCCGACCTTCAAAAAAGATTGCACTTTTAACGAACTAGTGTTGGGTCACTGTGTCAACATAGTGAAAGACTTTTAGAAATCGGTTCAGTAGTTTTTTTACCTAATGCAAAACACAATAGTGAAACGAAAAAAGTGGCCGCCTGAGATCTTTTGTTGGAGTAAATACCTTAATGTTGCTATTAACAATAAAAAAAATATACATCGGAAATCGACTCTCCATCACACGTTACACTTGTTGAAAGACGCCATCTATTGGTTTGCCACAAATATTACCATAAAAATTTTCTTCACAATATTACAAACAAGGATGAGGATCATCAATAATTTATGCGTTTAAAGCGGCTTATGCAGTTTGCTCAATGACGATTATTCGATTCGAGAACATAATAGAGTGAGCTCGTGCGACGTTCGTTTTCGCGGAAGACAAGCATCTGTCATCGTTACCGTCCTCCCACCTTCCACCGTTGCGCCGAGGGCCGAGGGTGCCCTGGCCGCTGACAAACGATTACTCGTTAACTCTTAACCTTGTCGCATTAAAAACATATAAAAACCACTTCACTGACCTCCCTTTTATTATATTTATGACAAAGTGACAGTAACTTAACATATTAACATACTTTTATGTAATATATACATTAAAGATGTTCTCCTTTATCTGTTTGAATTGTTATTTGTGCTTTACGCAGGCTCAGACGAACTGCACTCTTAATTATAGGACTTTTGTTATATTTACATTAGTTTTTATTCTCTAGACACTGACTGTTCTTGGTCGAAAACAATTTTTGAAATTGACATGCGATTTGAAAACCATAAACCGATCAGACGAGAAGAGTTCCTCATGTTGCAGTGATCTTATATGAAACTGTTTTCGTACGACCGTTCGATAGCGTGCTACAAGGAAATGCCTTACAAGCGTGACCCACTTGCAACGTACTGCCTATCAGGGTCGCAGTGGCGCCACCCATCTGCCCCAAGAGCACCCTTCTTCATCTAAACTCACGGATTTATAAAAGTGTAAGAGATAGCTAATCCAGAACACAAACCGATTCTGGAATCGAGTCTAGATTTGACGTCAAACTTGGAATGCGACGCTCCATCTCGAGGTTACTTATCTATGATTTACCACAAGTCTATTTTCCTACGAAAATATATAAGTGAAATATGGACCGAGATGTGTTTAGGAATAAGTTTGCAGCGAAGCGAGATAATATTGCTAACTTGTGAATCAATCTGGCAGTCGGCAAAAAGCCAATGTTGTAAACAACCGGTCAAAATATACAGACGCGGAAAAAAATCGTTTTATCTATTTTTATCTATATGTAGCGAGCACGAAGGAAGTCCGTTAGTAAGTCGAATTGTTGGTGAATGTGAATGAGAGCCTTGTATGGTGTTTGTGAATCGGGCGAACATCTGTATTGAAGTGTATGATTTATAACTCTTGGACAAAGTTATCAAGCACACAGGATTTGATTGTTAGATAGTTTGAGAGTTTGATAAAATCAATTCTAATAGTACCTTATCTGCAATCTCAATAAGGATCAATGTTAAGGGAAACATAGACGAAGCCTGCGGGATCATGACAGCACCGGGAAGAACACGTCAAGTCGAAGTATTCAGAAATATCAATATCGCAGACAGTTTTGTTATTCAAGCAAGAAAGCGTTCCCTGCGAGACTTATCAGCCGACTGAAGGCCGCCAACAATTACGAGGCGGCGTTAAAATGTCGTCTAGCCGATTGTAAGTAACCCTGCGACCGCAACCGCGACCGCGGCTTGTTCCAGTCCGCACTCCTACAGTCTACTATCAGCCATCTCAAAACACCTTGCCTGTTAGTCGAATAGACACACCTTCACACAAACGTACATCAGATAAACACAAACGCGACTTCACAAAATACAAAGTATCTGATTCAACATGGTACAAAATATTGGCTTGCAAAAGTATTTTACGCGCAAGAAAATAGATTGTACAACTAAGTTTTGTGGTCGTTGCGGACAAATTCGCCCAACCCGTAACTAGGCCTCGCAGGTTAGCGTTATCTCGGAAGAATCGTTGAGGCGTGTACATAAAATTGGCTAGACAGACAGCCACAGACGCGACGATAAATCCGGGAAAGCCCATACGGATGGTGGTAGTATCGTATGAAAATGAATAGTGTCTGGGCGTGCGCCGCCGTATGCCGCCGTGTGCCGCGAGAGAACCCGGCGCGCGCGCGGCCCCGGCCGATGAACTCTTACGACATAGATTAACCACATTAGAGAAATATAATCGAAGGACGCAATTCCGCGCGAATTATGTCTGTTATTCTGATTGCCATTGAGCGAACACGTTGGGGCCCGCCGGCATAGAGCAAACGTGCCGACGACGCGACGCAACGGAACTTGGCCTCAAAGCACCACACAGTTGTTTGTTGTTACTGAATAAGTCGTCACCAACTGTTATTGTATATTTTATTGACTGCGGCGAATAGAAAGACAATTACAACATGCTTCGGATGTCACAATCTTAAACAATGTCAATTAAAGTGGTCGCCTGACAAACATATAAAACAAAGGATAGAAGTTCAGTAGTGCGATTGAATATCACTTTGATTTCTTTAGTACGTGTCGTATTAGCATGTCCTGCGCGGTCACGTGGCGCCTAATAAATATAACAAGGTGGGAACGTGGCTCGCATGCTTTATCCTTTCATTAAAAATTATTACGCTCAGACTCTTTCACAATTAGTTTACCTTTATGAAATACACAACAATATTCTAGTGGGCGATTGTCGTATTAGCTCGCAGAAATACTGTTACCGACCTTCCGACGATCAAACCGACGGGAGTGTTATCTCTGCATGCATGTGAAAATGGTACTCGTAAATGAATCTTGATGTACTGAAAGTTTATCGTTTTTACACTAATTATGTACAAAAATTTAATACATCCTGCGTCAATTACTGCTGGAGATACTGTTGTATATTTATTGCTGCGAAAATAAAAAATAGTTACAGCTGCGACGTGCCTCGAATGTTACTTCAGTTTAATGGAATTCCATTCTGAATCCGTAATGAGGTATTGGTAACTATCGAAATTATACTGAATTAAATGAGCGCGACGTTCTTCGAATGGCATTAGGTAGGAAACTAAAAATGTGCTTTCATGTCTGCGCCCGACTGATCTGTGTCCGTCGTCACGGCAGCGATCGTTAATGAAGTGTTTTTTGTGGCGTCTTACGCACGGACGTGTTAGGCCACGTGACCTTGCGAGCGCGCTACACGAATTTAGACGTTACAAATAACAAAACAACGATGGAAACAGCCCGGCCCTGTCCCCGCCCCCCGCGCCCCGCCGCGGCCTAATGAGGCGCTCTGGGGAGCTAGGGCGCGGGCGCCGGTACCAACCTGCGGCGCGTACGCTTCCATGTACCTTCGTTGATACCTTAAGGGAGGACTAAGGCTCTAGTTGTCGTACTCACCAAAAACATAAAACAGTAGTTTTAACATAATCGAGAATTGCACCAAGTTTGTGCTGACAATATATTTTTTTATAACAAAAGAAATAATGACTACTAGTTAGGATGCTATCTTGCAAATTATATTTTTAATTTTGTATAGTCATATGTGTACTCGACGTGGCAGGGGGCGCTCTGTTTACATGTTCCTTACATAGATACAGTTACTTGATACAGAATGAAAAGAAAACCATATACACGTGACTATAGTGATATATGAACGCTTACATACAATAAAGTTTACAAAATGAAAAGCCTGCAAATTGAAGCCTCCAGGGCTTCAGAAGTCGTTTAAGTATCGACAGGGTTGGGGTAGAGTTTAAAAAACTCGTAAGAAAAGCCCCTATGTAATCGGAAATGTTTCGCAACAAAATAACCGTGAGCTTCCACTGCCGAGACACCGACTGCTCGAAGTGTATATATGCTCCTAGGGGTTAACTTTGGTGATGTCTCCCTAAACTTAGCGGTTCGTTTTGGGAATACCTTACTGTACCTGAAAGTTGCTAAATCATGTTTATCAAGTAGAAAATATTCCGGCGGGCCTCAAGGCACCGCGGCCCAGCGTGCAATTGTTGAAAGTTTTCATATTAGAGCAGTGCGCGGGGCGGGGTCCCCCGGGGGTTATGTATTTATTCCATACCTCTGATCGTGCGGAAAGTTTGTGGTGTAGGGTGACGATTTAGGACGTTGTCTTCTTCTTGGTATGACAGGGAAAACATTTCCTCGGAAGTTAACAAGGACAGACGCGTCTATTTGTGTCTTTATTTTCTCCTAACATTTCACATGATTTTCTTATGGATTACTTGTAGCGCGTTGTCACCCTACTGGTCCGCAGCGACAGTAGGATAATTGCATGAGATTTCAGTATCGGTTATCACCAATGGACCGGCCGCCTGTCCCGCAACTTGTGGCTCCATCTAACGGCAGACTAGTTCGTTATAATCTGTCCATTGCTGTGTACTGGTGATTAATAATGCGGTAACTGCGTCGTCGGTGTAATCAATAGTTCGGGTTTTGTAATTCGACACGAACCCGGGAGTGTTTGGGCACATACTAAATATTGTCGAAGCTCTCGTCAGCTGTAACTTAGAACCAATGATCTAAGCAATATGCGGAGTGCCGTGGTCCATACAATTATCGTTTCTATTTTAATGATTAAAGTGTATTTATTAATAACAGTATAGAAATCAATCTTAACATTGTTTTGATTTGCCGTAAAATAATTATTCAGAACAATATATTGGCTTTAATTTGTCGTCGCATCATGGCTCGCCGTTACTTGGAGTTGACGTAAATAAATAGCAATGAAATAGTTGAAGATCTAGTTGTTTTAACAGCTAATTTGACAACTTCTTAGAGTAGGGTTTCACTACTGAAATTAATGTACGAAAGACATGACAGTATATAATATTTATGTAGTTAAACGTACTAGTACTCAATGCATTACGGGTACTATAGCATAGTTAGCGATAAAATGCTCTTTGTAGTGTGGTACAAAGTTAATATGACAGTGCATCATGAAACGGATTGTGTTTTACAGCAACGCCAGTAATCCACGTGTGGCAATTGGCGGCGCGTGCTGTACGCCTTTCGGCTTCCTCTAATTAAATACGTGCCTATAACAGCGAGGATTTCTTACAACTGTTGGCGCTGGCGGCTCGTTACTGTTACGTACTTGATGCACATCCACTCGGCGCGATTCCTCTGTCATGTAATTAAAACGTGACGAGCGACAACTTGGTTTAAATCTCCCCTCATCGCTTTTCGATAATTGTATCCGAGATTTTAATAAATAAGACAGTTCATATCTCTTTATGAACATTTAACTTTCTATTACACTTTTGATGCTTCAGTCGAATCTATATCGTCTTATGCATGCACAGAGGCACTCTGCTTGCATGGTGGGGGCACTATACTTGCCAGGCAAAGGGAACTGTACTAGTGAGGCGCGGTTCAGCGGTCGGTCGGCCGTTAACGTTTGTTTCGTGAGATCGCAACGTGGGCCGATACAATATAGTCTTGCTGACGCTTGGGGCCTATAAAGGAGGCATCT
>JAODUI010000032.1:7557884-7571682 GCA_027563995.1 Papilio gigon | reverse complement strand
TCGTCGATGAATTGTGACGAATTTTTACTTGTACAAAACATGGTAATTCTCTTGGAAGTCACCGTAAAATAAACAAAGATTTAGAGGGAATCTTACTTTTGATTTTACTTCTAGATACGGAATGACAAAAGTTTACCTATAAAGCATACCCTACGGATGTTACATTTGATAATTCAATATAATTATTAAGATCAATTCTGTTTAATGTCAAAAACAAAAAGACGTGTTAGAGACAAGAGCGTAAGTGTCGACATATGTTGGTGTGTACGACAGCAAATGAGAAAACAGAGAGAGTATATATGACGTTAATCATGATCAACCAAGCCCTCGATGCGTGTTGCTAAAAATACCTAAAGTAAGTTATAGACAGTTTAAAAACAATTGAATTTCATTGAAAAATCTGATGTTCAATGCCAATAAGTTATTATACAATGAATTGTATTTAAAATTCTATACAAACTGCCTTGAAATGATTTTCTAAACTGTACTAGTGAGGCGCGGTTCAGCGGTCGGTCGGCCGTTAACGTTTATTTCGTGAGATCGCAACGTGGGCCGATACAATATAGTCTTGCTGACGCTTGGGGCCTATAAAGGAGGCATCTTTTAATCAATTAATTACTAGATGTATGGGAAAAAAGCGGGACACGAGAGTACAGCGATATTTGTCAATTTAAAAGTTACTGAACATTACTGTTAGACTTTAGCGTGTTCCACGTGTTCAAGCTTGTTCCCGGCAACGTGTTAGTACGGAAATAGTTCACGAATGGCACGAGACGTCACGTCGTAAACTAGGTCGCGTCAATCAGTGCGCGCCTGAGTGCGCCTGCAACAAATGAAACATCTATGCAGGTCACGATCAATCATTTGAAGAATTGTTTAATCTTTTTTATTCTTGCGCATACGGCCACTGCGCAATACGGAGCTAGCCATTTGGTTTTGGATTAATATATTTTATAAATAACTTCATTATAGGACATATGTATTTGTGAGTACATTATGTAACATTCTTTAGTACGCTATCCAGTTAGTACACATTGGTTTAGACGCGGGGCTTCCCGAAAAGTACCTAATACCTGCTAATTGAAGGACACGCGGCCAGTCCGTGCACTCCAGTAACTTGTTTCTCTGTTCTGATGAAATTATTTGTATTGGACAATAATTGATTTATGTTACTTTTCATAGAATTAACTTGATGTTTTTAGACGACAAATTGAAAATTGATTTAAAATTTTCTCTATTGTTTTGTCGTAAAGTGTTTTATTTAACTACGCACTTAAATAATAAAGAAAACACTCGTATAAATCTGGTAAACTAACGTAGTCTGTACACTTTCGGCTGCGAGAGGAAATAGATATGATTAGCACAACTCTACGCGAGAAAGTCGGCCGAGAAGCTCGGCCTGTAGTCCATTACTGCTTTATTTAACTGCGCCCTTGCTACGTGACCGACGGGAACACCAATGGATGTTGCATAATTACCACTAACATGCCTTTTTATTCCGCCCTATACTTACTTCATATTTGACATAATTTGTATTATGTATGGACGTACTCGACACCCTAATGTATGTGTTAATAAACGTGTTAAACATGTATGACATAGTACATACTCATGTGCAACAATTTCGTTGTATTTAATACAAAAGGCTTTCGTGCCAGCCGGCGTGTTCGCACGCAAGGAACTTGCAGCGGCAGCATTTTCCGGTCGGAAGGGCGCGGGCGGAGTGGGGGCGGCTCGACTACAGAACGCTTTTAGAAGTGGCAGGTGTCGCTTAGAGCAAGTTTTCCGGAGGGTATTATAAAGTATTTCTGATAAAGTAAACGTGGGTTTCCACTGCATAAACACTTCGTCCACCCTCTTGGTGTCCCTGAAAAAATGAGATGACTATATGTTTTTGTACACGACAATAGATAAAGCTAGGCATTCTACGACCCATAGATAGTGACGCCGCGCCGGGATAATCGGCTCCCCTAGCCAGCACTTATCGTCTTGTTTTACGTACCATCAGGTCTCTTCGCGGCGTTCCAATTCTACAGAGAAATTGTCTTGTTTCCTGCAAATCAACTTCACAGCGCAACCAATAAGTTAGCAATGACTTGCATAAACGACGGACTAAATAAAAAGCAAGAAGCCGTGTACTACGGCCCGACTTTTTCATCATTTGACAGACATTATAAAAGCTGCGTCCTAATATTTACATTTGTTTAAAAAAAAACAGTGCAAAACAGATCCGCGGTACCCGTCGGGGGTTCGAAACTAGACTGTACCTACACCGATCTACACGTGTGATAAGCCGTTTTTATTAGTAGTTTAGTGAAATATTCACGATAGTTTTAATAGTTTAGTATGAATACTAAATATGCCTCTAAAAACATTGCGGATTATTGTTGCTGCGTCGTGTAAATACTTACGAAACGTTAAAACGACTAGCTTTTGGGATGGAAGACCGCGAAGGGCGCCAATTGTACACGTTAATTGAGCATAATGTGTGTTTGTCCGCCTGTAAGTGGCTGTTTGTCTATCGGGAAACCATCCGGAGTCATAACTAATTACCGTAATGTGTAATTAGGGAAAGATATGGTGATTGGTTAAGTGGAAGGTGGCTGCTCGATACAAGAAGGCTATTCTATTATCGCTTAGGTCTATATAAGTATTATGTGTAGAATCTTACCTTACTGTCTAGACCAGGAGTCGTCAAACTGTGGCCGCGAACCTTTCGAATTACATATATATTTCGATGAAAAAATGCTTTTTTACAAACCAGGAATATTTTCAATAAACTTAAAATATTTTCTGTTGCTTCCAGATCAAAAAGAAATAAAAAAAAATGTATGTCTACGGGGGAAACTCAAAATAATTGGGTAACAGAAATTTGAAATGATTGGTTGTGTCAACCGCTTAATGCACGAATGTGCGGGCCGCAGTAATACTTCACGTTGTCCTAATTGGCCCTTGGATAGAAAAGTGTGACGACCACTGGCCTAGACTGTATATTTTTACTTGTGTTTTGTAGACATGCAACACATCGACAACATACTTATGTAGATGAGATGTATATAAACAGTTTTATTGTCGTTTAATGTCCTACGAAAATTAACAACTTCCCCCTAAATCTAAAGTTTTTGTATACATATGACCAAATTAGGCAAAGAATCTAGAATAAATACCAATGCAAATGTAAGACATGATACATTCTTGCTCGTTATAATTAAGATATAGTAGAGACAAGCCACGATTTAAGACGAACGCGTCCGTTGAATTTTAAAACGCTCTAAACTGTGGCGTGAAAAAATGGCGCGAATGCGTTCGGGTTTCCCGCGCTAGGCCGCCATGTTGGACACGTCATTAGTTTCCGATACAAAATGTCGGCCAAGCATTCAAAATAAGTCATTATATATCATCATATCATCATCATCATCATCAGCCTTTGTCTGCTCACTGTGAGATATACAATATCAACGACAATACACACATAAAGTAGTAAATTAATGCGAAAACTTGCAGTTAAGATTTTAGCCTCTACATTTAAATATAATTTGACTAATTCTTTGCTTCAATTGTGACTTCACAAGAAACCATTCAATTTTAGGCATAACATAGACAAGTTCATATCTATAGTGAGTCAAGAAATATCCTATTCCGATAATTGTTTTGCATTGAACATGGCTGACGCAAAAAGTTTGTTGTTTGTAGAGGCAAACGAGCACCAACAAAGCACTTAGGTTCAACGACCCCAGCGCAAGTTGCATTCCGTCAAAAAACTTGCCTCTACTATTCATATGACCATTCTATTTAGAAAACAGTATTGTGTTCTATCGAAAATTGTTATATCAAGAAGTCTTTACGGGTAATTGGTTGACATATCAAATTGTCGCCTTTAGAATTATCTTTTATTCATAACGCGATCGAACCTTATATAAAAGAGATTTTTCCTAGAGACATGTTTATTGCTGACAGAGTGAGTGGACAGATAACGCCTGATGATGACAAAAAACAAACAACGTTAAATTTTATAATGAAATATACAGCTTATTGTTGTAATAATACATTTGTTCTGAAGTTTCTCAATTAACCCCTAATGTAAGACAGTTAATCAGTGATGTAAATCCGCATAAGCCGGGATCGAACCTCTGACCTACGGACAATTTAACAATCGACCCTCCCAGTTGTTTCGTAACTTGCGACTTACTATATATTATGACGCTAGTAAACATTGGGGAGAGTTAATTAGGAGAAATTGTTATTCAAAAAGCAAGCGAGGTTGTCATGGTAACCAATTGATCCTTAACTGTCGTTGTTTTATAATTTTTATTTTCGTCATCTTAAAGTATTCCGTGGGCGTATAGTATACATGTATAGTAGCTGGAATACATAATGTTTTGACATAGATTACATCGAACAAATTGCTGCGTGTTTCTTAGAACTGTTTTTCAGAGATAAATTAAATTTTTCTTAGTACTTTTAGTAGTAACACTTTTTTCTTACCCATTTTATTTAAAATATATAATACATTTCAATTACATTTTTTGATTTAAATATTTAATATTCGATTGTAATAAATCATAAGTAACATAAAGTTATCAAGGTTTTACAGTCCTGTGACATATTTCTTTGGCCTTCACATGACGCTTTTCAATTGTCCTTAATGCGGTTAATAAATACGTTGTGCTTCGCAATGACGCTGGGTCTTCAATACGACGGGTCCTACGCAATACGCAAATCCTTTTTGAATACCCCTTTTCGCAAAATAGTATTACATGAGTAACTAATGTAACGGCAAAGCTCAAAGGTTAAAGATACGGCCTACCGATTTAAAAGTTGTATGTTCGAATCCTGTCATTCGATTATTGTCGTAAACCATATTCTAGCACAAGCTTTTTCAAGCTTAGTTACAAGTAATATTAGTGAATTAATAAATATCTACTGATATTTTTACTAAAAAAAAAAACTGTAGGCCAAATCCTTAACTAACAATGGAAATGCATATATTTTAAAGCCGTTTATTGTAAAGTTTGAAATATAATTTGCGTTTATAAAACCCCTCGAGGCAACAATTAGTTGATCAACACATTACATAAATGTTCATTAATATAATTGTGTTTGTATATTAGTGAAAACCCGACGGAGTTTCATATGGAAGGTTAATTTATATGGTTTATTTTATATTTTAAAAGCGATTACGAAGGACCGAATCGTATGATAACGCGGCATATGAGAATTTGTAAGAGCCATGTTTATTTGTGCCTTCAGCTGTACTTCAGTCAGCCAGTTTTGCATATTTAGAGCTCGTGAGTTTACGATTTTTGTAGCGTTATCTACAACGAGCAGTCCGCTGTTACACAGAATTATATTATTGCGACGCGCTTGCTTAACTCATAGATTAAAAAAGGTAACGTGTGAAAAGTACGTTACTGACACCTCGTTGCTTTAATATAAATAACAATATACGATATAAATTAGTTCCATAGATAAATATAGTTGAGTATTATTTTATATCAGCTCTTGCACGCGACTTCATTAGAGTGTAATTCAAACAAGCCTACGTTACTCCCGTATACATCAGCTACCTTCCAATATAAGTCCTATTAAAATTGGTCCAGTCGTCTCGGAGATTACACGGAACAAACGTGTAATTGCAGACAGACAGACAAAAAGTAGGTTATTCGTTAAAAGTAACGCAAAAACATCATATGTATGAATTATCACGGTTTTATGTAACATATAAACGCTACAATTTCATTCACTGTTCAGATTTTAGACCTTTTATACACTATTCGACTACTTTTTTCAGTTCAATGATGGGCGGATCATAGCACTGAAATTTGTTAAATATAAAAGTGGAAAGTGTAAATAACTTTCAGTAAAAATAGTTGAAAATGCAAGAAACATTAGAGAAATATTGTTTTTGTACAATAGCCGTCTCGCCGACAATGGGCAGTGCTGGTACAACATGCCGTGTAAGAAAGCTTTTATCTTTGCAGGCGTTTGATAAAAGTTTCTACTCTCCACGTGCCGACTGCCGACTGCCGACAGACAGAACTGCTAACTATACATGGATAACAACTCTGCGTTACCATACGAAACACTCGTGTTGAACTGGATGTTTTATAAAAAAAATGTATTACGAAGACATGTGAAAGTGTTTCGACAGTGGAAACTGACACAGTGTCGAACGTAAAGAGAACGAAAAAGAGTTTTTTCCGTTGTAAAACACTTGGAACAAATGCCGCATCGCATTAAAATTTCTCGAAAGATAGTGGCGCGGAGCGGCCGCAGTGCTCGGAATGTACAATCCACTCCGGTACTCCCGACATGACTGGACACAAATATCAATTCAACTTTGTTCATTTACAAATTGTATCATTATTAGAATTTTCGTTCAAGCAACTAGTCGCAGTACAAAATAATAAGTAATACTTGTTTTTTTTTAATAAAATGTTAGTAGATTTTTATTAATTTATTAATATTTCTTGCAACTATCTGGTAAGCTTGATAAAGCTAGTGTTAGGATATGGTTCACAACAATAGCTGAATAGTGGGATTCGAACCCACGACCGCTACATCGGTAGTCCGTTCCCTTAACAATGAGGCTATTGGCGCTTCATAAAGTTATGACGAAAAATGATTGTAGTAATGTAGTGCATATTATTTTAAGCACTAGATGTTAAAGTTGAATAACTTGGGCAATCGCCAATCATAAAGCAACATGCGCATTATACGATAATGACTGGCTTCAAGTTACAACTTATGTGACCTCATAGGTACACTTAACACGTCCAAGTTAACTTAACATACGTAGTTTTATGAAGAGACCTATACAGAGTCCGTTGCTTTTGAAAGTTAGTGAGTGCAAATCTATTCAAAAATGGAACTAATGTAATCCTCTGACACTGATTCCCGACATGTCCGACGGCCGTAGTGAGCCTACGCGGTACTAAAAATTAACGTTTCATTGCGAACACTAAAACATAAAAGACCGAGTAACGATGCCATAAAGCCTTTCCGTGCTACGTCATAAGGTTTGCCTGCTGCTAGATTTTAACTTACAATCTGTTAAACATAAAAGCGATAATCGCTTAATTAATTTAACCAGAATTTGCGGACGCTGACTGTGTAAGGGCTTAACTGCTGTATGTTGATTTCTAGATTCGTGCATCGCGTGCGGTCTACTGCTTGATGGAAGAACTAGCATTGCATATTGTATTTTAGAGAAAAAAAAACTGTTCTGTTTTTAACTTACGCTTATAGATATTCTTTTTATATAAAACTGGATTTCAAACGAGTGTAATATTTGCTTATTTAAAATCGAAAAATATAAATAACTAAAAATAGAATAATTAGACTTACTAACAGATGGGCATTTAAGTTATGAGTACTTTAGTATTAAAAGTTTAAAGTTAGTAATTGCACTTAATACCTAGAACGTAGGTCGTCGTCCGTGCGACCTAGCCCTTAGCCTTTGACCTCGGCGCGCTCACTGCCAGGATAACATACGGGTGCCTAGCCAAGCGTACTTAAACTATAATAGTATTAAAGTCAAAGTGAGCATTAAGTAACGCCAACTTTGCTGACTTTACTCATATTTTAAAGTTGAAATTTTGCTTCAGAACTCAGTTTAAATTACTATAATCCAGTCACAAGAGATATCTGGCTGAATTTAGATTAGATGTTTTGTGATTTAAAAAAAATAAAAATTGCGTAACAAGTGAGTGAGAGTGAGTTCAGATATGACGGCTGTCCGCGATTTATAGAAAAGTACTATATACTGCAGAACCTCCGTAGTGAAAAGGGCAGGGCAGGTTGATATGATTAATTAAAAATAAAAACTAAACTTCGTCGCTTTGGCGTAGGTCGTTCCCGATACCGTGCACATATTTCTCCCATGTCATTTATTTACGGTCATTACTTGCTCACAATGAAACAGCCTTTTCATTGACCGGAAGTAAATTACATTCCTACGTCCGAAACAGTTCACACGCTGCGAAGCGGCATCATAAAAAACTGACAGTGAAGCTTATGCTCATAGCAATAAAGACTACATTATGTGCAGAGAACTAGCAAAGTGTAACTGTAAGTTAGAATCGGTCAGATTTTCTCCGCGCATTGTATCACTACGACCAATCGCAACGGAATCCGGATCTCTACCTACAGATAATAATTCGACGCCTCGTTTATATATCGCCGTGAAATTGCGAATATCGTTAGTTTAAACGTTAACTATCGATTAATAAAAATGACTGAGACCGGAAATAAAGCTTTAACTTGCCTCATATCTAAAAAAAACGATTGTATTTCCCTCTGTACTGTACACGAGGTAATTCACTATTTCACATATATATTGTCAATTGGTTAAATTAGAATTTGTGAAAAATGTTTACGTACTAATTACAAAGTTCCAGTTTATTAATTTACAACAGTTTATATTATTAGGGTGATGTTAGATTTACACTGTTAGCAATCTTACCCGTGACATGTACTTTGTTCTTCGTCAATGTTAACTACCGTCTTTTGTAAAGCGAGAATAAAGACTCCAATGAAAGTGCACAATCAATTTCTATACATTTATTGATTTTCGCCGCTATTATTTGACGGCAGTCGTGGGTGACCACAATTGAATGAATATTGACCGTTATTCATAATCATTATTTCCAAGCCATTCATTGCTTTTTACAACATTACTAGTGTTATAAATGCGAAAGTTTTGATGGAAGGTTGTGCTCGCAGGTAACTAGGTGAAATTTAGCAAACAGATAGATCGGGGATAGCTCATTAGATACTTGTAATTTTTTTTATTCCAGCTAGATAAAGTCGCCGGCAAAACATACTCGACTACAATTAGAACGATGATTCGACTCTGAGTGCGGTAGTTTCTAGCATAATGCTTAGCAATATTGTTGTTCGAAGTTACAAGCACATGCAAATTACGTAATATAAATGTAGCCTAGCAGCTGTCATATTCGCATAGCATAGCATGGTATGCTAGGAATTCCCGGAGATATAATGGCGTGCGTTCACCCTGTGCGTTTGCATGCATGCCCGCGCGGGCATTTCCGGAACTTACGGGCGCGGGGCAGAGGGGGCCTAGGACTATTGGGTCGTGGGAGCGGCGGAGGAATGCCGGCCGCTACTTGCAGGTATTTGAGGTAACGGGAGATCCTTAGGGCGCGTCTAGATCTGGCGAAGAAGCGACGCGACTCGCTCGTACCATCGCGATCTGCGCGCTGTTGCCTTTTGAACGTGGCGCGGTTACTGCGCAGCTCGCGAGTACTCGCCGGCTGTGAACGGGCCCTCATGAGTCCGCATACCGCGGTCTAGGTCCGGCTTGGGGCTCGTGGCCGTGTGCTCTTGTCGATCGTATCTGTACCGATGCGGTACTGGAATGCACCAATGTTTAGCATTATCGCTCTCAGCTCTCACGACTTTCCATCTAATTGGGGTCGAGCTGACGACATTTATAAATAAAATAAAGGGTTTGAATACCTCATTTCACTCATAGCCCCTAACAAGAATCAAATATTAACTAACTGCTTTTCGAAAAATGTAAAGATTAATAGGTATTACCGACTAAAATGTCTCGTTGAAATATCCTACCTTATACCTTTCTGTACATTGGAGAGAAATACTCTCTAGTATTAGAATTGTCGTCGGAATCTCTTCCAATATTGTGTACTTTAGCAATATCGACAAACATCGCTTAATATATTTGTCAGGATCCCGCCGTGCTCAGCAACGAGTGCCGCGTGCGTGCGACGCGATGTGGTGGCGCGTGACGAGACGGCGGCGCGTCTCATCTGACACCCGAGGCTGATGTGACATCTGATAGGAGGCCAGCGGCGCCACTCACCACCTCGCGACCTTTGTAGTGTTCACCTAGAATACATAGTAGTCAATGAGTACCCAGGTATAGATGTAGATAGGGTAATACGACCCGTAGGTAGGTGTTGGTCTCTTATTTACTGAATAGTCATCATATTGGCTGATAGTATAAGTGTGGTGTATAGAAATAGTAAACACATGGAGTGCTTTAATGACCATTAAATGGCCGAGTGCGTCAGTTCACATCTGTTTGAAAGCCGAGTTTGTTATTGCCAAACTGCGAAGCGGCAAACATAAGACATGCCCGTGTAACTTGATGCTTTGCTTACGTTAAGTTAGGAGCGCAAACTTAATCTTAGGGTCGTTACCGGCGAGGGGAGGGCCGCAGGGCGGAGCGGGTGCCGCCGTCAAAGTCTACGATAAATCAATCAAGTAACAATTGGAATGTCAATGACAGAACTTAACTCATACGAATAACCGTACGCTCTCACTTATATCGTTGATTGATTACCAATAGCGATCCTGGCGTAGATTGCCTCTATTAAATCCGGGACAATAGAACTACTCCGAGTGCGGTTAAAGACAATGTTAGCAGAGTTGTATTGGTACCAAAACACGTACAGTAATGGGCTAAAATAATAATTACCATAACAGTTTCGTATTCCATATATAATGTAACTGTGTTGCAAAGCAGTCCGGTTTTTTCATCTAGCTTTACAATGTGTGCAGACTTTGCTACAATGACAATTTAGTAGCAATTTCCATTCGGCCCTTCAATGCAACAAAGTTACCAATCCACTCGAAGCTAAGCGATGGCACAGATGTAATCTATCTACTGCTCCTGCTACTAAGGTCGGTTAACATCAGATAAATAGCCTCGTTTCAATCGCCGTAAAATTACTTTCAGAGTTTTAATATTTCCAGTGATGCATCGCTGTGTGTGCAGCCGCGCTGTAGGTAAGCTTTAAGCCCAAGTGCCGGCGGTTAGGAAATACCTGCAAGGTATTCAAGCGTGAAGTCATAACGATTTTATTTGGCGGCAAAAAGTCGCTCTAGGGTTGATGACTTCTTTATTCGGATTTCCCCATTAGCTATTCCCACCGCGGCGGCGGCCATCTTGCTTCGTGTTTAATGCCGCTTCACGGTTCATCTGCCGATACATTTTCAAAACGTTTTTACCTTCATTAAATTGTGTGCCCGCGATTTTGCGCAGTTCTGAATAACTTGAGAAAACGACATTAGGGAAACCTTTTTAACCTTGGAATTCCTTTACTTCTGCTAAAACCGAAGGTGTGAAGCCGACTTTATTCAAAGATATGATATGCAAAATCGTTTAATTATGGGGGTAATTATTTATAACATCGGTTGTAGTTTTAACCCTCAAGTCGCGGAGGTAGTGACGGACTTCTTTATGGCGAATGTGCACCTAACCACTGCAATAGCGCTTCTTCGCGGGTATACCTCTACTGACAATCATACTTGTTTTCCATCGTATAAAGTGAGTATAGTAGAAACGGCCACTAGCGGACTTGCACCCGAGAGTGCAGTCAATCCACGGTTGTTATGGAAACCGGGCCGTTTTGTGCACTTCTATATACAAATAGTTTGTACTGGCCGGTGTCGCGTGTCTCCCACTTGCGACAATATTGGTTCAGCGGCGTGTCTGTTTGTTTTATAGTATTGTTGTTAACATACATATAGAAATATGTAAAGCATATGTACATAAGTGTCAACAGACGACGTTGTTGCTGGACCAAATACTTAAACACTTTTTTTTTATTATTTTCTATTCAAATAGCTCTAGGCACTTGTTCTTCACATCATCATCATCATCATCACCATACAAAGTTGTCGTTTCTCTTATTAATATAATGATAGTTTTCCACATATGCATTACTTCAATGCAATGCTACAATCTTAATGCCGAAACACAACTGACAATAATTTTATCTGTTATCCCCTTTGAAGACGCAAAGTTTAGAAAGAACTTTTGTCGCCTAAATACTCTGACAGTGAAGAGTAAACGAGGCTACATTCTGATTTATATATGTAAGGGCAATAAATAGTCTACACTTTCATAGCAAACAGTATAGGAACAAAGCCGCCCATGCCACCGCTGAGGTGAAACCGGCGTTCCCGTGCATGTGTTCATATTTTAATGATTGCACTTAGAAGGTCGGCTTCGTTAACTACACTCATTGTTATTAAAAACGTTATAAAGTATTTTTAACGCCTCGCGTGCGCCATTGTGGGGTGGGTAGGGATAATGAGTTGGGTTCGACGCCCGCTACCTCTGTCTACTCCTCTCTACCGCGATGCGGCAGCGGTGGTGCGACGTTTTTAGTTTTGCGTTCCACTCGTGTGCAATTAAAGT
Source organism: Papilio gigon (assembly GCA_027563995.1). NCBI lineage: Eukaryota > Metazoa > Arthropoda > Insecta > Lepidoptera > Papilionidae > Papilio > Papilio gigon. The sequence continues at coordinate 7,559,492 of JAODUI010000032.1, read as the reverse complement.
CGCCTATTCAATTACACCGCTTTGCTGCAACTAAATATACCTGCGTTTACCTCGGCGAAAATAGATTTCTTGATTTGTATTTATTCAACAAAAGATTACATAATAATGTGTGTGTTTCCGGCGTACGTCTAACCTCTACCGAAGGGTTCGCAGCCCAGCCAAGTTTAGAGCGACCAGTTCTTAGGTGACTGATAAGGAAGGTTTTAAAATTACCAAATTGCACTTTAAGATAGATCACAGCAAACAACGGTTTATTTTGAATATTTGATGAAAGTCAAATTGAGCGCATCGTTTTTAATACTGTGTTTAAAACTTTGTGCCTAGATAGGCACAGAGTTTTGAAGAAAGAATTTAGAGTCTAGAACGACGTAGCCACACCTACATTACCTTTTAATTTAATTGTAGGATCAAATAGATTAGTAACTTTGAAGAAACTTTTAAGAAAATTGTAAAATATCTAAAATTATATGACTTTTTGGATAAATTATAAATGCAACTTTGGAACTTAATAAAACATAACTGAAAGTGTACTTCAAGTACTTACTTATAAAATATTCAGGGCGGAAAGTACGTGGAGGGGCGGGGAGTCGATGGGCACTTCCGGCGGAGAGGGCGGCTGCGGTGGCGCCATCTGCGGACTGACGGCGTCAACCCGCGCGCCACTAGCCACTGCGCCACTTGACCGAGGAAGAGGTTCATAGGTCAAGTTAGGTACACTGACTACGTACAGACCTTTCTAGAAGATGATTCAGAATGCTCTATGCAATAGTAGCAATTTATTTAGCATAAAGCCGTCGACAGATATTTAATGGTTACTCAAGCAGTCCCTTAGTATAGAAATCACATACGCAAGGCACCATGAGGCCTTTTTCCTTCTTGTCCCTTAAATGGATGTTAGTTTAAACATGAATTACGTGAAGATTTCTTGAACATTTTATGGTACGTTTCTTTTGGCTCGACAACAGCATTATTTTGTACATTCCCGTGTGTAAAACGAACGTTTACAAATGTGTTTCCCTCCTCTCAGTTGCAACATGTACCGGCACATCTAATTATTGTGAAAGCTGAGTGTCGTGCGGTGACATGACTAGAAATAGTTTGGGTTCAGTCCGGGCTTTCGTGTTCCGCCGTGTAATACAGCCTTAACACGAACCTTACTACAACTAGACGTGTACTATTATAGGAGAAATGTATTGTTATATACTTGTTGTATTTACTCTGCAATTTAATATATAAACATGATGATCATCGAGTGACACTGCAGACCGTGCAGTTCATATTAAGAGTAAGCCAAAGTAGTTTAATATTATATAAGAGAGACTCGTTGTATAGATTGTGTATCTAATATACCCATCGAGGCACTTATTCCACCGCTAAGCATCTCTGAGTGAATATGAACTATTTGTACAAGCCTCCCTGAACAATTTTTATATGATAGATGAACAAAAAGATAGCGACATATTGTGTGTTAGATCGCTTTGGAACATCTTCGCCATTCGCGTGGCTCAGAGACGGTTGTAAATGCAAATCATATGTCTTATATTCCTTCGTTTTTAACTAAATAATGTTTCGTTTGGTCTTCTAACTAACTTTAACTTTAACGACAAC